>CM076578.1:1982909113-1983308724 GCA_034641835.2 Pinus albicaulis
TTGGCCCTGTTAGCCCCCCTATGAAATTTTTGACAAGCAAACAGGGGGTTAAATTGTTGTTGAGTCTTCAAGGAATGCATTTCCCCTGAAAATACAGTCCCCTTGAAGCCTCTTTGTGCCCTTCATCCTTTGATGGTTTCCCCTCTACTGATTCCCCTTTTAAAGCCCCTCCGCTGATAAAGAAATGCCCAGAGACCTCCTCCCCCCTTTATTTTTCCCTCATTTAACCTCTTTTTATCCTCCCTTTTCTCCCCTTATATTTCCCCATTTACTCCTCAAATTCCCCAAAACCCTCTTTAATTTCCTCCCCCAACCTTTGTTGGCCTTTTTTCCCCTTTTTCCCCTCTATCGTTCCTTTTCCCCAGCCCAAAAATCCATTAAAAAGGGGCCAAAACCCATATTCCGACCTTATTACAAAGCCTGGCCCCTTTCCCGCTAGCCCCTGTCAACCACTTCCCCACATGTGCCCAGGCGCCAGGACCAAGTGCTTAAGTCCCCGGCGCTTATCGCAATCGGAAGTCTGGGCGGGTGAAATTTCCTTTGTAATATCAAAAAACCCGATGCGACTGTTTTATTACGTTAAGTCTTGCCATGGTTTCTGCACCGTCAATCTATCATCAGATCTGATGGCTGTCCGCTAATCGCAACACCCTCCCGATCGCAATCGCAGCATTCATGCTATCACCCCCGATTGAAACCTTTCGATTTGATCCTGGCCGTCCATCCTCTGCAGATCCAACAGTCCCGCGCTAATCGCACTGCCCCTCCGATGGTCTTCCCCACCGTCGATCTGCCCCGCGATCCGACGGCCCTCCGCTGATCGCAAGTCCCTCTGCTCCTCCTCCGATTTCGTGCTCTGATTAAATCTCCACTGTCCGTTCTTCCCGCCGATCCGACGGCTAGCGCTCAATCGCAAGCCCATGCCCGATCGCAATCGGAGCTCTCAGTGGTGCGGCCCCGATTGAGGTCTTCCGATTAGATCTCAGCCGTTGATCTTCTCGTCAGATCGACGGTCAGTGCTCAATCGCTTCTCCCCCCCCCCGATCGCGATCGCAGTTCTTTTGGTTTGCCTTCCGATTTGATCTCCGTCGTTGATCCTTCCGCTAGATCGGACGGCCTGCATCCAATCGCACCCCCTTCCCTCCATCCTCCGATTTGATCTCGTCCGTCCATCTCCCTGCCGATCAATGGTCCTACGCCAATCACTGGTCCTCCCGATCGCTGATCGCTCTGTCCCTCCGATTACATCTGAACCGTCGATCTGATCCCCGATCGAACGGTCAGCGCTCAACAATCGCAAACCGTTTCGACTGACCCCCGATTGCGATTGAGCGATTGGATCGTGACCGTTAGACTCTCCCAGATCTGACGGTTCTTGTTCGATCGCCCTCCACCTCCACTGGGTCCCACTCTTGCATTTGTCTCCGCCATATTTCATGTGTTTTGTATGTTTTTCCCGTTGCAAATGTTACTCCGGCGCCCGATCGCCACCGTTGATTTTTGCCCCCAGACCATGATCTGATGGTGTGCACTGCACTCTACCACCAAACGTATCGTTCATAGGTTTCACTCCTCTGTCTGCATCTCCACTGTTTTCATCATTCCGCCACCATTCCTCTGCCTCCACCGCATTTTTCCACCACCGCCGCCTGGTTTTACAGTTCTTTCCACTGTGCGGATTAGCACAGAGAGGCCATTTCAGCCGGCCAGCGAAGCAGCAGAAGCAGGATTTGAGAAGGATTCGAGCCTGTAATTGAAGATTAATGTTTTAATCCTATAGCCAAAGGATTCAAGCACAGTTTGAAGACTAAGGACGCACCAGCAAGTCATGATTGCGCCACCTAAAAGCAGAGCGCGTTTACTCCAGAAAGTATACCTTCCTACATCGCCTTCTTGCCTTCTCGAGCCCTGAGATAATTAAATACACTGACTGAAGCTCATTTCAGACAGTCCGGCAGCATTAAAGAAGCGTGGAGGGCCATGCTGACCTCCATCCAGTTCATTCATTTCAACAGGGCAGAACAGAGGATCACAGACCCCAAGCGCAGACAAAGGTAATATCAGGGCTTCCGTCAGCAAAGTGTTTTTCATCCAGGACAAGGCATCCATACTGTTTTTATTATGTAGAATGTCCCTGAAGGATTTTTCCATCAAACTACAGCTCAAAGACAATCAGGCATTTATGAGACAGACCCTCCTAGTAGTTTATCCTATCCCCGAATTCAAATCACCTGGAGTACAACGAGCCCAAAATGTCAAGATCAAATCTGAGGCAGATCGTTCTCTTACTAAAAAGGTGAGCGAAATGAATATGCAGCATTCTCAAGCAGGATGGGCCTCGGCCCTGCATTCATTATTATGCTTAAATGTAACATTTAATGGGAACCTACCTCTTGAGTCGATCTGAGGATCATCTTTTGTTATAAAAGCACAGCAAGAACATTGTAAAGGGGTTGGTTGTTGTTGGTTTATCAGCGAACTGCAAGCATTTTGTCCTGAGCCAAGTTTCCTGTGTAACAGTTGTATGATAGGCTGAGAAATATGATGTATTCAGGCTGAATGTAAAAGCTTTGGGCAGTGATGTACCTGATTGGTGTAGTGTTTAACATGATAAGCAGTTTTCATTGGATCCTGATCTACAGCAGTTGGTGATGTTCTTCCTATCTCTGTGTTTATTTCCATTCCATTTCATGTTCTTCTGACTGACATCTGAATGCATGATATAAGATTTACCCTTGTTAGGTACCTTATATCCCAGCTCTCTCAGTCTTGAATTTTTTCTGCTCATTTGTGTGTCTGAATATTGTTTTAATTGACTAAACCAGTGTAGTGGATGATTATTGCCTACTCTCTGATGTGCAAGTTGGTAAAATCAGTATTCAGATGTTTTTGTTAAGATTTAATTGAAAGAGGTTAGGAACATTGGGAGGTGTAAATCCTGTCGCTGCCTCTTCATAACCTTCCCTTCCATATAAACCTTTTCAAGATCCCTTGTGTTGCCTATGGTTTTGTCCAAGCAGGCCTGAAGTTAAATGACCTCTGGCCTGATCTATAGACAGAATCGGATGACTTTCCATCTTTCATTCTCATCACTTAGTGTTCCATCCCACCAATCAGTCTTTGAGATCCAAATTCTCTAGATGACTAGCCCAGTTGAAGCTTACACATTGAACATAAGTAAATCCTTTCTTGACTCCATTGCCCAATGGCCTTGATGTTCCCTGAGTTATCTACCTTTGCCTAGGTTCCTTCTTTACCCATCCTTGTCTTATGATGAAATCTTCGTTCCTGATTCTCAACAACCAAACTCAAACAATCAAACAAACAACCCTGAGCCTATAACTAGCCTAAAACCATAATTTAGAACTTCAAAGACATATATCCTTTGATAATCATAGAGAGATCCCTCTCTGGACCTAGGAGGGCTAGATCCTAAGGTCTGAAAGTGGTTCTATGTTGTCTCATATTTTGGTCTCTGTTAACCTGGCCAAAACATGGGAACCCCAACATAATGGCGACTCCGCTGGGGACTCTGAGTGCTTCTCATTTCAAACAACCTCAGAAACTTAGAACTCTAGCTAGGTTGACGGTAAGTCACACTTTTGACGGTGAGCACTGTGGTGGACAGTGTACCCTAGAATCATCCTAAACCCTCCACCTGGCGACTCCATTGTTCCTAAACGTTAAAGACTCCACTGGTGATCAGTAGGCCTGCTGATTATCTTGGTTTCGCACCAGACTCCACTGGCAAACTAGTCCCAAGCATAATGAAGACTCCACAGGGAGGCCAGTTCCCAAAACAACATTAACCTCGGTAGAAGTAACAAGTAGGGATAAGCTGCCTGGCTTATAAACAGCACTCTAGCTCACAGAACCATTCATACAAGAGCTTTCCCTGATCCAAACCCACCTGAAAAAGTTGATAATCCTGAGAAGATCCTTAAAAGAACACCTGTGAGTAGGAGATCAACTATTTCCAACAACATTCCTAGAGCTAATTCTGCACCAGAAGATCTTACAGCTCTATTAGAACCTTTCTTCGACCTAGGCCTCCAAAACAGATTACCTAGAACTAGGTCATTCAGTGTTTCAGACCAGCCAGACACTAGGGACAGCGAAACCCCTCCTTCCACACCACCGGATCTCCACTTTCTCCAAAACTTGGGGCTTTCTCACCCTAGATCTGCTCAACAGACTTTTGTTGTCCCTACCATCCCTGTCATCCAACTACCACCTGTTCAAGCCAACCCTATACCTCATCAGAACCTCATCATGGCAGCCTGGTATGCACCTCTAGTTTTACCTCAGCCTTTACTGCCCTTACCAAATGATTATCAATCAAAAATCCCACACTTCCCTGCTAAAGAGCCTACAACAACACAACAATATGTAGATAAAATGGAGGACTCTTTTGACTATATGGAAATTGACGATGAAACAATCAAAATGAGAATTTTTGCGCAAAGTTTGGGAGGTGAAGTTAAGAAGTGGTTTAAAAACCTACCTGCTGGCAGTATCAATGATCTACCTGCTTTATACCAGACTTTCATCAACAAATGGGAAACCAGAGCAAACCCTCGCCAGCTCCTAGCAGAATACATGTCCCTTAAGAGAAACGTAGGGGAAAGTGTTCATGATTACACCACCAGATGCAACAGTATTTACAACGCTCTTCCCCCACACATGAAACCCCCACAAGGTATGGCCTTAGCAAAATATCCTGATGGATTTGATGTTGACATGGCCTATGAACTTAGGGATAAAGAATATACCACGTTGGAGGATATGCAGAAAGGGGCAGTAAACATAGAAGCAAATCTGATTGAGAAAAGGGCCAAACTGAGAGCTGAGAAGAGAGTAACATACAAGGATGACACTATAGCCTCAACTTTGGATCCTAATATTGACAGATTGTCTAAGAATCTGGATAAGCTATGCCAAGTGGTCGAAAAGATGGCTATCACTCAGAACAGGAACCAAAATCAAAACCAAAACCAGAACTTTAGAAGAAACAACAACACTCCCAACAGGCAGAAAGAGGCATATCAGCAAGTCATTCCCCCTTTCCAAAACTTTCTTGATGAGGATGAGGGAATCATAGAAGAGTCTGAAGGGAATGTGATAAACATGTTCGAAACAGAGGACTCAATCCTGAACTGTGATTCAGAAGAGGACCAACCCTCAACCTCTTATGGGGAGGAGGAATGGTTTGAATCGGAGGATTATAGGTTGGGATTCGAGAATGCCATGTTACAGGTCAGAGAACAATATGAGCTCAGGAGTAAAAAGAACCAAGACTCTTCCAAACCCAAAACTCCTGAAGTAACTATCAAAAAGAGGCCTGAGAAATCTTCTAAAGTCACTGCTGTAAACAATAAATCAACAACAGAGAGTTCTGAGAAAAACCAACAGAAAGACAACCAAAACAATGAAAAACAAAGTCAACCAACCAGTAGCACTAGCACCTCAGTTAGTGCTCCTGATACAACTGTGCCTACACATGTACATAATGAGAAAACACAAACCGGTTTAGCCACTAGAGCATTGGCGAACAAAACAGAGTTGAGCACTTCCAAAAGCCAATCCATTTTCAGTTTAGAAAGTGAGATTGCGAAAATCAAAATCTCTGTGCCATTATCTGAGCTGGCCTCTCAGGATGTATATAAAGGCCAGATTTTGAAAGCATTAAATCTGAGTATAAATAATGACACTGTAAATTTGAGTGATGATCAGCCTGCCCTCTTATTCGGTCCCAAGATTGAAGGGAAATTTCAGGAAGGGGTAGTTCCACCTTTTTATATCAGCCTTAACATTCATGACAAGATCCTTCATAATGCCATGCATAACTCCGGTGCATCACACAATCTAATGCCTAAAGTAGTCATGGAGAAGTTAGGCCTCGAAATCACCCGACCCTACAAAGACTTATACTCATTCGACTCGAGTAGGGTAAAATGCCTAGGCCTTATCAAAGATTTATGTGTAAGTTTGACTCAGATTCCTGCGAAATGTATGGTCATGGATGTAGTGGTGGCAGACGTGCCGCCCAAGTATGGCATGTTATTATCTAGATCATGGGGAGCTAAGCTGCAAGGCACCATGCAGATGGATGGCTCATATGCCACTATCCCTATATTTGGCCAATCAAGAAGACTGTACAGAGAGTCCCAAATGAAATTTCTGGTCAGCAGCCCCGAGAAACCTGAAAATTCACCATTATACCCTGTGCATACCGATCTTGACTCCTTTATTTTTTGTAATGATGAATCCTTAGAAGAGCCAGCGTCCCAAAATAGGCATTCAAATGAGAACACCGAGCCTATGGACCTCCACATAATGGCCACTCTGGAAGAAAATGATCAGGAAAACCATGGGCAACGCACTGAAAACAAAGAGGAAATCAACCATGAGGCCTGTAAGATCTGTGGTGGACCTCTCACTCCGAGCGAAACAGAAACAGAGCAAGAACATCAAGCTAACCACCTCCCTAACATCCATGGCCTCTATGAACGACGAGATAGTTTACAACCTAGTACAGACCTCCCAACTCAACCTAATAGCGAATCCAGCTATGAGGGAGGAAGTGAAGTGGAAGTAAACAAAGAACCCTTGTGGGAAATGAACTTTGATGGATCCTGTATTAGAGAAAGCGCTGGAGCAGGAGTGTGGCTGCGTAACACCGAAAATGATCACGCGGAGAGCCACGCCGTCAATCTGTATTTCAAATGCACGAATAACATCGCAGAATATGAGGCTCTAATATTGGGTTTAAATCTGCTGAAAAAATTAGGAGCCCGTAGGATAGTCGTGAGAGGAGACTCTGAGTTAGTAATCAAACAGATGAATGGTGAGTATTCGGCAAAGCACCCCAGGCTTAGGGCATATAGGAATGACGCTCTAGACTTGCTGAAAACGTTCATTGAATATGATTTAGTATACATTCCTAGGGGTCAAAACGCTATTGCAAATGGACTAGCCTGCCTAGCTAGCTCTTATCCTAAGGCCCCAGTTGACCAACAAATCATCATTCAGACTAAATTTAGGCCTGCAGTGCCAGACAATGAAAAATACTGGCAGGTCTTTGAAGGAGACAAACAGATTGAAGATTTCCTGATGGGCAGAAATGAGTTTAAATTTTCTGATTCAGACTCAAAATCTGATGACAGCTGCCCAAGTGAGGATTCCACAGATAAACGAGAAACGCCTTATAGTATAGAAATAAATGCTTTTTCTGAAGAAACTGGAGATTCAGCCGTAAAACGTGAAAACACAGATAGAGAAGAAATGGAGGTGCTGCAAGCCAAAGACAAGAACATACCAAGAGGCTTAGCACCCTTAGAGGATCTCTTTGATTTTGATGATGTTGCAAAGAAGCCCACAATAGAACATGCAAAATCAGATGTAGAAGAATGCAACATAGGTACTGAAGACAAACCCAAAATGATAAAACTGGCTAAGTCTATACCTGCAGACATGAAGAAAAGATACATTGACTTGTTTGAGGAATTCATTGATGTGTTTGCATGGATCTATGAAGACTTAAAGGCCTATGAAACCAACATTATACAACATAAGATACCACTGAAGGAAAATCAGAAACCTTTCAGACAAAAACTCCGTAGAATTAATCCAAAACAATTGCCTGCAGTAGAAAAGGAAATTAAGAAGATGTATGATGCAGGCATTATAGTCCCTGTAAGGTTTTCTGATTGGGTGTCAAACTTAGTGGCTGTAAGGAAGAAAACAGGGGAGATTAGACTTTGCATAGACTTTAGAAACCTTAACAGAGCTTCCTTGAAAGATAACTACCCTTTGCCTAGAATGGAGCATATCCTACAGAAGGTAGTGGGCTCTAGAAGAATCTCCCTGCTTGATGGTTTTTTAGGATACAACCAGGTTTTGGTACTCCCAGAAGATCAACTCAAAACAGCTTTCACCACTCCATGGGGCACCTTCATGTATGTGAAAATGCCTTTTGGATTGATGAATGCTAGAGCTACCTTCCAGAGAGCAATGGATATTTCTTTCTCAGAGGAGATTGGACACTTTATAGTTATCTACTTGGATGACTTAACTGTCTTTTCTAAAACAGAAGAAGAACACTTAAAACATCTAAGGAAGGTTTTTGAAAAATGTAGAAGGTATGGTCTGTCCCTAAATCCTAAGAAGACTGTTTTTGGGCTGCAAGAGGGTAAGCTTCTAGGCCACATTATATCTGAGAAAGGGATCAGGATAGACCCCCAGAGAGTTGAGGGAATACTTCAAATTACACATCCAAGAAACATCAAGGAGCTACAGTCCTTCATAGGGAAGATCAATTTCCTTAGAAGATTTATCCCCAATCTTGCTGAGCATCTTAGGAAAATGACTGAAATGCTAAAGAAGGACGCAGGAGTCAAGTGGACTGTGGAAGCCAAAAAATCTTTTGAGTCAGTAAAGCTTGCACTCACCCAAGCCCCTGTACTTATCAGCCCTGACTTTTCAAAGGATTTTCTGATCTTCTCATTCGCCTCCCCACACACAATAGCTGCGGCTTTGCTGCAGAAAAATTCGGAAGGTAAGGAACAACCTATAGCCTTCTTCAGTAAAGCCTTGAGAGATGCACCCTTAAAGTACAACATCATGGAAAAGCAGGCCTACGCCCTGATTAAGGCCTTAAAGGACTTTAGGGTGTACATTCTGCATTCTCACACCATTGCCTATGTGCCAAATATAGTGGTCAAAGATATCTTGTCCCAAGACCCAGAAGGGAAAAGGGGCAAATGGATTGCTGCAATTTTAGAATATGACATTGAAATCAAACCCACTAAGCTAATCAAAGGTCAAGGCCTAGCCCAATTGATGGCTGAAACTAATCTGCAGGCCCTTGATATTAACATGTTGAATACCTTGGATGAGCAGGAAGAATTGCCCCATCCGACTGTGGAGGAGCAGTTTCAGAACTCTCCTTGGTACACTGATATCCTTTACGTGCTCACACACCTCAATGCCCCCCCAGAACTGTCCAAAACAAAGGCCAGATTCATAAAGCTCAAAGCTAGAAATTACTGCATTTTGAACGAGAGTCTATATTGGAAAAATCCAAATGGCCTTTTACTGAAATGTTTGTCTGAAACCAAAGCCGAAAAAATCAAACAAGAATTCCATGTTGGGGAGTGTGGAGGCCACCTGAGTTGGAAGACCACTGCAAATAAGATACTCAGGGCTGGTTACTATTGGCCTACACTTTTCAGTGATGTCCATAAAATGATCCTTACCTGCCACAAATGCCAAATTTTTGAAGGCAAAAGAAAGCTCCTCCCCCTCCCTTTGCAACCTATCACCATAGAAGGACCTTTCATGCAATGGGGCTTAGACTTCATTGGAGAAATCCACCCCTCTTCTTCTGGGCAGCACAAATGGATCTTGACTGCCACTGATTACTTCACTAAGTGGATAGAAGCCATACCCACTAGGAATGCCACTGATTCGGTCATCATTAGGTTCCTAGAAGACTTCATCCTGTCTCGGTTTGGCTGCCCAAGGAAAATAATCACTGACAATGCTGCTGCTTTCGGATCCAAAAGAATGATTGATTTCTGTCACAGGTACGGAATTGAGCTTGGACATTCAACTGCCTATTACCCCCAGGGTAATGGCCTAGCTGAGTCATCAAACAAAAGCCTGGTTACAATCATTAAGAAGATGCTGGAAGAGAACAAAAGGTCTTGGCATAAAAAGTTGATACATGCTTTGTGGGCAGACAGGCTCACTACAAAGAAGTCTATTGGCACATCACCCTTCCAGCTGGTTTATGGGACATAAGCAGTTTTCCCCACTAGCCTTGGGATACCAGTAGTAAAGCTTATTCAAGAGGTCCAATCAGAAGAAGACAACATGATAAGGAGAATTAATGAAACAATCCATCTTCAGCAAACAAGGGAGCAAGTTTATGACAGAGCTGTCAGAGTGCAGGAAAACATGAAGATATAGTTTGACAAAAGAACCAAAGCAGCAAATTTCAAGGTTGGGGACAAAGTTCTGAGATGGGATTCAAGAAGAGAGGATAAAGGCAAACATGGCAAATTCGACAGCTTGTGGCAAGGTCCATTCATCATTCAAGCCACTGTGGGTCCTAATGCATTCTTCTTACAAGAACTTGATGGTACAGAGCTGTTTGGGGGTCCTGTCAATGGCAGGATGCTCAAACACTATTTCTCCTAATTTTCCATTTCCAGTTTCACCTCCATTGTATATACCGATTGCAAATTTTCATTTTCAGCAAAAAGGAGAAGGAATTGTCCCAGAAAACAGAATGAGAAGAGAGGTTCAAACATGCTCAAAACATGAACCTCTGTGGAAAAAGATTGGCTCTAATAAAATCAAAACCTGAGCCAAAAGGAACAAGAATAGCTGGTCCTAACAAGCTCAAAATCTGGATCAGCAGTAAAAGAACATCCAGCTCTAATATGCCCAAAACCAGAGCTGGAGCAAAGGAAAGTAGTGACTCAAACATGCTCAAAACCTGAGTCACAAGAAAGAAAGAAGGATGTTTCACAGTTGCAAAATTCCATGCCTTCACGGTTTTGTTTTCTTTAAATTTCTGCCCAGCAAGTCAAACTGTCTAATCTTGGCTTGGCTGTGTTTAAATTTCCTGTTTTAGAATGTAGGTGAAGAAACCTGTTGGACAGTTTAATCCCAACAGGTAGTAGAGAAATATATGAGGCCAACAGTCTAATCTGGCCTCATGGAGCAATAAGGGTAGAATTAGAATAGGTTTGTTTTTATTTTTCAAAATAAAATGTAAAGGGTCTGCAAATCCAAGTGCACCCAAGAAGAAAAAAGGCTAGGATTATAGTGTGGGTAGGTAGTTGTTTGGAAGAATTGTACCGCTGATATGTTGTCTTCATACTTTGTGGTAGCAGATAAAAGAAGATATGGATGGTTTAAGCAGCAGGCGTCTGGCCTACACCAAGAGATCAATTTCTGGTTTCTTGGCTCCTTCAAGAAGAAGCCATCCCCATGTGGAGCCACTGTTAGCCCCCCTATGAAATTTTTGACAAGCAAACAGGGGGTTAAATTGTTGTTGAGTCTTCAAGGAATGCATTTCCCCTGAAAATACAGTCCCCTTGAAGCCTCTTTGTGCCCTTCATCCTTTGATGGTTTCCCCTCTGCTGATTCCCCTTTTAAAGCCCCTCTGCTGATAAGGAAATGCCCAGAGACCCCCTCCCCCCTTTATTTTTCCCTCATTTAACCTCTTTTTATCCTCCCTTTTCTCCCCTTCTATTTCCCCATTTACTCCTCAAATTCCCCAAAACCCTCTTTAATTTCCTCCCCCAACCTTTGTTGGTCTTTTTTCCCCTTTTTCCCCTCTATCGTTCCTTTTCCCCAGCCCAAAAATCCATTAAAAAGGGGCCAAAACCCATATTCTGACCTTATTATAAAGCCTGGCCCCTTTCCAGCTAGCCCTTGTCAACCACTTCCCCACATGTGCCCAGGCGCCAGGACCAAGTGCTTAAGTCCCCGGCGCTTATCGCAATCGGAAGTCTGGGCGGGTGAAATTTCCTTTGTAATATCAAAAAACCCGATGCGACTGTTTTATTACGGTAAGTCTTGCGATGGTTTCTGCACCGTCGATCTATCATCAGATCTGACGGCTGTCCGCTAATCGCAACACCCTCCCGATCGCAATCGCAGCATTCATGCTATCACCCCCGATTGAAACCTTCCGATTTGATCCTGATCGCCCATCCTCCGCAGATCCGACGGCCATCGCAAGCCCCCCTACCCTCCACCAGATTTAATCCCGACCGTCGATCCGCCCCGCGATCCGACGGTCCTCCGCCAATCACACGCCTTCTTATCCATGCTCCGATTACGATCTCCCGACTTAATCTGGGCCGTCCATCGTCTGCAGATCCAACGGTCCCGCGCTGATCGCACTGCCCCTCCGATGGTCTTCCCCACCGTCGATCTGCCCCGCGATCCGACGGCCCTCCGCTGATCACAAGTCCCTTTGCTCCTCCTCCGATTTCGTGCCCCGATTAAATCTCCACCGTCCGTTCTTCCCGCCGATCCGACGGCTAGCGCTCAATCGCAAGCCCATGCCCGATAGCAATCGGAGCTCTCAGTGGTGCGGCCCCGATTGAGGTCTTCCGATTAGATCTCAGCCGTTGATCTCCCCGTCAGATCGACGGTCAGCGCTCAATCGCTTCTCCCCCCCGATCGCGATCGCAGTTCTTTTGGTTTGCCTTCCGATTTGATCTCCGCCGTTGATCCTTCCGCCAGATCGGACGGCCTGCATCCAATCGCACCCCCTTCCCTCCATCCTCCGATTCGATCTCGTCCATCCATCTCCCTGCTGATCAACGGTCCTACGCCAATCGATGGTCCTCCCAATCGCTGATCGCTCTGTCCCTCTGATTACATCTGAACCGTCAATCTGATCCCCGATCGGATGGTCAGCGCTCAATCGCAAGACCCTTCCCGATCGCAATCACAAACCGTTTCGACTGACCCCCAATTGCGATTGAGCGATTGGATCGAGACCGTTCGTCTCTCCCAGATCTGATGGTCCTTGTTTGATCGCCCTCCACCTCCACTGGGTCCCACTCTTGCATTTGTCTCCACCATATTTCATGTGTTTTGTATGTTTTTACCGTTGCAAATGTTACTCCGTCGCCTGATCGCCACCGTTGATTTTTGCCCCCAGACCATGATCTGACGGTCTGCGCTGCACTCTACCACCAAAAGTATCGTTCATAGGTTTCACTCCTCTGTCTGCATCTCCACTATTTTCATCATTCCGCCACCATTCCTCTGCCTCCACCACATTTTTCCACCACCGCCGCCTGGTTTTACAGTTCTTTCCACTGTGCGGATTAGCACAGAGAGGCCATTTCAGCCGGCCAGCGAAGCAGCAGAAGCAGGATTTGAGAAGGATTCGAGCCTGTAATTGAATATTAATGTTTTAATCCTACAGCCAAAGGATTCAAGCACAGTTTGAAGACTAAGGACGCACCAGCAAGTCATGATTGCGCCACCTAAAAGCAGAGCGCGTTTACTCCAGAAAGTACACCTTCCTACAGTGCCTTCTTGCCTTCTCGAGCCCTGAGATAATTAAATACAACATTGTGAAGCTCATTTCGGACAGTCAAAGTGACAGTAAAGAAGCAGCCAGCATGGAGGGCCATGCTAACCTCCATCCAGTTCCATTTATTTCAACGAGAATGAACGGGATCACGGTTTGTGTGACAGAAGGTAACATCGGGGGCTTAGTCGACAAAGTGTTTTTCGTCGAGGACAAGGCATCCATCTTGTTTTTATTATACGGGAATGTCCCAGAAGGATTTTTCCATGAAAATACCAGCTCAAAGACAATTAGGCATTTATGAGGCAGACCCTCTAGTAGTTTATCTATCCCGAATTCAAATCACACAGGTACATGCAACGAGCCCAAAATGTCGAATCAAATGCGAGACGAATCGTTCTCTTACTAAAAGGTGAGCGAAATGAATATGCAGCATTCTCAAGCAGGATGGGCCTCGGCCCTGCATTCATTATTATGCTTAAATGTAACATTTAATGGGCACCTACCTCCTGAGTCGATCTGAGGATCATCTTTTGTTATAAAAGCACAGCAAGAACATTGTAAAGGGGTTGGTTGTTGTTGGTTTATCAGCGAACTGCAAGCATTTTGTCCCGAGCCAAGTTTCTTGTGTAACAGTTGTATGATAGGCTGAGAAATATGATGTATTCAGGTTGACTATAAAAGCTTTGGGCAGTGATGTACCTGATTGGTGTAGTGTTTAACATGATAAGCAGTTTTCATTGGATCCTGATCTACAGCAGTTGGTGATGTTCTTCTTATCTCTGTGTTTATTTCCATTTCATTTCATGTTCTTCTGACTGACATCTGAATGCATGATATAAGATTTACCCTTGTTAGGTACCTTATATCCCAGCTCTCTCAGTCTTGAATGTTTTCTGCTCATATGTGTGTCTGAAAATTGTTTTAATTGACTAAACCAGTGTAGTGGATGATTATTGCCTACTCTCTGATGTGCAAGTTGGTAAAATCAGTATTCAGATGTTTTTTGTTAAGATTTAACTGAAAGAGGTTAGGAACATTGGGAGGTGTAAAGCCTGTCGCTGCCTCTTCATAACCTTCCCTTCCTTTTAAGCCTTTTCAAGATCCCTTGTGTTGCCTATGGTTTTGTCCAAGCAGGCCTGGAGTTAAATGACCTCTGGCCTGATCTATAGACAGAATCAGATGGCTATCCATCTTTCATTCTCATCACTTAAGTGTTCCATCCCACCAATCAGTCTTTGAGATCCAAATGCTCTAGATGACTAGCCCAATTGAAGCTTACACATTGAACATAAGTAAATCCTTTCTTGACTCCATTGCCCAATGGCCTTGACGTTCCCTGAGTTATCTACCTTTGCCTAGGTTCCTTCTTTACCCATCCTTGTCTTATGATGAAATCTTCCTTCCTAATTCTCAACAACCAAACTCAAACAGTCAAACAAACAACCCTGAGCCTATAGCTAGCCTAAAACCATAATTTAGAACTTCAAAGACATATATCCTTTGATAATCATAGAGAGATCCCTCTCTGGACCTAGGAGGGCTAGATCCTAAGGTCTGAAAGTGGTTCTATGTTGTCTCATCTTTTGGTCTCTGTCAACCTGGCCAAAACATGGGAACCCCAATAGAACGAGTGCATTCTTCCTCTGTTTGGGCCTCCTCGCGGAAGACCACAGTTACTAAAGCCGTGATTCGTGGGCGATTGAGAGAGAAATTAAAGGAAAATTGCGCAGTGCGCGTTGTGGGAGAAGGTGAACTAGCGGTGGGGAAGCGAGGAGTAGGGGAATCCATATGGTGGCCATATCCTACAACCCAACCCCGCCCACTCCTAGTATTTGGATATCGACCTGCGTAATTATCACTGGACTGGCCGGAAGTCGACTCTGTTGAGGGGCTGGAGGGAGCCCGCAGGGGTTGACCTCTAGTGCTCCCCCTGCGACAACGCATCCTATGACGCACGGGAGGCATAAGTGCAGTCTCAGGCACAGTGGGCACAAGAGGAGACAGAGAAGCAGAATTCCAATTAACAGAGGAAGACAGACAGAGATAGAATTGAGAGAAATGCAGATATGCTGCAAGGTCTAGGCAGCAGTTTAGCTGGCCACTTCTCCTTATCGTCACAGTTAGCAGGCAGTGTAATCCAGCAACCGGCTCGTCTGAAAAACCATAGCTAAACGCCATTTTTTCGACCCGACTGCAATGCAATCAAAGGACGCCCATCATAATTAATCTCTGATCATTAATAATGAGAGCTGAAGGCCGGATCGTATTGGAGTGTGCGGAATCGCTAAGAGGAGTGGAGGTCCGATCTTGAACAGTGTTAAAAATTAATTAATGCGGATTTGATGTGAAAACTTAATTGAACAACATTAAATGTTAATGCGATTGATATGAAATCGCCATATCCATGTCCCATCGCCTTAAACGCCATCGAATGCACCCACAGCCGGGAGCAGGGCAAGTTTTTATTGAGGACACGTGGCAAAAATTGATTGGAGCAGATCTTTGTTTGGGCCGCTCGCGCAGTGGAAATCCGGACCCGAAAAATATTAGGGCGAATTTGATAGGAAATTTGCGTCACAACTCTCCCTTCGTACGCCAGCCCAACTTCGGACCCGAAAAAGATTAGGGCGGAATTCATTTGGTTTTCGCGTCACAAAATTGGCCGATGTCAGCATGCTATTTTGGAATACGAATTTGGTTTGAATTATGGTTTATGGCCGTTTGAAGTCCGGCAGGCTCGACTTAAGAACAAATTTTTTTGATCCCATCTTATAAAATTTGTGTTGGTTTTCTTTGATAATACACATATTTATAATAAATCACGGGAATACCACACTAAACATGTGGAAAAGTTATATAAATAATTATTGAGAACAATCATTTTTATGTAAAAATATCCAAATGTGCTTTTGGGAAATAAGAATTCGAGTATTTGGTTCATATTGTTTTAAAGGGAGTGAAGTTGGAGCCTCAAAAGATGCAAGCTATTACAAAATGACCTATTCCTAAGAAAATCAAGGTTCTTAGAAGATTTTTTAGACTTACATGATATTATTGATCATTTGTTAAGAATTATGCATACATTTCAAGTCCACTCACATATCTCTTGAAGAAAATATCATTTATATGGAATGATGAGGCTACTTTGGCATTCTCTCTTTCAATGGATGCCATGTCTTCTACACCAACATCAGTTGCACCTACTTTTGGTAAAACATTCATAGTAGAGTGTGAGGCACTAGGACAAGGAATTTACGTAACATTAACAAAATAAGGGATATCATTGGCTTTTAAAAGCAAGGAATTCAAAGAAAATATTTGGTGAAATTCAAGGAATTCACTTTTGTTAATAGGTTTATGTCACATGATGATGTAGGGGCATTAGGCACTAGCTAGAAATGTAGGAGGTTTTGTCCACATGTTGTGGCTAGGAGGGTTCGAAAACATTTGAGTTGTAACAGCTAGGAGTCAATACCTCAACTGACTGTATTACTTAGACTAGTTAGAGTTGTAGGAGTCGAATAGTTTCAGTTAGTTGAATTATTATAATTATACCTTTTGATTTCTAGAACGGTCCTCTCAGAGGAACCGAAGAGCCATATGTTATGTATATAAATTGTAATTCCTCGGATGAATAAAAGTAGAGAGGGAAGAGGAGAGTAGAGAGGGGATTTTTGCAATAAACCTCTGTGTGTGAAAAATTGTTTCCAGTTAAATGATTTCCAAGCTTAGTTGCCATTGAATTATCTCGAACTGCTAATTGTGAAGAATTGTTTAACTGTGAGGCGATTGGGTACTGATAATTCCATTCTTCTGTCTTTGAATTCCAGTAAATTGTTGGATAACCCTGTGAACTCACCCCACCCGAAGGCGAGGTCTGTGTAGAGAACCGGGGTCGTGAAAACTGTTCAAATATAAAAATCCCGCTAAATAAAGAGACAAAATTGTTGTGCTTTCAGAACCTGACCCAAGGATTGGACATGAGTTAACAAACAAAAGGATAGCGGAACTAGACTTGCACCCGTGGTCAAGCCCTCTACCAAAACCATGAGCGGAATCACAAAAGCGGGTTGCCCATATCGCACCGCTTTTGCGGAGTAGGCGGTATTTCCTATTCGCGAGCAATTCCATAGGGAATGCGACACGTGGTGAAGTGACCCCGGAAAACAAGCGTTTAACCCACGCCATCGCACGTTAAAGCCCGACATTGGAAGCCGAGCGAAATTTCCAAGAGTCGTTGATTTGGAGAAGGGCCATCGGACGGTGGTCGCACGTTGAACTTGCCCGGAGGTTAACTAAGGTGTGCGGAGGATAGCCAGGTACGATACGAGTGTTTGATTGGTTATTGATATATATAGGTGGGGCTAGAGTATAATGAAATTGTTTAATTAAACGATTGGCGGATAATTAGCATAAGTCTGGAGCATGATTGTTGTAACGCTGGGTGGTGAAATATAGAGCTGAAAGTTGATTACAAGTTATTTATTTAAAAAGAAACGTGGAGTATAAATACAAAGTGTTGAAAGTTAAACATTGGTTATAAGGCTTGGAGATAATATAAAGTCGGGAATATAAATTAAAGTCAAACCATTGTGGATAGTATTTATTTATCAAATTCTACGAATTTGATAAATAAACCTGAAGAAAGAATAAGTCAATTAAGACTCAGGCTGGAGGAAAAGAACAGGGTAAACCAAGGGAAAATGCTGACGGAGTGATTGTAGACACACCAGCTCTCCTTGGAGGTCCAGTTTCAGTTTTGTTGCATCACACGATGATCTCTCTTCTCTGGCATTTACTTGTATTGAAGATCACTATTCTAGGAATAAGGAGTTATTTTCTCCAAAAATAACCCTAGCCAAACATTGACAATGCATCAAGGATATCTTTCTATGCTTCATAAGCGCATTTGTTCTACTTCTAAAACATGTCTTGGAAGTGGTTGTTGTGCTGGAAATTATTCACCAGTTGGTTTCATACCAAAGTTTTTTTCACATTTTTAGCATCCAATACATGAAAAAGATAATGGTTTAAAACAACATAAATATTTGAAATTTTGCAAGAATTGTCTGGCACACTTTGAATATGAATTTTGAGGTCAAGTGCATGATGCTGTATAGGATGAAGTGTCATTTTGAATACCAAATGTTTCACAAGAAACTTCTCAACATGCTACCCTGCAGTAAGGATTAAATGACAATATTGCATCAACTATTTCCATAATAAAAGTGCACCTCGGCCATAAGACTAAACAACTACAAATGTTGTAGACCTAACAAGACCACACAATAAAATGTATTCCACAAGGCCAATACTGTATGAAAAATGAAAAGGATTTTGCAACCAAAAATACCTTAGGCAACTAATTCAATTAGATACACCAAACCATCAGCAAAAAGGAAAACTAGCCTACTCAAAAGGCAAGCGTTTACCTCCTTTGACAAAATTTTGAGTTCCGAAACAAGGGCCTTTATTGTCTTGTCAATGCCCCTAGTAATTTGAATGGGGTTTGCACCTGCTGCAACAACCTAAACAAAAGGTTTCATTTCAAATTATTTTCCACAAATTTAAGATACAACCATTGTCAGTTTTGTATTTCCTAACAAGCTCATAAATTTTGACAAAAGAACCAAAATTTTTTAATACCTGATAGCAATTGTTTCACTCAAAAACTATCTTAGACTCAATAAGCCCAACCCAAAACTAAAAAACCAAACACCATAAGACCCTACAAAAATGAATAGATGATCTTAATCCGGTACTATCGACAAAAAGTTACCTTTACACCCTCACTTATTAAACCCTGTGCTGTTGAATTTTAACTTCAACTGCTGCAGCAGAAGGACGGATGCAGCAGCAACATTTTTTTTTGGAGGTTGCTTGCATGCCATCTAGAAATTTAATTCAACATTTAAAATTCCTGCAAGTTTTTTTTGTAGACGGCCGCAGCCATATTTCTGTACAGGATTGTATTTAAACACAACAACCAACATTAACGCAATTCACCAACCAGAAATTAAACAAACAGAAATTTACCTGACAGTTTTGTAAATTCAAAAGGAGGACATGTGGAGCATTAATATTGGATCACATGAAATTGAAGGGAACCTGAAAACCTGAAAACTGGACCCGAATTTTTTATAGGGCACATTGGATTGAGAATTCGAGTTAAAATTAGGCAGACGTCAACATCCCATTTGGAACGCGAATTTAGTTTGAAATTCAATCTATTCAGAATTTTGAAGTCCGACAGAAAGGGTTCTTTAATGTTTTGATAGTTTAATATATACATATTTTTTAAACATATGTTATATATATCATATGCGAAATGAAAGGTGGGCCATAGAATTTAGTTTTAATTTTATTTTTTTAAAAATAGGGTTTATTATAGTATGTTTTATATGTTATGGCATATAAAAATAAAAAGGACGAAAAATATTGGTAGTTTTTTTTATAGACAGTACGTAAATTTTTTATTACACAACAGTGTGTAAAAAGTGAAAGACTGAGTGTAAATTTTTAAGTGTGTATGCACATCAGTGCGAAAGGGAAAAACACAGCAGAGTGTTTTAGAGACAGAGTATGTTTGTTTTGAACAGACAGTGAGTTGGTTTTATGCACTGCGTTTTGTAGCAGTCATAATTTTGTAATCCCTCTCAGTGAGGAAGTAGTGTAATAGTTTTTTTTGAGTTATTGAAGGGAATAGAAGTTTGTTTTCAAAGTATTGAAACTCTGTCTCCTGTCAAATAAATTTTTATTTTCTCTGTGTTAGAGGAAGGGAGATTTATTCTCCATTCATTGTTCTAGAATTTTTCAATATTCCAACATGTGCAAGAACAACAGATGTTGTGGTTCCATCCCCGGCTAAATCATTTGTCTTTGCCGCAGCTTGCCTTACCAACTTGGCCCTAATATTTTCAACTGGGTCCTCTAATTCAACCAATAAAAAGGCCAAAACCATAGCATTGAGATACATTTCATTACACTGTCAATAACAATAAAATTTGACTCAGCCATAACCCTTTCCTTTTATTGTTGCGAAAAGCTTTATGCATTACTCTAATGTGGCTAGTCCATAGGCCAAGTAGACCACTAGGTAACAAATATGTTTCCTTTCACCTTTGATTTTTCAAATTATGCCTACCAAATCTAAGACATTTAAGAGGGGGAACTAATACAACGTTAAAAAGAAAACCAGAGCACACATCTACAAATTACCTCCTTAGCTACTGTCACACCATCATTAACTATTTTCGGAGAACCATGCTTGCTCTCCAAGACAACATTTTACCCTTCGCCCCAAGGGTGACTCCAACAAGATCAGCAAGTTTGTTCACACCGCCTGCAAGACAAATTGACAATGCTTTCAGTAAGTGTGCAATTGAATGCCAGACCATATGCCAAAACAACCCTCCATGAAAAATTAAAATAACACATTAAAATCGAATGTAAGTGGACAAGGAAAGATCCACCGCAGTGAAGTTTCACGTGCAGGTGACCTTCCTTTAAACATAATTTTTTCTCTGACCTGCAATTTTTTTGTCACTGAGCCATCCTTGTTGAAGTACAACTCCTTTTCCATATCTCTTGTATTAACTACCTTCTCTCTGTCACGTAATCTCAGAGTCCCTCTTCTGCTTGAGCGATTAAAGGAAATGGGTGAAAAAACTGAAAGAGAAGACAGTTGTCTGCCATAATTATCAAACATTGCACCCAACTTCTTCCCCTTTCCATTGTTACCCAATGAGGTAGATGTGGCAATTGTTGTCATACCGCCCAAAGCAGAGGCCATCTTCTCTTATGCTGAATATAGAATTACAAGATCTTCATATTACTATGAACCTTAAAAAACATGACTCCCATTGCTAAAAACCACTTTTAAGTTGTAACAGGCAAACTAAACAACTATCGCAACTTTTGGCAACTTCTGGAGCATTAAGAGAGAAACAACCAAAGAGAAATACAACCATAATCCTCATTTTAATGAGACCGGACTATATATTTGCATTAATATAATAGAAAGAAATCACGACTATATTAAGGCCAGCACAAAACAATCTTTAACCAGTGTCTCTCGCGGCCTTCAGGTTGCCATGCTAGAGGTTGCATATTTTTAATTTAAATTCTTGACCTCTCGTGGCCATCTATGAATGCATCCAATGGGATATCTACATCAAATGCTCCTTTATATCCCCAAAAACAAATTCCCTACTACAAGAGCACCAGTATTTATGGATCACCCCACACCATCCCACCCACTAGAAACGGTGAAAAAGGAAACCCGAGAAAACTTCTGAAATATCTCAAGATGACTATATGGGTGGTTCTTATGAATCAACCAACCATTCAGAACATGCTCATCAATACAAACCATGAGTATTATGTGACAATATTCAAGCAGGCACTGAATCGGATTTCTGAAGCTATGTTAGAGAGACCCTAAACTCTCACTGAAAATAGGTGAAATGTGGCACCACTCAGAGATTGACATGTGCCAATTGGTACAAGTGGTAGAAAATTGGGATGCTCGAACAACGAGGTGATGCAGGAATGACATTAGGGAGAAAATATCAGAAAAGCCCCAAAACTGGAGAACTAAAGCTCATCACCAACCTGAGATTGACAACTTTACATGATGTAACCTATGAAATCGTAAATGGAGAAATCATAGTAACAATAAAGTAACCTATGTAACAATAAAATTGGATTCATCCTGGGAGTGGTAATGGGAGAAATCATAGTGAACAACAGGAAACATGCAGAGTTGCTTACAATCAAATAGATGAAAAAACACATACAAAAACCTAGATAATAATCATGAACAAGCTTAATATTGAATTATGAACTGTAAAGGAACTTACAAAATGTGACATTACGAACCTGGTCAAGCGCACAAGCAAAAATATCCTGGACATGACCCTGGTTGACAAGTTGTATTGCTCATGATGCAAGAGGATTTGTACCTGCACTGCCAAGTCAATCGAAATCCATCATTATCTATACAATAAATACAAGTAATTGATGTAGTATTTTTTACTCTAAGATGCATTCTTATGATAATGTTAGAACATATGTTGAAAATGTCAAAACATACCTGAATAAGCTCCTCTTCGTTTCAAGAACAATTTATTGGAGTCGCATGAACTTGGAACAAGCCTCCCACGATCTGAAAGAGTAGCAACTAAGTCAAAAGTGACTTTTTTGTTGCTACGCTGGATCAAGGGAGGTTTGCTCCAAGATTAAATCGCTCCAATAAATTATTCTCTACTAAACAGGGCCAACCACGTGAAAGTGGAAGCTCTTATGGCCCCTCCCCCCCCCCTCACATCACTCTTAATTCCCCAATACCCAATCTATATTTCATTTTTTACTTTCATGAGCATAAAAAAAAATATTCAATAACTAATAAAAAACAATTCAACAAAAAGTATGCAAGGAAACATTGCAATTAATGCTTGACATAAAAATAGTATGATAAATGAGTTTTTTATATAACGCAAAAAACGTTCCAAGTATGGTAACGTTTGTCTTATAATAATACAATATTTTACATTGTCGAATTTTCTTTTTCTTCTTCCTATTTTTAAAGCTCCTAATTACATCATTAATATCATCGTGCTCTGCTCCTGTTTCGTGCCTTTCGACCCGCACTGCTGACCTAGTTGTGTATTCACGATGTCTGGGCTCATCCAGTGACGGGGCATCGCCTACAAAAATAGATAATATTAAATTTTAATTGTCATTTTTTAAATATCATTGAACTAGTTTGGTAATATTAATAAAAAAAATTGCAATGAGATTATTTACTTGGTGCACCAATTGTCGCCGCTGAACTAGTTGCATTGTCACGATGTCTGGTCTCATCCAGTGACAGGGCATCGCCTACAAAAACAGATAATAATAAATTTTAATTGTCAATTTTTAAATATCATTGAACTAGTTCGGTAATATTAATAAAAAAAATTGCAATGAGATTATTTACCTGGTGCACCAGTTGTTGCCGCTGACCTAGATGCATTGTCATGATGTCTTGTCTCATCCAGTGACGGGGCATCGCCTACAAAAACAGATAATATTAAATTTTAATTGTCAGTTTTTAAATATCATTGAACTAGTTCGGTAATATTAATAAAAAAAATTGCAATGAGATTATTTACCTGGTGCACCAGTTGTCGCCGCTAACCTAGTTGCATTGTCACAATGTCTGGTCTCATCCAGTGATGGGGCATCGCCTACAAAAACAGAAAATATTAAATTTTAATTGTCAGTTTTTAAATATCATTGAACTAGTTCTGTAATATTAATAAAAAAATTTGCAATGATATTATTTACCTGGTGCACCAGTTGTCGTCGTTGAGACTGTTGCCCTGTCTTTCTCTCTAGTGGTAAGATCCTCAAGGGTAACATTCTCTGTCATTTAAACAAAAAACGTTATAAGGACAACCATCAAGGTATAATTAGAAAAAAATATAAGTGGAAATTAATTACCGTCACGGCCCTCACTGATAGCAGCATTGTCAGCCTGGTCCCCACTACAATGATCAGGTTGCATGAGAGGATCATCTACATCTGGCTCTAAAACTGGGTTATTTTCCTCGTCGCTAGTGCTACTCCCCTGATTTAAACAAAGTTGTTAGAAATTAAATTTATGGACGAAAACAAAAATATTGAAAGGTTAATGTTTTACCTTATCAGGCATTCTGGATATTGGGACCTGCCCCAAGCTTCTGCGACGTTCAACTACAGCTTGATAGCCAAAACGGAAAGCGATATTTTTATCTTCCTCTGTAGTTTATGTTCTGAAGTCATCACCCTACAGTACATATGATTGTGTATTTTTAATCATATTTGATAGGATTACAAAAACGTTGGAAGGCGATACAATTAATTATAAGATGTTTAGCTACTTAATTACAATTCTTGCAGCTAATTTCAAGTAGCCACCCTGGCCGGGCTTGTGATGGCCCTTTTTCTCAATCCTAGCTTTGGTTGCCTTTGAGGTGTCAGGCAACCTAGCATCAAAAGATTGAAGTCAGATATGACATAGCACACTTTTATTTTAGACATAAAGAAAATTAAAGCTATTGAATTAAAGTTGTAATTTACCTTGCGGGTCCAGTTGGCATTTTTCCTTCTTTCTTTGCCCTTTTCTCTTTTCCGTCATGGATGAGTGCTCTCCACTCACTCTCTGAAACTACGAGAGGATGCTCATATGTAGGGTTAAATTGCAATTGCGTCCTATAGGTGTCCCTCGTATATTTCAAATATTTTCCGACTACCCGAGCCACCGTTGTTCTGTCAAATGCGCCGACCCCAAAAAGGCTTCTAGATAATCTAGAAGTTCTTTTTTCAGGTTGGAATTCTGGGAATTCCACCATGTACGTATGGTTGGGCCAAAAATTACCAATGCATGGCTCTCCAAAATCCTGTAGAACTCATTTTTTCCTACACAAAATAAAACCAAAAAAAAAAAAAATATTATCATTAATTTAAAAATAAAAATCATGATAAATATGTTTTAGATAAAGTACATGAAATAGTTAAAATATTAAAATTTACCTGGGAGTTTTACATGCTTTATAGGGACACCCTCATCGTTCACCAACAACATGCCATTAATGGTCCCTGTGGAGCTGACACGTGTAGCTCCAGGAAACACAATAATGTAGTTGGCCATATCAGCCTCATCATTGCCAACACGTTCAACGGTTGGCTGGGTGTCTGCTTGGGCAAGGTGTGTTTCTTGGCTGGCACCTAAAGGAGTAGAAGGTGTACGAGAGGGTTGTTGGGCAATCTCTTGCCCTTGTGTCCCACTACCACCAACACCGGGTTCAGCAAATGCCAGAAAACGCTACATACAAAAGAAATTTTTGTTAGTTTAGTCAAAGTAAAAATTAAAAATAAAACTATCACAATTCATCTAATGTAGAACAAAAAAAATATCCTTTTGACTTTTTATTATTACCTAATATCTTTCTAGTTGCCTCATAAGATGTTGTATCCTCTCTTCTGTTTCAGGTGTTTGAGGCGCGTCTATCAAAGTATTAAATTCCGACCTTGCATCTCGTGCCTTTTTTTGCAACAAGAACACTAGAGATAGGGATGAAGAAAGCTCTTCCTCAAAGAGGGAATCATCAGGCGTACCATGGCTAGGTATCTGCATATTTGAACAAAATTAATATTATTTCAATTATGTAAATAACTAAAATACCTAAAGATAGAGCAATGCTGGCACTTTACATGTTCTTCCGCTGGCCTCTTTCCATGATCATCCTGTCTCGGGGTTGTTCCTGCACTGCTCTGATCAGTCTGCCACATTGCAATAAAATTATAAATGTAAAAACTTGAAAACAATATCTAGCTTGAAAACACAAAATGAAAACTGAAATAATTTCTAATAAGACACCGGAAGACAGAGTTAGAGTTTCAAATATGCCTTGCATTGAATTCAGTCCTGGAAACATGTCATTGCACATTAAGGCACCCAAACATTCACTCCATGAATGATATATTTAAGTAGGCTTCTCCTATTCTAGGAAAACACCATACCTATAATGCATTCACTTGCATGTATAAAGGGAAAGGAAAACATGTTTTCATACAACGGTGACAAAGGCATCTTGGGGAAAGGTATCTTCACTTTTTATTTCTGTTGTTCACCCACACCACTCTCGTGTTTTCACTAATCCTGTTTTGTCATTTTGGATTCAAATTAAGTTAAGGCCTTAAGTATTTTTTGACCTTTCGGTGTAGTTTTTATAAGTGGCATGTATGGATTTTCCATTAATTCTGCACTTTTTCTCTTCATGCGCATGTTTTCCTGGAAATCAAATGCATGATTTAGTCCCATACATTTAACAAGTTGTTGGATCAACTCCATAGGAAATATCATGTTTCCTATTCAATCAAAATTTATCTCAGTTAGGGTAGGTAGGAAGGTTTTCCCTTTGTATTAATAGGGCACTTCTAGCTTGCATTTTATTATATCTTTCAAATTTAGTGTCGTTTCAATTAGGGCATGAATTTTTGCAACTTTCAAGGTGAGAATGAACAAAGACAAATTTTTGTGATGGATGACTGTATATGACTCCATGGCTAGAGGAAAAGGCACTAATCTACTTCTTCAAATATCTATAGTTCTCATTCACCTCATATGGAGATGGTCCCTGATTTTGAGCCAAATGTTGCAGCAAAAAGTTCCCCCCCTCCATAATTTGATATTCAATGGAAATTTCTTAAATTGATGAGGGGGCATGATTATGGAACATTGGCACATACATATGTAATGGAATTCCAAGATCATGATATATTTTTTCATATGTTTATGCCATATGGAGGTGGTGGAGCAAAAAAGAGCTCAAATAGAGCTGAAATTTTTCACATAAAAAGGACTGTGGGCTTGACTAATGGTTCCATTTTAAAAATGATATCTAGACATAGAATAAGTGTAGCATGCAAACATGCATTGAAAATCCATCTGAGTTTGCATTGTATTACTTATGATGGATTCAAATTTGGGTTTCAAAATGCCAGGTTATGGCATGATTTTGTCGAGAAACCCTTAGTTGGATTCTCATGTTGGTTTAATTTATATTTTAAGTTTGTTTTGCAATCTTTGGGTGATAGTAACTCATGAACTAGGTTACCGATGTGTAACAATCATATTTCAAGAATAAAGTTGTGATTTTTTTATATTATTATTATTATCTATTAGCTACGAGTATTGACACCTAATGCCTGGAATTTTGACATCTTGATAGCATGGATAATTTAGAAAATGTTTCTAGTAATGTTAACATAATAACTATCATTACGTGTCTTCACTTTTGTCACCATAATAGACCTGTGATATGGACTCATCACACAACTTCATATGCTATGTCCCAACAAGTTCAAACTGGTTGAACCTACCTCATAGTGTAGTTATTAAGGACAAGTTGCTTGATATATAACTCGATAGCATAGACCACGTTGCAGTTCTAAAAAGAATCCTCAAGTGTCAAAAAAAATTCACAATATGTTCTACTATAAAGCCTTTTGGGATACCTAAAATAATATATGTATCATTGATGACTTTTAAAGTATGACAAGATCCAGAGGGAAAGGAAATCAATGGAAAAGTGATCCACCAATGAGAACCTAGAATTTAGCATCAGATGAGTTAGAGTCTAGGAAATTGAAACCCTATAATTTTAATTAGTGATGAAGGACATCACATAGGTAATTATATTTTCATGTAGAATAATCTATTAATTCAAATTTAAACTACATAATATGAAATTCATGCCATAAATTTTTCCACGTAAGTCCAAACAACCTATAAAAAGGGAAAACCTTCTTTTTCCATGGGAAATAATTTACCTTTCCTTTTTCAAGATAGTCTAAATCACAAAAAATATGAAATATACTGCACACATTCTTGGATAATGTGAAAGTGGAAAAGGAATACCCTACACAAGTGATGCACACATGTACATTTGAACACTAATAGATTTTTGTAGTTGAAATGCAATGCTTGTTTTCATTTAAATGTAGGGTTTTTAAAGCAGGGAGAAATAATGGGTGCCAAATTAATAAGCGTTTCTTTGGGAAAAATTTAAATCTTGTATTGGGTGATGAAGATAATAGAGGGTATTGAATCTTGATTCTTGACATCTAGAGAGAACCCTACAGCCTAACACAATCCAATGGAATTGACCAAAAAAACCCAAATAGAGTCAACCCTACTATAGGAGGAAGGGCCTGCAGTAATAACTTACCATTTTGCAAGAGCTGAGGGTGAACGTTGTTCTGCAAGAGCTGAGGGTGAATGCTGAGGGTGATTGCTGAGGGAAAATGCTATTCTGCAAGAGCTGAGGGTGAATGCTGTTCTACAAGAGATGAGGGCGAATGCAGGGCGAATGCTGAGGGCGAATGCTGTTCTGCAAGAGCTGAGGGCGAATGCTAAGGGCGAATGTTGTTCTGCAAGAGCTGAGGGCGAATGCTGAGGGTGAATGCTGTTCTGCAAGAGTGGAGGGCGAATGCGCGCATGATATCAAACGTTAATGTAGCACACATGTACATTTGAACACTAATAGATTTTTGTAGTTGAAATGCAATGCTTGTTTTCATTTAAATGTAGGGTTTTTAAAGCAGGGAGAAATAATGGCAACCAAATTAATAAGCGTTTCTTTGGGAAAAATTTAAATCTTGTATTGGGAGATGAAGATAATAGAGGGTATTGAATCTTGATTCTTGACATCTAGAGAGAACCCTACAGCCTAACACAATCCAATGGAATTGACCAAAAAAACCCAAATAGAGTCAACCCTACTATAGGAGGAAGGGCCTGCAGTAAGAACTTACCATTTTGCAAGAGCTGAGGGCGAATGCTGTTTTGTAAGAGCTGAGGGCAAACGCTGAGGGAAAAAGCTGAGGGCAAATGTTGTTCTGCAAGAGCTGAGGGCGAATGCTATTCTGCAAGAGCGGAGGGCGAATGCGCGCGTGATATCAAACGTTAATGTAGCTATTGCAACATATATGAAACAATAAAATCATTTTTATGTAGCGCGCATATAAGTTTTGAATTTTTATGTAGCGCGCATATAAGTTTCGTATTTTTATGTAGTGCACATATAAGTGTCGTTATACTGACGGCAGAAAAAGCGTCGCTATTGCGACGGGTGCCTCCAAACGTCGCAATGGCGACACCTAGACATTGTGTCGCACTTGCGACGATTGGAGTCATCTCAATAGTGACGCTTTGGGCCATAGTGTCGCAATTGCGACGTCTTCCTCCAAACTTCACAATTGAGACACTTTTATAAGTGTGGGTATTGCGACACTTTTCTATAAACATCGGTATAGCGACAGTTTCGGGCGGGATGGAAAAAATTTGGGAAATTTCTGACATTTGGTCAAAAGCGTCAGAACCAAGTGTCGGAATTTCCACCAAATGTAGTAGTGATATAGCCTTTCCTCTGATGAGGGCCTACTGGAGAAGGGGAGTAGCACAGAGGCTACTCTGAAAGGATTCGATCAGTTTGTTGCTTCTCCAGTTCATAATGAACATTCCACCCAAATATCCAGTGCAAGGGAGGGAGGGCATGTTCTAGAGGGGAATACTAAGCTTGAAGCTAATCTTCACAGTGCATCTGAGAACCTGACATCCTCTGGAATGAAAGAAAAATACAATAAGGTTGGAGTACAAGAACATGGAGACTTAATGCCGTTATCTTCTCCAGAAACCCTTCCTCGTTTAGACATACCTTTATCCTCCTACTCTGACATAGATGATGAAAATGATAGATACGGTTTTGAGGAATCTATGTTTTCATATTCTTCATATAGAATAGACATTTTTGCTGCTTCTGAGGAATCTCTACCTATGGTTCATTCTAAAGAAGCAGATAATATCATTGAAGCAGCAAACATTGATGAGATTCCTGAAACTACCGTCATTCCTAACCATGACCAGAAGTTTTCATCAGTTGTCAGCGAAGATTCAGAAGTCAGTGAACCTTGGTTTCTCAGAGCAATACAAAATTCAAGCAAGAATCTGAGGCAATAGACATGGACAGCCAAACACCTAAGAATGTGACTATCGAAGATGAAAGTTACAGTGCTTCTCCTTCAAATGTAGATGGTGAGTACCTTGTGAAGGAGTTACAATTCATAGAGATGACTGACTCTATGATTTCCCAAGTGGAAGAGAGAGCACTAGAATAATCTCCTTCACTTGCTGCAAGAGACTTCATTGGTTCTGGAGTTGATGCCTCCACCCTTCCAAATAACTCAGTAAGAGAGCTTCTGCCTAGTCCATCTATAGGTTTATCAATTCTAGTAGCTACTGCATTAGCTGCTATTTATTTTGTTTCTGCCTCTAGGAGAAATTCTAAAATCCCTAGTGAAGTTGGAGGGAAATCAGTTAAAGAAACGAAAGAACCGGGAAACATTTACTACTCCCCATACTCTAGGGTGTAGTTTATGTCATCCCCTCAAAACAAAATAGAGAAGCGAGTAAATTCCAGGCTTTCTCCACCTCGTGTGGAATTACTTGCTGAGTATTTTCCAGGAGAGATGAGCAGCTCAGATAGAAGTATCATTAGTAGAGCGAGTGCATATGACAATATTTCTTGGACATATGAAATAAGGTCAAGAAGAGGAGACAACATATCCTCTGCAACTGATCAAGAGTATTCAGTTACACAAGAGTTTTCCACAGACTCACCTTCTTATGGAAGCTTTAAAACTTATGAGAACATTGTTCGAAAAGAGGGTGGTCGAGATGAGGAGCACAAGGTAGTCACCCCAGTGAGAAGATCGAGTAGAATCTGCAAGCAAGCAGTATCTCCTCTATGATGTGAAGATGAAAACAAAGAGGATTTTTTATATCCCCTGGTTCACATGGCTCATCCTATCTGATGAGCAATATTTCTTTTATTGTTCTTGGGCATCATTTTACATTTCAGAATTTAATTACTGCTTAAACGATGCATTCCTCATTGGAATGGCGAAAAGGCAGCAAGATTACATATGGGTTGTCTTAGTGCTCTGTGATTAAATGATTAGTTACTTGTGGATTTAACTGGTTTTTATTTGAAGCGAAAAAACTAATGTACATATGGGTTGTCCCAGTTCTCTGTAACTGAACTGAATTAGTTATTTATGGATTTGACTGGTTTTTATTTAAAAAAAATGTAATTTAAATGTAATTTACTTCATATAATATAATAAAATCATTCATTACCTGAGTGAAATACTTCATATAATACTCCTCTTCTTCAAACAAATGCAAATGCAGAATCCCCTTCTAGTTTAGTTTCCCAGTTTGTCATGGTCACGTTGTAACAAGTTCTTGTATGATATTGTTTACTCCTCACCTTCGTTTTTATTTACCTTATATGCCCTTACAATTGTTGGTTCGTCTTAAGATTCTTTTCAATTTGAATAGCAGAGAGATATTTCGAGTTCTGAAAGTCGGTATCTGCAGAGAATTTGACGGTGTCAATTGAGATTGGCGGTGTGTCACACATATCTGTTATGATCTTATGATCTCCAACACAGAGAATAGCTCCATGGCATCGTCTAAGCCTAAAGGAAAGGAGGAGTTCTTCAGTAGGATTAAGGTTTTCTAGCTTGATTTTCCTAGTTTTCATTTTGTCTTCTGTTTCTTTGTTTGAGGTTTTGAAATGTTTAACAGTTTTTCCATAAGAAGTAAGTGTTCATGAATTATTTATTTCCATGGACACATAATGCAGAGTCGTCTTCTTCTTGTGTGTGAGAGAAAGGATGAATTTTGGGTGAGTCATGAGGAGCAGATGTAGTGGGTTTGGCCTAGCGCTTTGCAAGTATGCTTGGAACTGACTTTATATAGAGGGAGTCCGGGAGAAGAGGGTTTTTGTATGATTAGCTTTGGGTTTTGCTAATTGGAGTCCGAGTTCTTGGTTTTTTTTGCATAAAGGGTTGAGCGATGGATTGCCCTTGTTAGGTGGCAATTTCTAGTGATGGTGGTCCTTTTTAGGTGGCAATTGCCAACAAGATATGTTGGTAGTTCAAATCTGATGAGAAGTTGAATACCAATATGGTATGAATGGATGATAAATACAAAATTTAAAAAAATAATGAGTGGAAAGGGTTTGCCACAGTTATCAATAGCCTGCAGTCTCCCCCTCCGCGCTTGAGCTCTATTCTCTTTTTTGTTTGAGGATTTATGTATGTTGCTTAGAGGGTGGGATAAGAGTTGTAAAATTAAAGTGGCCAGTGCAGAGCTCCTAAGCTTGGCTCCCCCTTTTGTTTAAAGATCGGTCTGTGTTGCTTAGATGTTGAAATATGAGTTGCTGTAAAGTTCGTAAGCGGTCAGTGTAGAGCTCCTAAGACATTATGAGAACATGGGTGCCGAAAAGGCCTGAAACTATGTTTAAACCCAGAGCTTTGCCAACCCAGAATTTGAAGAAAAAGAACCAAAATTACTACAGGAAGCTTTATATTTCTTTAAAAATTTTATGTGTGGATAATTTTATTATCAGAGTATCTTCTATTATGAAATACATGGGATATGATTATATTGGTATATTTGCGAGTTTGATTTTTTCTGTATGTTCCTTTCTGCCACACTGGGGATATCAATTTATGTTTGCATTTGGGGATTTGATAATTGGAGTATATTCTAATTTGTCAAGCTAGGGAAGCTAGGCATTCTATTGGACAGTTTCTTTGACTGCATCACGGAGATTGCTGCAGCGCTGACTCTTACACGGATGGGTGAGGCTGGCTGCAGAGTTGACACTACAGCCACGCTTGCCCAATGGAGAATAGAAACTTTGGCTTCTTATACTTCCTACAGAAAGTCCGATCCTTTCAAGATGGGGGTGTGGAATTGGTAAGCATCTTTATTCTGTTATTAAATCTATTTTTTCTTGAATCCTGTGTTGGAAACTTGCATTTTTTAGTATGTATTATGCCAGCTAGATGAGATGCCAAAAAGAAGTTATGTGCAACTTCCAAGTTCGTGAAAATTTATTGTGTGAGACTGCTTGTGAGACATTGGTGATTTTTATTTTGTTAGTTATCTATTTGCTATAGTAAAAGAGTAACAAGCTCTGCGATGAGCATGGGAGGATTTTATATTTTTTATTCCTTGCAATATTTGTAGATGTTTTGGACTTCCTATCATGTCTTAAGTTGGCTTTACTTTTCTGATTTTAAGAATCAAATCATTAGTTCTAAGAATCTGGGTTCAGTCATCAAGTCCTATATTTTCTACATTTTATTCCTGATTTGTTGGTTTTTGCAATCTGAATCTCTCTGAAGGTTGATTTTGGCATCATAGTTTCTTTTGTCTTAGTGTCAAGTGAATATCTTGCTTTAATTTCTTCGTACTTCCTACCTTTGGAAATTTTATTTCAGATTTTTAGGTTTTTGATCTGTGCATTACCCAAGGCTTCTCTTCCTTCCTGGGCCTAAATCATATTTGTTTGGGGGTCTATGTGATTTTATTTATGATGAAGCCAAAGTTCATTTCCATTTCCAATGTCAATTTCCTGCATCGTTGTGTTTGTAAGCTACATTTATTTGGCCACTATACTCCTATTTGACCATTATTCTTCAGCCCTACTCTTCTGCTTGATTGCCACTTGATTTGAGATCTACAAAATGAGCGATTCTTGTTTCAGTGTCATGGCTATTGTTTGAAAAAATGTGACATATCCATTTTACCGAGGTCTCCTATTTGGAAATATAGGGGCTAGTAACATACTTGGGTCATTGTCTCCCCTCATTAAAATTTATGAGAAACCTCACCCTTCAATAAGAACGGTGTTCCCCAACAGCTCTTCATATGAAAAATCAAGGAAGCATCCCCTTGAAGTAATTTTTATAGATATAATTTGCAGGAAAAACATGTTTAAACAAACACATTTTTATTAGAAGTGCAGAATTATGGCCTTCCTTTTAAATTTTAATAAATGGGTAGAATATTTCCAGTCCTATGATAGGTCATTTTCTTTCGAACTTAAGAGATATACTAGCTACAATTTCATCTACTTTCCCTTGTTCTTCATGCCACTTATAAGTTATAAGTTATAACCTATGAAACTAAATCAAACAACAACATCAATATCATAAGCATTACAAGATAAAGAGCAACATCAATATCATAAGCATTGAAAGATAAAGAGTATTTTGTTAATGAATTAACCAACCTCTTGTGGTTAGAATGTGCATGTCAGGAAGAACTAATTTAATGTTTGTGATTGCATTTTTTTCTTTGCAATTATTTTTTCTCCCTGCCCCCTACAAGTATTGATAATGTACTATCTTAAATGTACAATTTTTTTACAGATGAGGGAAGGGGTTTCTTAGACCTGATTTAGATGACATGACTCATAACACTGGTTTTAATTTTGTAGGCACATTTCAATAGAAAAAAGTTAACTATCATATGTACGATGTTTTCCAGAATCTTCAAAGCTGTTGGAGCAACCTCCAATAACATCATTGACTGTTCAAATTGCAGGGTATCAAGACTTTCAGTAAAGGTTATGGTACCTTATGAAAGTTCGAAAACCTGCTAGCCGCCGCCTTCATGAGGGTTAAGGTGCCCAGAGGGTTTTCCTTTTATTAGTCGGTCGTCTTTTTCTGGTATTTTGTGCACAATTCAAGTGATTGCATTAGGAATTCTGAGCATCTGACAAGAAGTTCGGTTCAGGGAAATTGCAGTTGCTCATTTTTGGGCGGTTGATATTTTTAGCAAGATGAATGTTGTAAAGTCACAGGTCTGGCAGCTTTTTAATCGTAAGCGTTATTAGACCAGGGGAGGAGGGGGGGGCATAGATCCAGAGGCAAGAATACAATAAAGGGAGTGAGTTCCATAGGTAATTGATCCACACGAAGGAGCCCCTTTTTCTTCTTAGATTTTTCTGTGTTTTTTTGGAGAGGAGAGAGGCAGAGAATGAGCATGCAGAGTGTGAAGACTCGTGTGGGAAAGTATGAGTTGGGACATACCCTTGGCGAAGGCACCTTTGCCAAGGTCAAGCTTGCCAAAAATATAGAGAATGGTGAAAACATAGCCATGAAGATCCTCGATAAAGAGAATGTCCTCAAACACAAGATGGTGGAGCAGGTACCCTCATCCTTATTCATCTTTCATTTAATTTATTGTTTTTTCGTTTTTTTGGTTTGTTGTTTCAGTGCTAACCTATAGAACAGAGCCTCTTGAAATTCAAAATTTCACCCCTTTTGTTTTTAAATTTTGGACAAGATGTCCCAAATTTCCAAAAATGCCCTTCTTTTTTTAATTTTTTTTTGGTTTCTGGTTTAAGCGCTAACCTATAGAACGGAGCCTCTTGAAATTCAAAATTTCATCCCTTTTGTTTTAAAAATTTGGACAAGATGTCCCAAATTTCCAAACACGCCCTTCTTCACTCTAACCCAAAAATTTCTAACAAGCTCTTTTCCATTCTAGGTATTGCTGTCACAACATGCTAGAACCTCCCTTTGACTGAGAAGTTTTGGGTGAGGTTTCTATAATTTAAATAGAATTTGCACTTAGCCCACCTGCATGAAACATTCTCTATCCTTAAAACCCAAATCATGTTTATGTTTGTAGGAGATATAACCCAAAACTTTCGAACAGGCTCTTTTCCGCCCTAGAAGTGTTACAGTTACAACATGCTAGAAGCTCCCTTTGACTGAGAAGCTTTGGTCAAGGTTTCTAGCTATTAAACACAATTTTCACTTAGCCCATTTACATGAAATATTCTCTATCAAGAAAACCCAAAGCATATATATTTTTTAATGTTTATAGGAGATTTAAAGTTTGAAACTTGGTGGAGATACAAAACACTTATGCTTGGTGACTCACCAAGATCGATCAACAGACAGATACATATATATTTTTTGTGGCCTCTCGAGTTTCACCTTGTGATGCCCTTCACATGGGTTACTATATATATATATACCTTGTGGCACCTTTACCTTGGATGATGGGTTCTTAGGTATGTTTTGCACTGGATTCAATTTCTTGGTCATTATAACTAATTGTCATTGCAAGTGCATAGTCATAGACGACATAGGCCCTGCTTACAGAGGCAGACAAGTGAGAATAGGGAGCTTGAGTCCATATAATCTTTTGAAACCCTAGTTTACTTTCATTTAGGGTGTAACATCTTTTATGTTGTAAAAGCTTGCTCTGTATCAACTTATTGCCAAGGCTTCTTTGGTTTGTGTTGTGACATCATAACATTGAGCAGGAATTTTTTTCATTGTCTTTAGATAATGCACAACCAAGATGAAAACAACTGGTCAAAATGAAATCTGTATAGGAATTTTTCTTACGTGTCTTTGATTCCTTGAGTTCTAAGACCTGTTGTCAGCAATTTGTAGGATATGTTGAAATCTTGGATATTTTCTGTTTGGTGGCATCAAATTTGAATTTTCCTCCTTGGTTTGAAAATGTACAACTAAATGGTCAACACATGAGATAGGCACATAGAGCGTCCATTTCAAGGCCCAAAACTTCTGTGACTTCTTGTAGTTATATATTTGGTCTAAATTAAGTTAAGGTGAAAAATTGACCTTTTTCTTGCCATGTCTGTGCTTTACTTTCAAGACTTCTGTTTCTGAAACCAAATGAAATTGCTAACTTTGAAGCATAAACAGACAATTTTAAACATAAATCCCCCACTATGGCAATACATGAGTTTGGTTGCATAGCATCGTCAGTCCTTTGTTATTGCAGTGAACTGTGTATAGGCTATTTGTACTGAATGCTACTTGGTTATGTGGGAAATGATTTGCTGATTGATGATCACTAGGCTCTATAGTTCAAATCTCATAGCATTAAAAGACATCGGAGGTAAGACACTAAAATTGATATATGTGTTTCTAGCTTCTTTATAGAAGTGCTATTATGGGTTCCAAATAACAAAGGGACATATATGCAAGCTTCTAATACGTAGACTGTAAATCTGGTTTAAAAATTGAAGTCTGGTAAAGGCAATCCAACTGGTAAATACCTTTGAATGTTTTAAAGTAAATATCTAGTTTATGAATTAAAGTAAATACCTTTTTGATTTGATGTATTTTGTGTAATCTCATGAGTTTAGTGGATATGCAGCCTCACTATCTGGGGTGGGTGAAGTTCAGACACGTTTGATGGTTCTCACAATATAGACACGTGTGATTTTGATCAGATTGTTGATATCTATTTGTTTCTTTCCAGTGTGAAGCGAGAAAATGGGCCAGTAGGCCAGTCTAGAGGAAATTCCACTGCAGGCCATCCTCAACCTAATTCTATTCCGAAGATTCAAAATGGTGGGCACATTCAAAGGCAACAAACAGGGGGAAATCCCACTGCAGGATCCTCTCAACCTAATGTTAATGTGAAGAGTCAGAATGGCGGGAATACTTAAAGGTAGCAAACAGGAGGAAACCCCACCGTGGGCCCCCTTTTTTTAACATTCATTATGTCCCACATGTAGCACACCTTCCAGTGTTCCTTTGCACCTCCTGGTGCAATTGCTAGTTTAGATGTTTCCATGTATGTATGTAACAACATCTATGTCATACCAGGTTGTAGAGCACCTTGTTACTCTCGGTGCAATTTCCAAGAAAATAATATATTTCTTTTGGTACACTGACCTTCCAATTGATGAAGTAAAACTTATGATGAGTGTGCCTTTCATCCCTAAATGTGTAAAATATTTATAGCTAATAATAACTGCAAGTAAATCTAATTATCATTTAAAAAAAAGAAGCCTCAGCAGGTCATTGTGGATCCTGCTTTAGATATTAAAGATGTAATGTAGAATAAGCCTAGAACCTAATTGCTATTGAGGCCATTGTACCTCAATAAATTACACTGTAGAAAACAATTATTCGAGTGACACCTTCCATTAATTCCATTTCAACAACATCAATCTCATTTGTATACCATGAACCATTTCGTCAAAATTTTAAGGTTCAGGGTAAATAATTGAGATTGTTTTTGCTTAAACAGAACTGATGGGAGGTGTTGCTCGAATAGTTGTTTTGTACAGTTTAATTTCTTGGTGTACATTTGGATTACGTGGTTCATGGTATGTAACTAAGATTGGCGTTGCTGAGATGGAATTGATAGCAGATGTCTCTTGAATACTTGTATTGTACAGTGTAATTCCTCGATGTACATTGGCCTCAAATATAGAAAATAAAGTATAGGCACTAAGTGCTCACTTCTAGATGAGGATCTAAATTGGTGAGAGTTAGTCCTAGCTATATAGTATTGTTTTTATATTACAGTACCATTTCCTATTAACGGACGACAGAAGATAAGATAAGACTAGTTTTATTAATGGCAGTGGGCGACAAAAATATAGGTCAATGGGGCTCAAAAGTACACCAGTTACAACATAATATGGGAGTGCCCATTACTTTTCATTAGGGATAGATGTAAAAAGTAGAGGGAGAAGAAGCATCCACATCTATATAAATCACTTTGGAGCTACCTATGTACTACTTGATAATGTTAGCTCGAGAGTGTCAATATATAGTCTACATATTTAAATTAGTACTGGAAAGGGGTTTGGCAAATTTCAGCCTTGAGTAGGGTTTGATTCCCAACTTGAATCATAATCTAGAATGAGATTCTTGATTTTTCCCACAATGAAACTGTCTAAATTAGCTAATTTGTAAGTCTACTTCAATTGTTACCAACCTATATCCTTTCTAAGCTAGATGATAGGTATCACGCATTGTTACCAAATACAAATATTTTTTATTATATTATTTTTGAGCCCCGAGGATTGGCTTGATTGGCCTTGGAGTCAGACATTGAACTTCTCAGAAGTGGGATGTCACGAGTTCAACTCCTGTGATTCCTTTGAAGTGGGATGTCATGAGTTCAACTCCTGTGATTCCTTTAGGGTTATGCACTGTAATCAATACTGATGGTCTACCTGCTTTACCATTTATGAATACTTGGATTCCTTTGGGGTTATGCACTCTAATCAATACTAATGGTCTACTTGGTTTACCATTTATGAATACTTGGAAAGTGACATGTATTGAATACTTGGAAGTGACATGTATTTTTTATGTATTTTTTTGCTATTGCTAGTTAATCAAAAATTAAAATTAGACATGATTAAATTGGAATAGGTTCAAAAGCAAGGGCTTCTGTGGAAGTGAAAAGAACTAATCGAAGTCTATGTGCTTGCGCGTTAATGACCAAGCCTTAAAGTGTAAAATTGTCTAGGATTTTGATGTATTGATTTTTCTAGCTAGATGCAAATAAGTCTTGAGTATATCTATGTATCATAGATAGCATTTTCTAAAGCTTATTAACAAAATAAATTTCAGATGGTTGCTGCAAGATTTGATTCTTGAGGCAGTATGGTTGAGCATGGTGATTGAGAATTTAATATCGTCACGATGTCTTGACACCTTTGGTGACATAAGAGAACCTTGATTTGAAAATGACATTTATAATAATCTTGTGGATAGATAATAATGAGACTGTCAATGGAAGTAATCTATAGACGGTGACCTATGTGTCCGTGATTGACCCTGTTTCACATTTGTATACTAATTTTTAATGACAACATGACAGATCTTGCTTTTGTCACAATAACCTTGACATCTGTATAGCAAGAATCTTCTTCGTGACATGGTGACAATGATCCCCTTTTGTGAACACTGTTGAAGATTCATCTTGAGGTTGTTGAATATAGTTGTTACAGTAATTACGATTGAAGATTAATCTTGAGGTTGTTGAGTATAGTTGTTACAGTAATTATGACTACATCTCCAGTGCTTCCAAATGGGCCTTGAAATTTCTGGTATCATTTTGAAAACACATTCTTGTCTTAAGCTATTGAATATTGAGCTTATTAAATCTTCTCCAATCCAACCAAGATAGTGTTGTGACACCACAGATCCCTCCAAATGTGAAATCCCATCTTTGAAAGATGCTTACTGAAAAACTTGGGGTTAGACCTACCTATCATGTTGATGTTGGCAAGGTTCACAAAACATAGCCACATAATACCATCCATTTGAACTTGGAGGAAACTGTCTACAATGCTTACAAAATATTTTTGATAATCCCGAAAACAAGAAATCTAGCGGTAAGAGCTCTTTAAATCACATCACCAAGCTTAAAAAACCATTAATGCCATCCACATGGGTCGTTTCCAAATGATGTCTTAATAAAATATACCATGGCGCTCTCATTAAACACTTAAATTAAAAACAAAAAAGAACAATGTTTTTAGTTTTTTTTCATTAAAGCAAAGGGAGGGTCTCATAACTCTCATCCTCACCTTGCCTTTTCTTCTCTATATAACTCTCTGAAACTGTAACTTTTGTTGTTCCACCTTAATAAGACACTAGTTTGAGTACATGAGGTTGTAGTTGGATTTTTGAACAAGAAGCTTTCAAAGGGAAGAGGGTCTAGACTTGTGATTGAACACCTTATTTGGTGCAAACATATTCATAAATATTGATCAATTTATTTTTCATCATCATATAGATCAATTTATATGTCATTTTATAGACATGCACATAATCAATCTTCCTAAAACATGGTTGATATTTGTATGCCTTAGACCATTAAATGCCACAAATCATAGTAAGATGTGCTTGAAATTATAATGGTGTGTCACATTGTGAATACTATGTATCCATATCTGGAGAAGAAAGGTGAATTTTAGAATGCATGTGGAGATTGATAGAAGACATCATATCATTATATTGAATCTCAATATAAACAGGGTATACATCTTCTTGAAAAAAATGGATACCTACAATATCTAGTGAAAGTAGGGAGTTTTTAAATTGGGAAAATGCAATGGGTTAGTATTGGTAGGGGGTTAAATAAAGTGATATTAAAAGGTATTTTCCAATATGTAGTCAAACTAAGGGTATTTTTTAGTATGCCACGAACGCACGTGCTATGCCATAGGTTAATTGAGTGACACCCCTATGGAAGGAGTTCATAGATGCAGAAATTCCAAAACCTGCTTCTAGCGATGCTACCGCACTTGACGCATGGAAAAAGAAGACAAAAAAGTGTCGAAGAATTCTGTTGGAAGGTGTAAAGGATCACATAATTTCCAGCCTTCATGGTAAGGCTTCTCCATTCTTGATGTGGAAAGCGTTGACAAACTTATTCTAAAGCAAGAGCGACCAAAGGAAGTTGGTACTCAAGGATAAACTTAGGAACATAAAAATGGAGAAAGGCGACAGTATGCCCAAGTACCTCACGAAGTTCATCCAATGCGGGGATGGTGAAATGTAAAATTATTTGTAGATGATGAGGACTTGGTGACTTAAATATTTCTGCAGCTTGAGAAGGTTAGCATTCTCTCAGCCATACCATCGATGATTAGGAAAATTGCCAAGATGGGAGTGACTTTGGTCGGATCTTGTGCAAGAGGAGATAAGGCCAAGTACCAAGGACGGATCTTCATCAAAGAACTCAGATGAAGAAAATTTCACTTTGGCTGCCGAAGCAAGGAAGGGGAAGATAAAGAAGAATTCTTCTCAATCCAGTGTGAAAGGCAAGAAGAAAGACATGTCCAAGGTGAAGTGCTTTCACTGTCACCAACACGAACATTACGCCAGTAATTGTCCACAGAAGAAGAAACATAAGCAGGCTGCTAGATCTACAGTTGGAGAGGCCTTAGCCTCGTAGTTTGAGCTGGATTTTTCGCTGATCACATGCTTGGTCTCAAGTATGATGAGTTCAGTGTGGTTTCTTGACAGTGGTGCATCTTTTCATATGACCGGAGACAAATATTTGTTTACTGATATGGATGAGAAAGATCTTGGAGTGCACATCGAGATGGGCGATGATGGTAGATACGGTTCGACCGGTATCGGTACCATTTCCTTTGAGAGGGAGTTTGGTAAACCCTTCGTATTGAAGGAAGTGATGCATGTTCCAAGACTGAAGAAGAATCTTATCTCTATGGCGATGTTAGAAGACAAGGGATATGATGTTGTCTTTAGCGAAGGAAAGGCTTTCCTACGTAGTAAGGCAACTGGTGAAACCCAGAGGATAGGGGTTTGAGTTAAGAACCTTTATCAATTGCAGGTAGATGGCTACACAACAATGGTAGGCAAGGCAGAAGGAGTGGTGAGCCAAGATGATGGAAAGCTGTGGCACAGGAGATTGGGCCACCTTCACCATGGAGCTTTGAAAATTTTGTAGCAGATTTCTATTGGGCTTCCCAAAGGTACACTTGCATAGTCAAATCAGTTTAAGGGATGTACTTTGGGAAAATTTGTGAAAGCCACCTTTCACGAGAAGGATATTTTTGCCACGAAGATCCTTGAGAGAATTCACATAGACGTGTGTGGACCTTTCCCAGTAGCTTCGACAGCAAAGCACAGGTACTATGTGATATTTGTTGATGATTTTTCTCGGAAGTGCTGGATCTTATTCATGCAGAAGAAGAGCGTGACATACTCAAAGTTCTGTGAGTTAAAGGCACTGGTTGAGAAAGAATCAGGGAAGCAGATTAAGGCTCTTAAGAGTGACAATGGTGGTGAATTCATCTCTGGCGAATTCAAGGAATTTTGCAGCACAGAAGGAATTCGAAGAGAGCTCATAGCGCCTCATAACCTACAGCAGAATGGGGTCGCAGAGCGGAAGAATAGAACGATCGTGGGTGCTGCACAGGCGATGTTGCATGATCAGGGCCTTCACATACACTTGTGGGTTGAGGCATGCAATACTGCAGTTTATGTGCAAAACCGTTTTCCTCACAGGATACTTGGCATGAGTACAACCGAGGAGGCGTTTTCTGGTAAGAAGCCTTATATTTCCTAGTTGAGGATTTTTGGTTCACCTATTTACAATCATGTGACTAAGGATGCCAGGAAGAAGCTAGAGCCAACTGCAGAGGTTGGGATATTTTTGGGGTACATTGATACGCCCCACAACTATCATGTGTATTTGCCAGACAGTCGCAAGATTGTTGTGCGACGGGATATCAAATTTCATGAGGAGAAAGCCATGAAGTGTTCGCTTGAAAAGGAGCCACACTTGCATGCAGATGAGGAGATATCAGTTCCTAAGGATGAGCCTTAGGATGTGGATCAGCCACAAGAGGAGGTTCATGGAGTGGAAGAGACCACTCATGCAGTGCCAACTATCAAAGGGCGGAAGCGCACTACAGAAGCTGAGCGACTGGCTCAAGATGCAGAGAAGATTGTAGGAGCACCTACATCATAGCGTAGACAGAGATAGTCACCTGACTGGTGTACTGGATACATGGCTCTTATGAGCAAGTGTATCATGACAGAGCCATCCTCTTTCGAGGAAGTTGTGGAGGATCCCGCATGGGTAGATGCCATGGTGGAAGAGTATGATTCAATTGTCATAAACAGTGCATGGGAGATTGTCCCAAGGCTGGAAGGGAAATCAGTGGTAGGTTCGAGATGGATCTACAAAGTGAAACAAGAAGCCGACAGGAGTGTGGAGAAGTACAAGGCAAGATTTGTTGCCCGAGGCTTCTCATAGATTGATGGGATCGATTAAGAGGAAACCTTTGCACCTGTCGTAAGGTTTCTTCCATACGGACGATTCTTGCTCTCTCAACACAGATGGGGTGGAAAATTCATCAGATGGATGTGAAGACTGTGTTCTTCAACGGAGTGATTGAGGAGGAGGTGTACATAGAGCAGCCCGAAGGTTTCGAGATCTTCAGCAGCGAGTCGCATGTGTGCAGGCTCAAGAGAGCGTTGTATGGGTTGAAACAAGCACCTCGTGCTTGGTACACATGGATAGACAGTTATTTCACTGGACTTGGATTCTCCAAGAGTGAGGTGGATCCGAACCTATACCAGATTGTGGTGGAGGGTAAGTTGCTGATCATTGTACTTTATGTAGATGATTTGATTTTGACGGGTGATGAAATGTTGATACACTCATGCAAGGCTGATCTTGCGAAGGATTTTGAGATGAAGGACTTGGGCCTCCTTCATTATTTCCTGGGATTGGAAATTTGGCAGCGCAGTGATGGAATGTTTGTGTCTCAAGGCAAGTATGCCCGAGAGATACTAGATAAGTTCAACATGCATGGTTGTAAGCCTATCGACACTCCTCTTCCTGGTGGATGGAGGAAAGAGGATTCTACATCGGCAGAGGTAGTGGATGCCACTGTTTATCGACAATTGGTGTGTTTGCTTATGTATCTAGTCAATACACGACCTGAAATATGCTACGCTGTTAACCAGCTTTCACAAGCTATGGTTAATCCTACCAAGCTCTTTTGGAAGGCAGGAAATCATGTATTGAGATATCTCAGAGGCACATTGGGATATGGATTATGGTACAGACAGTCAAATGAGGTGAAGCTGTGTGGCTTCATGGATGTAGATTGGGCAGGGAGCCCAATGAATAGAAAGAGAATATCTGAAGGGATTTTCAGTATCAAGTCAACATCAGTTTCTTGGTACAACAGGAAGCAGAGATCTGTGGCAGTTCAACAGAGGCCAAGTATATGGCAGCGATTTTAGTTGCATTCGAGGCTATATGGATGAGGAAGATCATGGTTGGGTTTTTCGGTTCACACTTACATGCTATTGTGATATATTGTGATAATCAGAGTTGCATCAAACTCTTGGATAATCTAGTATTTCATGATAGGTCTAAACACATTGAAATCCGGTATCATCATATCAGAGATTGTGTGCAGCGGAAGGTCATGTTACTTTCATACATTCCTACGGAGGATCAGGATGCTGATATCTTGACGAAGGCGCTCACCAGGAGAAAATTCGAATACCACAGGGGTAGGATAGGGGTTGCAGATAATCCTTATCTTTTTGAGAGGGAGTGTTGAGATTGCAACAAGATGATGAGCTTAGTGGAAAGGAGTCGCCTTCACTAAGTGGGCCCGCAGGCTATTTTTGGTGCAAAGTCTATTTTTAGACTATGTCTATTTTTAGACATATGGATCATGTTCTATGAGTTGCAGGATGCTATTTGTGGATGGTTGGTCAAGTCGGAAAAAATAGATGGACTTCTAATTTTAGACATATTGGGCGGAATCTATTTTTAGATTGCCAGTCTAAAAATAGATATGTCGAATATTATTAGCTCTTAATAATATTTGGACTCTAAACATTATCTTATTCTCTTGGAGCACTTCAGTTAAGTGCACAGATGTGGCACAGGAGCTGACAGAAGGAATTACGCTATTCCTTAGGGTTAAGTGGAGCTATTGCATGGATACTTTAGTTAGAACTCATGTGACAGAGTTTGGTGGAGTTATTGAGGTAGTTGATGGAGTTGTGTTCAGTTTAACTGAGTTAAACATAGTTGAGCTAGTTGTATCTAGTCTAATTGATTGATACACTAGTGGGAGTGGTGTGAATTAATTATTAATTAATTCACTAATTATTAACTCATTAATCAACTAAAGAATACATCAGTTAACTACAGTCCATGGACAGTTTCAGTGGAGACCAGTGAAGAGGTAGGTGAAAGAGCAGTGTGACTATCAATTGTGACTATAGTGTTGCATGATTTGAAACAACCAGTGATTGGAGATGCCAATGAGGATTGCGTGAGAAAGATTGGACCAATTCGATTTCATTCAGAGCCATTCTTCAGCAGTGATTGCGCAGTAGAGGCAGGCTATCAGGTGGCAGAGATTGGATCATGTGATTTGCTAGATCAGGCTTGATTAGTGTGTAACAATTGGAGATTGTACTAAGAGCTTTGTGAGGAGCTTTGTATAATGATTGTTACATGATCTCTATGACATATAATATATAGATAATTGGGGGTTTTCATCTTTAAGATTTCCCATAAAATACTGTGTTCATATGTGTGATTTTTTATGGTTTTAATGTGCGCATGCGATTGTTTTTATTTCCGCAATTAATGATCAATGGTAGAAGAGATTGTGTATTGTGCATGAAGTTAAAATAGTGTGTGATTAGGAGAATCTCAGTGTATAACATATCAGTTATCAAATTTCTACAAAATCAAAATGTTATGTCTTTATTGGGTATGATTATGCAGTGAAAGGATTCACATTATGGGATTCTTTTTCATGAAATATAGTCATTAGTAGACATGTAACCTTTGATGAATATTCTCTTCTAAAATCAGATGTTGGAAAATTTGAACAGGAACAAGTATCACAAAATCAAAAAATTTAGTTGGAGGCTAAAATATTTCCATAAAGTCAAAAGGACCGAGAGACTTCTGAAGAAAAAGGTGAAGAAGCAAAAGAAAATGTAGAAGTTCTAGAACCAATTCAACAACCAGTCACTCTAAGAAGGTCTATAAGGGAAATAATAACACCCAAAAGGTATGAATATTCTGCTTCATATTTTTGTTGATTACTAAATACGGGAACCTTTTTTTATAAGGAAGTAGTGGATGATGCAGACAATGAAAAATGGAAAAAGGTTATGGAAGAAGAAATGGATTCTTTAGCCATGTACAATATCTGGGATCTTGTAAAACATCCTGAAGGGAGAACTGTTGTTGGATGCAAATGGGTCTTCAAATTGAAATGCAAATTTTATGGAAGTATCAAAAGGTATAAGTCGAGGCTGGTTGCAAAAGGGTATTCTCAGGTTGAAGGTATTGATTTTTCATGAGAGTTTTTCACCAATCGTAAAACGTGTTTCTATTCATACTGTTAGCACTAACTGCATTAATTGACCTTGATTTAGAATAGTTAGATGTTAAAGCAACCTTTCTTTGTGGTGATTTGGATGAAGAGATATATATGGAACAACCAAAAGGTTTTGTACAAGATTGTAATAGAAGATTTGTTTGCAAGCTCAGGAAATAATTGTATGTCTTAAGGCAGTCGCCCAATCAATGGTACAAGAATTTTGACTCCTTCATGGCGAGCCAAAATATTATCAAAAGTGAGTATGATCGTTGTGTATACTTCAAAATTTTCAATGGCATATTCATTATCTTGGTGTTGTATGTTGACGGTATGCTTATTGCAAGCAAAATCATGGAAGAAATCAACAAGTTAAAAGCTCAACTCTCTAGGAATTTTTATATGAAGGATCTTGGAGCGAAAAAACATACCTTTGGCATGGAGATACATAGAGACAGGAAGAATGGTAATCTTTGGTTATCATAATAGAAGTATGTGGAGAAATTTCTTCAAAATTTCGGTATGAACAATGTGAAACTTGTTAATGTTCTGTTAGCTTCCCATTTTAAGCTTTCTTCAGTTTTGAGTCCTAGAACTAACGAAGAAATAATTATATTTCTCATGTACCATATGAAAATGCAGTAGGAAAGTTAATGTATGAGATGGTATATATAATACCTGATATTTCGCATGCAGTTGGAGTTGTCAGCAAGTTCATGGAAAATCTAGGGGAAGAACATTGGTGAGAAGTGAAATGGGTGCTTCAGTATTTGAGAGGCATAAGTGACCATTGTATCATATTTGATGGTCATGAAGGTTCAGTCTACGGATATGTGGATTTTGATTATGCAGGTGATTTGGATAAAAGTAGGTCTACTATAGGTTATGTTTTTACTCTTGCAGGTGGAGAAATCAGTTGGATGTCAAATATTCAAGAGATAATTTCTTTGTCCATTATTGAAGAATAGTACATAGCTACTTCAGATCCCTGTAAAGAGGAAATCTTGTTAAAAGGCCCACTTGATGAGATTGGAAGGATGCAGGAGAAAGTGAATGTGTTCTATGATAGTCAGAGTGATATTCATTTGGCTATAAATCTAGCTTGTCATAGCAATACCAGAACATTGATGGAAGGTACCACTTTGTGAGACATTTAATCAATGTCAGAAAATTAGTTCTCAATAAGGCCCATACAGAGGAGAATCATGTAGACATATTCACGAAACTAGTTCAGTAGAGAAGCTGAGATGGTGTTTGGATTATCTTGGCTTGCAGAAGAGATTATGAATGGGCATGGGCGAGGGATTAGGAAAATTGTTGTCAAGGTGGAGTTTGTTGAAATGTGACAAAAAAAGTAATTAATGTAATTATGGGAAATATTAAGTTATTACCGGTCATTCGGTTATATAATGAGAAGGAGTTATGTAACGAAGTAGCCCATATTATTTTGGATTTCCCAAGAGGGTTTTATGAGGAGAATTATCATTGAATAATATAGTTTCCAATCCCGTGCCCTGTGGAGGTTTCCTTGACACCCTGTCAAGTTTTTACCATGTAAATTGGTGTAGTTACTTGTGTGTGTTTATTTTAGTTTACATTCAGTTATATATATATATATATATATATATATATATATATATATATATATATATATATATATATATATATATATATATATATATATTTGTTTCTATTTCTCCTTTAATGTGTTCTCGAGCCCAATAACTATAGTATCATTGCAAAAGGGGAATCACTTCTCAACTTAAATATGATAAGGAAAATTCTCAATGATTCCTTCCCATATAAAATCTCTAGTTACTGGCGCTTGGAAGGAGGTCTAGAAAGAATCCAATCTTTCCTTGGGAAAATATTGTTTTTTACTACTTCAGATGTAAGAAGGAGTGGTAAAAACTTAGAATACAAATTGGATAATGAAGGAGGTGCAATGGAAGAAAGTAATTTGGACTCTTCTTGGACATATTTCAATTAGGAACCTCTCAATCCCACTCTCTAGAAATGGTTTAGCAAGAAATAAAACCCCCTACAGTGGGTGATAATCAATGAGATGCATGAGTTTAATGTCCCGTAAGATTATAGGATGCATAGGGGAGTGGGTATCCCACATTTGGAAGTCAATTTTCATCATTGGTCCTCCACAAAAATCCACCACAGAAAAAGGCATGATAATTGACCATCAATTCCATAGCAATATGATTTTAGCATTACTGGTCATTAGCACATGACTACAACTAGGATTGTTAACCTTGTTGACACCTAATCTTAAGGGATTGGGTGAAATTATAATAAAATGTAAATATAAAATAAGGAAGTTGAAGAGACACTAGAAGATGAATCCCAAGAGTCTCACCTCCAACTATATATTCCTATGCATTCTCATTGATTAACAAGCTAGTATTTGGTGGAGTTACCTCCTGGCCTAACATGGTATCAGAGCCAGTTCTATTTCTAGAATTCCCGCCATTGTAACTCCTACTCTGCCTGCACCTGGAAGAATTGTCACTGTCCCACTGCAAAATCTATGCATTACTCCCCCCTCTCATTATCAACTACCTATCATCTGCTCTCGGCCTCCTCACTGCATTACACAGTCATCTTGGATATATTCCTCCAGCCCCTCTATCCTCCTACATCCTCAACACAATCAACTCCATTTTACACACAGTTGGCTTTGTTTTTACACGGTTGACCTTGCCTCTTCGGCCCTTGACTGTGCTCCTCACATCGACTCTGGCTATGCTCCCACCGAACTCGTGAGCACCAGGCCTCAAACCATCAGTGCCCATTCACATAGTTAATACCTCACACCAGGCATCCATTGGTATCTCATCGCCACTCCTACACTATACGACCAAGCGTCATTTCCCATGCTCTTATCCTCCATACGCATTGGTACTTGATCCACTGTGTCATCCCTCCATATGCATTGGTACCTCCACTGTGTCATCCCTCCATACATACCTACGCACTGCTCTCCTCGGCTTCTACACCGCCAACCTCCATTTTCTCGACCTCTATACCATTGGCCTCCCACTGCTGCTCGAGCCTCTCTCCACCATTAGCCTTCTCAATGATGCTTGACCTCTACACCACTGACCTCCACCTGCAAGCCCTTCACCACCCTTGGGCCTTCACCTCCCACACACAATTGGCCCTCTGTGCATATAAAAATTCACATACAGATACATATCCACCATCCCCCATTATGCCCTCCCAAAATTCCCCCTCCTCCAAGTAAACCCTTCCCTAAATAAACCCTCCCTCATTTAATCCCTCCCCCAGTTAATACCTCTGCATTTTTTTTAGTACCAAAATATTTTTACAAAACAAATTAAGTGCAGAATTCATTTTTTAGCACTGAAATTCAATTTCTTTTACAATGGCAGCAGAGTGATTTTTTTAAAAGAATGCATTCACTCATATCTATTGTGGGATTCATTCTCTCTAGCAAGGATAACTTTCCAGAATGGTCAATGAATATTTTATTTTTCTAAATAAGTCTAAATTCTATTTATAAAAGCATATAATACATGGATATTCGGGCCTCTGGAATTGCTGGTCTAGCCAATTCCAGAGGCATTGTTATGCAAAAGACCATAAAAGTGACTGCCCCAGAAGGGGAAACCAACCAAATTAGTTTTTATATAGCTTCCCTCTATGGGGAAACCAAATTCATACATGGAGAGATGATATATGTTTATGAGCATCATAATGAACTGGAAAAAGAGTCCCAAAAAACCTGAAACCAGAAACCAGAAAAAGACCTGAAGAATTAGGTGTCATTGCCTGGGGAGGTGCCTCCTCCACAATGAGACACCTGTACTCCTAAGTGTCATTAGAATTTTTGTCATGGGTGTCATCAGCTGCATGTTCAGTTATGTTGGTAGTGTGTGTGCTGCCGGGGTCTCCATCGTCACTCGACAAGTCTTCGCTGCTGCTATCGCTACCCTTTCCACCATAGTTTGTGCTTTTTCTTTTGTTGCTGGAGGCTGGAGCATCCTGAATGACGGAGGCTAGAGTGCCCTGAAAAACCAACTTTCCAATGTGCCGCAGAGGCTTCGATTCTGAGGTAGAATTTTTGTGCAATTTCTTAGGATGAGGGCTCTCAGCACTGATAACTTCCTCTTTAAATCTTACGGAGATAGTATTCGTGATGCGTGGTCGGTCCAGGGTGTAGGTATAGTGAAATTGAGCGGAGTGGGTGGGCAGCGGGGAGGGAAACGTCTCCATGTGAGGCAGCGACATGGGAGAATGGCTAGAGGGAAGGTGCAATGGCGGGGAGCGAGACCTTTTCGAGGCCAAGTCTCGGCCTCTTCCACTGTGGGTAGTAGGGTAGCACCCATAATAATTTTCCAGAAATGGAGAGGAGGAATCAGAATGATCAGAAAGCAGTGACTTGGATATCTTGCCTCGACCACTACCTCGGCGGTATCGCATATGGTGCCGTCGGGGCATGGTGGTGCTAGTGGAGGCACAATTGAAGGGTTCAGATTGTTGGGGCGAAAGAGCAGCAGGATAAGACACCGACAGAGCAGAGGAACAAGGAGCTGAGTAAGATGAGGGCAGAAGAGGCTCAGATAAAAAATTCAAGATGAAGTGTAGGCTGTGTGAAATATGAAAACCAGGGGCAAGTTCAATGCAACAAAGGAGACTACATCGCCTCCCTATAAGCGTTCGGGAGCTCGACTCCGAGACTCCAGGGGGACAGATACAGCTTGAGGGCAATGGAAATGGAGGGAGTCTACTGTGCGAAGTAATTTTGAAGAGTGGAGGAGTGCATCAATAGTCAAGAAGAGTAAATGATCTCCTGTGGGTGCAGTTAGTGTGATTAAATGCCCAAGGCTTGAGCACATGCGTGGCCATGTGCCACACCATGGGCGCAGCATATACCAGCCCTCAAAGATCACCCACATCCTGGATTTTTGTGTCCTTGTGCACTATTTTAGTGCATTTCTCTATGAGAGAGGTTTCATGGAGAATATTGAGGGGGCTAGAGTAGATGGTTTGATCACTATCCACTCCCGTGTTTGCAAGCAAATCTGCAACTTTGTTACCAGATCGTTTGACATGTTTGAAGGAGATCGCTCAATTATGCTTCAGCTAATGTTCTATGAGCTCAAATCTAGTTGCAAGCCTCCAGCTTTTAGCCACCTTGGTGGTTGACGCTCCCATGAGGAGCTGAGTGGCTGCGTTGATGAGGATTTGAGAGTCTCCTTCTACTTCAATAGGAAAATAGTTGTGTTGCTGAGAAAGGTAGAGACCGTGCCATAAACTCTCTAGTTTAGCTAAATTGTTGGAATCCCATCCTATGGATCGATATAAGATCAAGAGGGGGTTGCCAATAGAATCCCGAAAGATGCCCCCAAATCTTGTAGTGCCTGGGTTGCCTTTGGAAGCACCATAAAAATTCATCTTTATCAGGCCAGTGGGAGGAGTAATCCAATTTATGGGTGAGTCTGGATGATTGGGAGGAATGCTCATGCTTGAGGGGCATAAAGGCATCAAGAGATTCCACTTCTCCCAAGTTATCTTCTCCTGTTCATGGGTTAAGGAAAGTCAGAGTCCTGCCAATGGTGAAGGGCCAGAGTTTCTTGGAGATTGATACAGAGATTGTTCCATATGGCATCCAAAGGGGTGCACTGATTCTTGAATATTCTTTTGTTCCTTTCCTTCCAGACTGTCCATAAAAGAAGGCCCAGAAGAAGAGTCCAAAGTGAATTTAATAACTTGCTATTGTAAGGTGCCAAGGGCCATTTGTGAATGGTGCTGACAATGTCCCCTAAAATTCTACTGGAATTTCTGCATCTTAAGCTAATTTTTTCCCACAATTTGTTAGCTAAGATGCAGTTGTCCATTAGGTGTTGGATGGTTTCATTGTGCATTGAATAGTTGGGGCACTGTGAAGGTCTGATAAATCCTTTTTTTTAAAGATTATCCTAGGTGAGAATTCGTTTATGACATAGGAGCCAGAGAAATGTAGAGACCTTGGGCCAAATGCCTAGTTGCCAAATTTGGGTCCTTAGGGGATATTTTGGGTCCTGGGTGGGATACATCAGCAAGTATGCTTCTTTATTGGTGAACGCGCCTTGAAAAGTGTATCCCCACCTAAGGAGATATTTCTTTTCTGAATATCTGATTTTTCTATTGTTGAGTTCTTTATCAATTTCCCTGTTTATGTCTGCTTGCCAGTGTTTGAGGATTTGGGCTGCTGGTGCCCATTGACGGTATCCTTGTATTGTGGAGGGTACCCATAAATGTTTGACTTTGTTGTCAAGTTGGTTGATCTGATCCACGTGTTGCTGAGGCCATATAATATTTGCTAATTTGGGGCTTTTTTTCCAGGAATCAACCTATAAACGTGTTGTATCACCGTCTCTAACCTCCCAGAAGTTGTGCTCCTAAATAAGGGCTCGGTGTTGTTTGGCAGCATTCCATATAAGGGAGCCCATGTCAGCCATTGTTAGCCTTATAAGGTCTTATGGGGATCTATTTTTGGCATATTTGACATTCCAGAGGAGTTCCCACGACGTATGTGGTAGAGATAGCCATTTCCACCAGATCTGGGCACCCAAGACTACATTGCTGTGATGCAGATCTCTGAGGCTGAGACCCCCATCATTTTTTGACATGCAAACTGTTGAAAATTTTACCAAAGCCCATTTTTTATTTTGACTAGAGGAACCCTAGAGGAAATTGTGTTGCATGTCTTTGATATTTTTACGGACCCATTTCGGTGCTGCTAAAACTGAGAATAAATAAAGGGGAATTGACTGCTAAAAAAATTTAATAATTATGAGATGGCTAGCCATGTTGAGGGATATATAGGTCCAGGAGGAAAGGTAGGCTTCAATTTTCTCTAGGATTTGTTTCCAGGAGGACAGTCGGATAGCTGAATCGATGAAGGGTGCTCCAAGGTACTTGGCCGGTAGAGAAACTATAGGGAAGCTAAGAATTCTGGCAATATTTCTTTGGGTAATGGCAAGGGTATTGAAAAAAAAGATCTAAGAATTTCCATCATTGATAGAGGTGCCAGAGGCCTCCGAAAAGGTGTCAAGCGGGAATTTAAAGGTGAGAGCCTCTTGGACTAACGGATGTTCAAATAACATATTGTCATATACAAACTTTTGGTGGGTGGTTAGCTGGGAACCATGAACAGATATTCCATGGAGCCTATGATTGTATAGGGAATTTTGAATGATTCGGCCTAGCCCTTTTGCCATGAGGAAAAAAAGGAAGGGGGAGAGGGGATCTCCTTGGCGAATGCCTCTGGAGGGGGAGAAGGTACGAGAAGGGATACCATTGATGAGGATGGAGAAGAAAGGGGAAGTAATGAGATTCATAACCCATCTGATCCAAGAGGGGAAGAAACCAAAATCCGTGAGCATCTGCTTGATATAATTCCAACTTAATTAGTCAAAATATTTGGAGAGATCAATTTTTAGGAGAATACTTGCTTTCTTGCTATGTTTCAGAGAGTGAATGACTTCATGCGTGAGAATTATCCCATCTATAATCTATCATCCTTCCACATATCCTATTTTTTCTGGCAAGATAAGCAATGGAAGCAGAGTCTTGAGCCTGTTGGCAATTACTTTGGAGATCACCTTGTAGATGATGTTTCAGAGTGTAATGGGTTTAAATTTATCCAGGGTGTTGGAATGTTCTTCTTTTGGAATGAGAGAAATGAAAGTAGCATTGAGGGACAGGAGCATCCAATGCAAAGTCCTAGATTCCTCTACCAATTTCCAGACTTCCAGTTTTATGAGGTCCCAGAAATGATGGAAAAAGTTAGAGGTAAAACCATCTAGACCTGGGGCTTTGCCATATTTAAATTGTGCCATAGATTTTTCTACCTCCTGTAGGGTGACTGGGCAGAGGAGCATCCTATTATGTTCTTCATTTATGATCTTGATAATGTGCTGAAGGACCTTGCTTATGGCTGAATTTTTTCTTTCTTGAGTTTCTTGTAGAGCATATTTGAAGTGATTGAATATTTCTCTCTCAATTTCCTCATGTTCTTCAAGTCTCTCTCCCTGCTGATTTTGTATCTGTGCAATCCTATTGTGCATCCGCCTTTGGATGGTTGAGCGGTGAAAGAATTTTGTGTTCCTTTCCCCTTCTTTGAGCCATCTTATTCTAGATTTCTGCTTCCAGAGGATTTCCTCTTGCATTCTTCTTTCTTCCAGCTGGGAGATAAGACTCTGTTCCTGAGTGGCTAGAGACTCTATTCTTCCTTCATTGATTGTACGCTGCTGAAGTTTCGACATGGTTTGTTCCAGAACCATTTTCTGTTGAAAGATATTCCCAAATGTGGAATGATTCCATTGCTTGATCTGTGTTTTGAGATTTTTGAGATTTTGCTGGAATTGATACATTTTGGAGCCAGCTGGAGGTTTAAAGCATTTCCATGCATTTGTGACCATGCTCTTAAAGTCAAGATGAGTGAGCCAAAAGGCCTCAAATATGAAGGGTCGTTTGGTCGAAACTCTAGGACACAGCCATTGTAAAATAATGGGCTAGTGGTTAGAGCCAGATAGAGGCAATATGGAGGAGTGAATGTCTCCTCCTAAGTGGATAGCATTATCTGATATGAGGAAGCGATCTAGCTTGGAGGAAATTTTCTGAGATCCTTAACGCTTATTGTTCCAAGTGTGCATGCCATTGGAGAAAGGAAGGTCGATTAACCAGTTTCTTTGGATGAATTCCTTAAAGTGGTTGCTTTCCATATCTAATTTAGCCTGTCCTCCTATCTTTTCTTCTAGCTTGGTAATCATATTGAAGTCTCCCCCAATTATCCAGAGCGGATGTCATCAATTGGAGTTGAGAATTTCCATGGTGTTTAGCAGCACAATTTTGTGCATCGGATCTTGAGGGAAGTAAACATTAGAGAGGTGTCCATGGATGTTGGAGCCGATAAGATGGAAAGTGGCTTGTATGAGGTTATATGAGGCATGGAAATTAGAGACTGAAATGGTCTGCAGATCCCATGCTATAGCAAGGCCTCCCGAGGCTCCGGAGGCATCAATTGCAACTGTGTGACAACCAAGCCATGCTTTGGAGATGATGGAGATGAGGGTGTGGTTGTTTCATCTAGTTTCTTGCATGAAAAAGACAAAAGGTCTCTCTTGTTGTATCATATTTTTAATCATCCTGTGTTTTGCGAGGCTATTAAGCCCTCGTATATTCCATGAATTTAGCTTCATTGGGAACTATTGGAGATTAGTCGATAGAGTTTAGTAAACTTTGGATATCTTCCAGATTCCACCAGAATTTCCCCAATGATGATGGTTCTTTGCAAATCTGTTCTTCTTCCCCTTTTCTTGGTTTCTTTGAATAATTTTTTTCCATCCCAATGACCGCCTGGTTATATGCCAAGTGATCTTTGCTGATGCGTACGAAATAGAATCACCTCTAAGTTGTCTATCTGTCTATTAGCTATTTTATCATATTATTTCTATTTGTAGGCCTGCTCCAGGCCTAGAATGTCCATATCTCCAAGGTCAATGCTTTTAGGTTCCTCATCCATATGGCTGGAGTCACTGCCCTCTGGTGTTGAGCCACCAGTGGGGGGTTAGCTTGTAATAAGCCATCAATCTTCATGAGATTAGGCTACTAGATTACCAGATTTGAGTCCTTACTAAGACTGGGAGTAGAGCTTGTGGGTTCTTGAGGAGATTTTGTTGAGGCCTGGGATATGAGGGGGCTAGTAGAAGGTTCGGAGGGGGAGGGCTTAGGTGATGTCTTAGGTTGTCACGAAGGTTCGCTATTTGGCAGAGTTTGCTTGGCGAGGATATCAAAGCTGTTACTAGTAGAAGGAGCAGTGGAGGCGTGTTGCGGTATCTTGGGAGAAAAAAGAGGTTTTTTATGCTGATTTTTGTGGCTAGGGACTTTGGTGAACCCCTCTGCATCATAGTTTTCCGTGGTGGCATTGGTTTTGGGGGGATGATTTAATGGACAATCCTGAAAGAGATTTCCATGAGCATGGAAATTTATGCAACAAAAGGGTGCATGTTCATAGTCTATGGGTTGTATCCATTCAAATTCATCATGATAGCGACTTACCAAGTCTGTGAGAGCTTTTTCTAGATGCATGTAGACACAGATTCTAGTGTACAAAGTGTATATTCTGAGCTTTGTTTCCTCAACAACCTTGATGAAATCTCCTAAGCCATTGCTGATGTCCTTTAGAGATTCTTCATCCCAATATTCCAAGGGCAGGGAGTACATCATGATCCAAACAGGGGCCGAGATGAGTATTCTTTGTTTGGGTTGAATCTCTCAACCCAATCCCTGAGATAAATACCTGTCGAATTGAATAAATAGGGGCCTCCATCTAAGATACAGTTTATGTCTTTAATGCAATTAAATATGGCATTAAAGAAGCCTTTTGGCTCTAACTATAGAGTGACATGTCCCTTTGGCTTCCTCTTAGAGGAAATCTAGCCATGGAGTGCTTTCTCAGTAGGCCAGAAGCCTAAAAATTTGCCTATGAGTGCATGATATTTCATGTACTATATTTGTGCATTGATACGGTGGTTGGGCAGGTCGATCTTCAGGCGTTTTGCCACGATGGGGAGAGAGGTTGCAGAAGTCACCTTTGGCTGCTCCGTATTGCCTACAGGCTCCCGAGTCTTGTCATTTTGCACTACGATGGAATCATTATGTGGCTTTGCAAATTCAGAGGATGGAATCTATGAAGCATCAGGACTTGCAGCTTCTCTATTGCTGGAGAGGGGAGGGGTGCTATCCCCCCCCTTGCCGGGGTAGTCATCGAGTGCAGTCAGGGATCAAACAATTTTCTTTGCCTTTAGAGGTTTGAAGAGCCACTAGTGTGGCAGAGCATGCCCATACTAGTGTCGTTGCAGGGTTTGTCAAAACCCTAGGTATCCATTGGGGGAGCTCCTGCTCTCTCGTTCTAGATCAATCCTGACTGGTCAATCAATATTAAACACACACTCATTTTTAATTATTTGTGGAGAGTAATTCGTGAAGGAGAAGGATAAAATGCACTTGCAAATCCTATAAAAGACAAGGAGATCGCCATTTGGGAGAACAAAAATAGCAAGGAATATGCCTTGATTGTAGCATTTGTAAATGAAGAGGTGAGTCGCCATATTACACCATTTTCAAATGCCTATGAAGCCTTGAAGAAACTAGAACTCTATGTCTCACATTCAGAACTTGAAGTTTTTTAGTTAATGATTAAATTATTCAACCTTAAATTGAAAAATGATGACCCTCTTTCTTTAGCATCAGAATTATGATCTATCACGCATGAAATTAAAAACACCGGTGTTGGAATTGACATACCTCTCATAACTTATGTCAAGGCATTGTATCCCAATTAGTCACATTATTTTGAGTCATTGCAAGAAAGTGGAAACCTCAAGGAAATTACCTTTGAATCCCTTGAGAAAATTTTTAGAGAGAGAGAGAAGGCTTTTGGGAAGAAGAAAAATCCTCAGTCATCTGAGTAAGTTGTATTTATTGCACATAGAGAGAAGAATCATGTTCAAGATTTTTCTAGAGGGAGAAGTTGCCGAAGAGGACGAGGAAGAAGAAGTTTCAAAGGCAGGGTGGGCAGACAAGTTAAAGTGAAAAATATGATCTTCATTGCATACACTGCAATAGAGATTGGCATGGTTCATCCACATGTAAGCTACCTTGGGATAAAATTGAGTAGGAAATAAATTAAGCCAAAGGTAAAACTCATCACAAAGACAAAGGTTAAGCACCTAAATCCTCTCATTATGTTGTAGCACATTGTAATATTGGAGTAATTGAATACTTGTTTAATGCTTCACTTGCTGCTTGGAGAAATGATTGGTTGTTAGATTCATGAGCAACATGCCACATGACTTTTAGAAAATATTTTTTTGAAGAATTTATTGACAAGGTTGATGGAGCAGTATACTTTGTAGACAAATTTAAAATCAAGCCATCAGGGCTTGGCACAATTAGTCTTAAGCTGCTTGGTCTTCCAAAATTTGTTCTACATGAGGTTCTATACCTCCAAGAGTTGAGGAGAAAATTGTTGTATTTGGTCCACATCTGCCAGCAAGGACACTCCATTCATATGTTTGATCAAAAGGTTGAGGTTAGAAAATCATCAGATCGCTCACTTGTCATGAGAGGGATAGAAAAAGGAAGACTCCTAAATTTGTAAGGTACCTCTGCTCATGCACAAAACTTTGAATTTAGTTCTCACTATGATGAAGGTACATTCCCATCAAGTATTTTATGGCATGCTATATTTGGACACTCGAACTATGACATCCTTTGATTTTTGAAGAAAAATGGTGTTACTAGTTTTCCATGTTTCACATTACAGAGAACATAGAAAAATTAAGCTTATTCATTCAGATTTATGTGGCCCTATGCCTTTTCCTTTTGCAAATGGCAATAAATAGATGATGACATTTATTGACGACTACGTCAAAATGTGTTGGGTTTACTTATTAAAGAACAAATCTGATTCTTTTCAAACATTCAAGAACTTTCATGCATGGATTTAAAATGATGCACAAACTAATATTGGCTCTTTACACACTAATAATGGAAAAGAATACACTTCAAATGAATTTGAAAACTATATTCTCCAACATGGAATCAAAAATCAAACAACCGTGCCTTATAATTGTCAATAGAATGGTGTAGTTGAAAGAATGAACATGATAATTTTAAATATGGTACGTTCCATGATGTTTTTCAAGAATGTAAAATTGATGTTTTGGGCTGATGCAATTATATGTGTTGTGTACATAAATAATAGGTTTCCTTTTAGTGAAATTATAAATAAGACTCCTTATGAAATGTGTCATGGCCATATTCCTTTACTAAAGCATCTTAAGTTCTTTGGTTAGGAAAAAATAAATAAATGTGGCGCAAGGAGTCAAAAATGTATCTTCTTGGGTTATTCCAATACCTCCAAAGTGTAGCATCTCTATGATGAGGTTAATAAGAAGTTTGTAGCATATATAGATGTCATATTTCTTGAATCTTCCAAGACTGACAATTTTGTTGAGTGGCAACTTGATCACTTGGATAGATTCACACATGTAAATCCATTTCAGTAATTTGATAATAAGATTCCACATCTTGAAGGGGGTATTCCTACACTAAACCAATCTGTGGAATCATCTTTCGAAGCACTCTCTCCCCCACATGAAGATCCAACCACGAATGACACTTTGAGTGATGTGATTGACAAAATTGGGAGACTAAATCTTGATTCAATCCCAACTCAGTAAAATGATCAGCTTGGGATATCTCAGAAAGATCCTCCAAAATGGTTGAATAAGACACATGTAAATGTTCATCCTGATGAGGTTGGAAAGATAGGAACAAGAATTTCAACCAGGAAAAAGTGGAGGTGAACTAGATGATTCTCATTCACCTATTGATATGGATGTTTCTTATAATTGTGAATTGTATTTGTCTACAAATCTTGAACCAATTTCCTTCAAATAAGTCACTTCTCATGATGAATGGAATGAAGTCATTCAAAAGGAATACGATGCCTTGATAAATAATAGCACTTGGAAGCTGGTTGATCCTCCATTGGGAACCAAACCAATTGGCTGCAAGTGGGTCTACAAGAACAAGTACAAAGCTAATGGCACACTTGAAAATAACAAAGTCAAGCTTGTGGCAAAAGGTTTTGCACAAAAATAAGGGATCGATTCTGAAGAGAATTTTACCCCCACATCAAAATGGGCTACCATCTACACACTCTTTTCCTTCGCAGTTCAAAATGGTTGGAAAGTCCATCGGATGGATGTAAAAACTAGGAGATCTAAAGGAGAATTTTTTTATGTCCCATCCAGAAGGATTTTTTGTGAAGGGCCAATAACAAAAAGCATGGAATATTTTAAAATACCTTTATGGCCTCAAATACGCACCAAAAACCTGGTATGAGAAGTTAAATGAGAATATTCTGAAACTTAACTTCAAACATTATGATCTTGATGATGCAACTTTGTTTGTCAAGAAAGTTTCCAAAACATTTGTATATGTTGTGGTGTATGTAGATAATAATTACATGGAATAATGAAAGTTATATTGAATCCATAAATAAGGAATTGAGGAAAGGTTTTGAAATGAGTGATTTGGGCTATGTTCACTACTATATTGGTATTGAAGTGACTCAACATCCTAAGTTTATATTCATATCTCATAAGAAGTACAATGGATATCTATTAAACAAGTTTTGCATGGTTGAGTGTAATCATTTGACCACTCCAATGGAACAAAACGCAAAGCTAACATCCATTGAGGGGAAATAATTTGAGGATGCAACAAGGTACATAAAACTTGTAGGAAGTCTCATCTACCTCACTAGTACCAGACTTGACATCTGATTTGGTGTTGGAATCCTCTCCAGATTTATGCAAAAGCCTTGTGAGGGACATTGGTCTGCTGCAAAAAGAGTTCTAAAGTACTTGAAAGGGACTCAAGACTTTCGACTCAATTATACACAGGTGGCATTAGGGGAATTTTGAGGTCAAAAATGGGCCTCCTAAGAAAAATGTACAGCCAAAATAAGCTTTATAAGAACCAATCAGATTCAAGATGATGATGTCAAATATGGGGGGTGATTCACCATATTTTAATTAAGAGGGTAAAAATATTAAAAAATAATAAAATAATAAAACTACTTTTTCAACTCGTATTTTCAACTTATCTTCCAAAGTTTGTACTAAAATTTTCGAGCGGGGGTACTCGTTGGATGTAAAATTTTATTTCTCATCCAAGGAGTACCCATGTTGCATACTTTTGATGGATCCTTCTACAAAAAAAAATGAGAAATACATGAAAAATGTGATTACAATCACGTTTTTCATGTATTTATATTTTTTGGTGTAGCAAGATCCATCAGAAGTATGCAACATGGGTACTCCTTGGATGAGGAATTAAATTTTGCATCCAACGAGTACCCCCGCACAAAATTTGAGTAAAAACTTTGGGAGATAAGTTGAAAATATAATTTGAAAAAGTGTTTTTTCTTTTTTCCCTCTAAAATTTGATGATGTAATCAAATATTATTTTATTATTTCCATTATTATTTTATAATTTCCTTAGGAGGCCCATTTTATTTCCCCTAATGGTGACTTCATCTTGATTGGATACTCAAATTTAGAATTTTATGCAGAACAAGAAACCGTCATATCTACTTCAGGATTATGAGTCTAGGATCAGGAGTTGTCTCCTAGAGATCACGCAAATAATTAGTTCCAGCATATTCCATAACTAAGTTAGAATATGTGGCAGCAGTTGAAGAAAAAAAGGAAGTTGTGTGGCTTAGTAAAATCATGGAAGATTTGTAGATGAAAGAAATGCATTCAACTCCACTCATGATCGATAACACTTTTGCAATAAATTTGGTCGATAACCCAAAGTTCCATGATCGAATGAAGCACATCAACACAAAATACCATCTAATTTGACATAATGTTGAGGCAAATACAATACATCTATGCGATTATTCCAGAAATGAGGAGATTGGAGACATATTCACCAAAGTGCTTGGAAGAGAAAAGTTTGAAAGATTCAGAACGAGTCTTGGACTCACCAACAACCCTTCAGATTAAGGGGGGGAATATTGACACCTAATACTAAGGGATTGGGTGAAATTTTAATATAATGTAAATATGAAATAAGGAAGTTGAAGATATACTAGGAGATGAATCCCAAGAGTCTCACCTCCAATTATATATTCGTATGCATTCTCAATGAATAACAAGCCAATATTTAGTGGAGTTACCTCCTGGCCTGACAAACCTAATACAACAATGGAATGGATAAAGTGGAAATTATCTTATGGAAGGTAGGAGTCAAGGGGAGGATACCCTGCAACCACTCACCATTTAAGCTTATGAGTATGAAAGTGTAATTCTTCATGGTGGAAACTCTACAAAAGACAAGTTAGATATTTTATCATTCCTTTCCCTTTGGTGATTGTTTCTCTTTATATAGTTTATCTTTTGTTTTTTTACCCAAGAGGATTGTTGTCATACTCCTTAGTTTGTTGAACGCTAGAGTATTTTTCTCTTACTTTCTATTGGTGTGCTTCTTGTTATTATTTCATCTCAGGTGCACTTAATCTCGACTTCTAGGATTTTATTCCTTCTATTTTGATCATAGTAATTCTTTTTTGTGTTCTTTATGGCTTGAATTTTGGTTATTTATGGAGGTGAATATTCATATTTTCACAAGAAGTATACAATTTATCCCTGGTCTTAATAGGATTACTTATTTCTTTGGTCTTCCCATTCCTCCTTCTCAAACTTGTGACATGGGTGGGCTTTCATTTAGGTGGCTTAACTATCCACCAAATGAGATTTGGTCACTTCTTAACTTCATAATTTAGGTTGGTTTTTTTTCTTAGGGAGGGTGGGATTTTTGAACACACACTTATACTAAGAGGGAGTTGAATTAGTATAAGAAACTTTTAATTATTTAAACATTTATGAACAATAATAAAATAACATCATATGCATAACATATATAAGTGGATTGTAATATTCATAATTAGATTTCACCTAGTTGGAATATTAATTTTTGCTTTTGATAATAAGATGGGTGAATAAGTGGGTAGAGAGACCTATAAATCTCTTTAGTAGGAATAAAAGCACTTTTCATGTGAATGTGGATCATTGTAATAGCTGAATAAAGCACCTTTACGTGTGAAAAAGGGCTAAAGCATGTGGACAAGGTCAAAGTTGACCAAATCAAAAATGTTGTCATGGAGGTAGTGGAGAGTTAATTGAGGACAACGCAGTCATAGCAGAGGAGTGTATGCATGAGAGTAGCTTCTTTAATGAGTGGGACCCAGGGTGAGGAAGCTCACCAAGCATATAAGGAAGAGGATGGCAGCCATAGAGGGAATTCTGATTATTGATTTTGTATTGGTCTTGTATTAATTTTTTCACACTTCAGCTGTTTAGTAGAGTCTATTGTGCTATTTAGCAAAAGGATGTTTCCGAGCGGAAATCTCCCCCTCATCCTCAGGGGACTTCGGGTGCCTACTCAGGAGAGGTTCATTGAGCATCATTTCCACTATCCATAATAGGGCCAAGCTTCAACCATTCTTCATAATGTAGTTTCCTTTAGGATTGTGTTGTTTTGCAAGGCAACAGCAGTGGAGGGTTGCCAAACCCAGTTTCTGAGCTTGTTTTCCAGTGAGGGGAGCAACCCTTCATCGAAGAGGCTGGAAAGGAAGTTACTTAAGCATCATTACACCATATAGACTTAGGCGAAGAATCAAGATTCACCCACAATGCAGTATCCTTTAGAAACTATATTATTTTGTAGTGCAATTGTAGTGGGAGGTCAAGTACCCAAGTTCTTTATCTTGTTTTCCAGTGAGGGGAGTAGCCCTTCATCTAGAAATTTTGTGAGGAGGGATATCATATTTCGTCATATCGGATCATCCACCTCCCACTAGTGATCAAGTTGCAGAGCTTTATTCAGCCCCAGGGCTACATTTTGTATATTTTGCATTTTGAGTATTTCTGGAACCCTTTATGGGTTGTCTTGGAATAGTGCTAGAAAGCCTAGATCTCTGATCCCGACATTTTATAAGAACTACATCAGTAGATTCATGTGTTTAAATTTACAATAGCAGTAAACCCCAGTAGAAAATGCGTTGTCTTAGCCTCCGACATTCTTGTATAGCAGCTATTATTCCTATTTTATGTACTAGGTCTCTAGAGGCTTGTTTTGCCTAACTTGAGTTTATTTTTCCTCAAGATCTTGTATACATTTGGTGTTGTAATGTTTAATAGAATGGCTATATGATCTAATCTCATTTTATGTGTTGATGTATCATTGCATTTTCCAATTTAATGTTCTATATTCCTGTCTTTTCCATTTTGGAATATTACATGGAATCTCTTTTAGGAGAAAACAACAAAACTTCTTTTTATAATAGTTCTTTGTAGGCTCCAGTATACTGTTACAAAAATTTGTGTTTGGTGCATTTTATATTATTTCCATGTTTCATTGGGTTCAGGGGAGACCCAAATATGGTGTGCGGACCTACCCATGGTTTTGCACATGGTTTTTTGGCATGATAGTTTTTTCGCATGGTATTTTTCGATCTGGTCAAGGGAACTACAATTATGTTCTAATCTAGGGGTAGTGTATTGGGGTTTATGAATGCTTCAACATGTAGATATATGCCTTGTAACATGGAAATGAATATAATTAAAATCAATTTGGTATTCTTGGTTTTGGGATTCGTGGGAAAATATCTATGTATATTTGTTTTATGTTCTTGCCATTGTATACTTTTATGTTTCAAGAATTTTTTTGTAGGTAAATTATGTATAGGTTTAAAACCTACAATTTGTAGTCACCAACCTACTAGAGACTCCAATTCCCACTACTTCAAGTATTTGTACGTGCTAACCAATTGGAGACACCAATCCCCACCACTAGAAATATTTTTAGGAACCAACCTACTAGACACACAAATCCCAACCACTACAAATATTTTTAGGCACCAACCTATTGGACACAAAAATCCCCATTGTGTCTACTTACTACCTCTACCTTTACCAGGTCTATGTGATACTTTTAATAATTCAATTGTCAGGTTTCTTTTTTCTGATATCCATCAACCTTGAATCATAACGCATGAAATATAAAATGTTATGACGAACAACCATGTGATGTTTCCAAGGATTCAAACCAAAAGTCACCAAGTGTGATAGTCGTATGCTTGAATAATATGTATAGGTTCTTACCAGGATTTTGAAAAAATATAAAGTTAGATAAATGGCACTTCATTACTGACCCAATGTAGTAGACTACATATAATAGAAATTTCAATTTTATTCGATGTTAAATTTTGGTTTTATATCAACCTATCAAGGAAAACCTGAAATTAAACTGTCACAAAAGGAAAATGCAAAACTTAGACCTTTTGTGTCTGATTCTAAGAAAATGTTATGTTAGTTTTGAGAAATTTGTTCATCACTTGAAAACACTCGGCTCTAGAAAATTAGGATACTAGAGGATATGTTAAATGGGAACTTTAAAAACTTTTTATAATAGTGTTTCTCAATAGACACACTTCAGTAGATGGAAAATTTCTTGAATTGTTGTGTCACTAAGTGTTGGGAACTAAAATATGTTGGTTACATCTTATACTCTTTGCAAGATTTATATGCACCACGAAAAAAAGGGAGTTGAGGGTGTTAGGGTCCTATAAGTATAGGATTCATAATTTTGGAATTGAACTATGATAGTATTGTAAATATATACATACCTTGCTTTATGCAAGTTGTTTTCCCATATTTTGTAAGAAAATAAAAAATAAAAAATAAAAAGAGGGTAAAAGTCCTAAAAGAAAGATCAAAGGACTTAAAAAAAATATTATACCCCAAAAGAAAAGAAATAAAACATGAAAGTGTGCAAGTCCAAACGCCACTACTTTTTACTGATGATTATGGCAGAGTGTCAACAAATGCCATAATCCATGATGAGTTGAACTACTTAATCTTGACTTGTCATATTTCAATTTATTTTTTGTAGAATAGTGAATAAAGATTAGTCAGACAGTTTAATCTTGACTAATTAGTAGATAGGTAGAGAATAAAGAGGAGCTCATCAATTTAATCTGAGCCCTTGGATGATATAAGGTAGATTTAGATAGTTTTTATTTCTTTCAAAAGAATAAAATGTTCAAGGTTGCTAGCTCAAATGCACCTGCAAAATGGAAGAAAAAATGTTAGATTAAAAGTTGGGTAGGTAGAAAGAAGTGGGAGAATCATGTAAATACTTTTCACCGAGAAAAATCACTAATTTCCCTTCCCCTATAGTTATTCTACATTCTAGACTTCCAGTCAAAGAGGCTCAGAGCATTTCTCTAACTTCTGTTGGGACCGGACCCAAGGCTCATGATTATTAAGTTAAAAGTGTTGAATTCCTATATTAATCCCTAATTATAATCATTCACCCTACATTCATGCATTTGCACTTCACTTTCATAAGTAAAGACCTTTTTACTTAACGAAAAAGAAAACCCCCTTTTAATTAATCTCCTTCATTCATAAAAACATAAAAACCCTCCAAAAATATTATATTCTATGTCAAAGTGGTCAAATTACAAATGATAAAGCTTTTCTTTTTACACTATCACTTTACTTATTCATATGGATATATTTTGGTGTTTTTCATTGTCCTTGGTCATATTAACTTCTAACTTATTTATTAAATCCCTATAGACAAACCTTATCCTATTATTATAGCTCCTTTTATTTAATTATCCCAAAAAAACAACTATTAAAAGCTTTTTTGCCAAAGTTAATTATCCACATGTTTAAATAAAAAACCCCCATTATACCCCCTTTGGCATAAAACTAACATTATATAAATATTCCACCCCTTGTGGTTTATTAAACCATTCAAAAGGTTTAAAAACTATATAGAAAAATAAACAATAAGAAAATCGCTTTCATACATATCCTATGTGTTGAATGCTCAAAAAATATTGCCCATTCCATGTTTATCCTAAGTGTTAAGACTTAGGTTAAAACATATATTAGCCCGCCTCACACGCATCCCTCCCATTTAATTACCATATATAAAATCTGTTTTATATATATGCAAACCCTTTGTAAACCATATTGCCGCATATAAGCATTACCTTTTGGATATAAAACTTTGATATAAATTCATATATTATAAAGGTTTTATTTCATTGCCCAGCGCATAAAGCAGCCCAGTCCCACAACTTTCGACCGCAACTTACAAATTCATCCTTTCTGTTCACTCCCACTTCTCATATCCGACGGTGGACGATGTGATTCGCGCTCCCAAACTAAACGACTGCCAAATTCCCAAACTAGCGCGAAATAGGCAGTTTTCTCATTACTGCCTCATATGACATGTGGAATTTTGATTGCATCGCATTCGTTTTGGGAGAAACCATTTACAACCCAAACCCAACTCGAAAACAACTTCCGGTTTTTCACGTTCACAAATAGAAAACCTCTTTCGCCACAAATTTGACCCACATTTATTACAGTTTGTAAAGATTTATATCAAAGGATAAAAGTTTCTTATAATGTGTATTAAACGTTATTGTGCATTCCCGACTGTGAAAAGCCACCCGACTATGCAAAAAAAACCTTTTTCTCAAACTATTGACCTTTACCCAGAGAAAAAAACCTGATTTCAACCACTACTCCACTGTTTGAAGATTATTTAAAGCAATTCTCTGCATTAGCAATTCAAACCAATCTTCAAGAACTACCAAAGTTTCAGAAACCCTTCTCAAAAGCATCAAGATACCCGCAAATTAGGTATTTTCCCAAATTTGACCTGCAATTTCACAATTTAAACTGCCAATCAAACCAATTGAGATAAAATTAGTAAAATTGCCTATCCATTTTGTCTGAAACCTTGAAAAAAGAGGGAAAACCCTCACAATTTTTTCCCAGAAATTGCCATTTGAAAAAAGCTTTAGTTTTAAGTCAAATTCTTAGTCGGAGACCCTTGAAAGATAAATTCCACAGTTCAAAAGGTTTTTTAACCTTAAGAATACCTCAAAAAACTATTTTGCATCCCCAGTCATTCAGAAAACCTGCGTTTTATATCTTAAACTTGTTGACTGTGCCCCAATTTTCCTAATTGAGCACTAAATTTCCCATTTCCATCATCTTTGCCTAAAAATACTACTCAATTACTCTTTGTTTCAACAAATTGACTATAGTAAACTGTATAATCTTTATTTATCTCAAAATGACAAAAAATCAAATGACACCTAAAGCCGGAGGATCCAAGCCTGTCAAACCTGGGGGATCCAAACCTCCCAAGTCTGAAGCAGTAAAAGCCCCAAAATCTACTCCTGCTATCATTGCAAAGACCACTATGACGATTAATCCTCCTCAACCTCCAGTGTCTACTAAAGAAGTCATCCCCTTGGTTGTTGTAGATTATAAAATTGTAGACCTAGTGGTAGAATTTAACTTACTAGAATTTCATAATTGGTGTCATGAAAAGTTCCTAGACAAAGAAGAAATGCCTCTCTGGGATACAAATTTACCCAAATATGTAGTCCCAGTAACACATCCTGGTCAAGACTTGGTAATAATGTGTCAAAAGTATTATGTTCCAGACCAAATATCAATTGTGAATGCTGATAGGGAGATTTTATTTTCCATCACTGCAAATTCTATTAATGAGATGTTACAGCTTCAGTTTGACTCTAGGGAAGTTCCCCTATCCATTGAAGCATTAACACAGTTATATTTTGGATTGGATTTTCCCAAAAGATTCATGATTTTTCAGAACTTCATGCCTAGTCATTTAGATATTCCAAAGTTGAATCCTCTCTATTCCACTTCCAAGTTTCCAGAGGGTTTTAGGCATGTAATTTCTATGTTATCCTTCATATTAGGTTATTTCACTGATGAGTTTACTAATGAGTGCATCCTTGGGTTTTTGTCTACCTTGTCTCCTAATCAACCTCCTGTTGTGATCTTTGACTTTGCCAGGTTTATAGCTGATTCTATACATTATCAATTGACAAAGTTACCCACTGAAGGGGTATTTAGGTATTCTTCCTATTTATTTCATTTTTTCTTATTATCACAAGGAGATCACTTCCCAATAACATTATAGAAAATGAATGTAGAGGACCAGCCTCTATCAATTGTCTTTTGGACATCACTATTGAGAAAAGAAGGAAGTGAATATAACTACTCAGATTTTACAGATTTGTTCATCAGGCCAGCTATGAATTTGCTACATAAATCAGAATAGCCTAGAGTAAGTGAAGAGATGAAAAGGATATTACAACTTTATGAAGAATGCAAAATGGGAGATTGGTACTTGTATGAGAAACACATTGAATTAAGAATTTTTGGAACCAATCTTCTTCCATACAAATTACCTAAGTTTTTGACTATCAGAGTCTTTTCTATAAAGTATTTGAGATAGGTTTTGAATGTTGATAATATCCATTTCATGGCTTCCAAAAATAAGACACAGTTCAAAATAAAAAATCAAATTGGTCCTTTCATAGTGAATAATAGGGATGTTGAGAAAGAGATAAAAAAAGATTATGAGAGCTGAAATTTCAAGTGAGTTTCCCTTGGAATTATGACCCCCCAGGTATTTTAAATAGTATAAGAGTTAAAAATAAGCTGCCTCCTTTTATACATGAGCCAAATTCTGATATTGAAAATTTTTCAATTCAGACAGAATGGGAAGAAAATACATTAGTAGATTTAACTGCAAATACACAACCAACAAGAAAAAGGGATACCACACTTACTGTGGTAACTTCTAAACAGCCAAAAGTTTCAAACAAAAGGAACAAAGATGAGGGACCCTACACAGCAGAAACTACTTTAGATACTAAGTTTAAGCTTATCTATAACAACAGGCTCAGATTTGGTTCCATAGGCAAAGAAAAACTTATTGAGGTTGAAGATGAACCAGAGGCCAGCAATGATGAGGCTACTAAAATAATAAAGGATACTTTAACAGAGATAGAAAGTGAACAAGCAGTAGGAAAAGGATCAGACACTCAGATGATTGAAAAACAGGTGAATATGGAAACTTCTTCTTCTCAAACAGCAGAAGAAAAAGTTTTGGACATCAAGGATAGATATAAGCAGATTAAACAAAGAAATGAGGAAATTAAAAGTGAGATTTATTCTCAATTTCTCAAGAAAAAGCCAGGAAATCAGGACAAATTGCTTACAACATTTGATTACTCTTCAAATAATATGATCATGTCCTATTTACAACCAACTACTTTGACCCCTAAAATAGTGGTTGATTACAAAAATATGGAATTTGAAGTAGATATTGAAAAAGTGCATGAATTGGATTAGATATAATTTCATAGACATAGCTCTGAGATGCTATATTCCACTGTGGTGACAAAGGCCATGAGTGTAACAAATTTTCAAATACTATTATCAACTTGCAAGACCAAATGAAACTTGACAAAGGCTCCTTATATGAAAAAGATCTAAGGATCAAGGCCTTAGAAGATTTAATTTTACAAATAGGAGTTGACCCATCAAATGTACAAGCTGTTGAAGTATTAATAAAGAAGAAAAATGATGATATTGCTGCCTTGAGGAAACAATTAAAATTTCCTCAAAGTGAGCACCCATAGAGCAAGGAGATACGTCAACAATAGAAAGAGAAAGAGGATATGATGCAGTTGATCATAAAGTTAACTGCCCAAATCAAAGATATGGAAAGTCAATTAGATATACTGATGAAAAAAAAAGAAACTGTGAAGGAAACTAATACTTCCATTATTCCAACATTCATACCTATTATTACTGCTACTGTTCCTTCTACACTGGGAGAAAAGTTAGCACCCAAAGAGCCACTGGCAACTGTAGTGTCAGTGAAATCATCTACTACCTCCAACATAGAATCCTCAACATCACAGGTACAATAGACACATGATGCAGGGCACATAGTCAAAGAAATGGAGGAAATGTCTCTAAAAAATAATGAAATTAACAGTTTGAACAAAATGATCCAGAATATGGAGGTATCCAATAAATCAACATTGATTAATGCCAACAATTATGAACAAAATACTAAAAGACTTAAAGAGCAAGTCAAAAGCCTTCAGAAGGATTTGAGTTTCACTACACAGATTTATTATATAATAAATCACCTATGGACCAATATTATTGAGGCTATACATCTTCAATGTCCATCAATACAGATAATATATGAACAAAGAGACCTCCTTCTAGCAGCTCAAGTTGAAATACAAAGAAGAACAAAAGAATTACCAGATAAACCATCATAGGCATTAAAGCTAATTACCTTCTTAAACAGTAAAAACATGAATGAGCTAGAAGAATTGAATATACAAGATAGGACAAAGACTATATTGCAAATTAAGAAAGTACTGACAAAGAAAACCCTGATGAATAACATGAAAGAAAAATGTGATGCCATGAATTTTTCCATCACCAAGTTTCTAGCAAAGTATACTATGCTAAGACAAGTTGGTATTCCAGAAATCCATGTCATCAATGTTAAATTGATGGATAGAAAAGGAATATGATAAAAATATAAGGGACCATGCCAAAGAACAGGTGAATAAGCAACTGCCACAGGGATCTCCAACAGGGAAAGTTGTTCTCTAATACATTGAACATTTATTCTTCCTTCATAATGAAATCAAACATTTGTTTGTAATTAAGCCAAATTTTGCTAAATACACTAATGCAGATGAGAACTACAGAAAGTTGAAAAATATGAAGATACCAAGTGTTGAATAGTGGCAGCTATTTACAGATTTTTTGTAGCTGCAAAGAAGCAAAACAATGATAGAGAGTGTTTTTGAAGTAGTGAGTTTGAGAAGGAAACAAATAAAATAGTTATTTGATTTTTCATTTTTTACTGCTAAGAAATCTCTTTTTACAATAGTTAAGGGTAAAAGTATCAGTTTAAAGAGTATCAGAGTGAAAGGGAAGAGTCAAAGTGTATCAGAAAGAAAAGAAACAGTCAACAGATTTTGACTGCTGTAATTTCCTTTTTTACAATAGTAACATGATAAATAAACAACGTGAAAGAACCTCACGGATAAAATACAATGTCAAAGAGTATAAGTGGAAAGAGTATCAGTGAAGTTATCTTCCAAAATATATTTTTCAAAATGCCAGTAAGCATGGGAAGCTATTCAACAAACAGTTTTTTGTTAGTTAAGGTAGTTCTATATTTTCTAGATAAGAGGACAGCTTGGTAAAGTTGTTAAGCAGTTGCCCCTCTTAATGTGTAAAAACATTTTTATTTTCCTAGAGTTATTCCTAGATCTATATAGGATATTTGTAATAAACATTTGTATAAATAGTTCAGTTTATGAAGTGTTTAGTGTGGAATAAAATTGCTAAGAATATTATAGACCTTTTGCTGGTACGTTGGAGGCTCACATGTGTTGATTTCAAAGCAGCAGTCTAGAAAATAGCCAATTGGACTTCATAATTCAGGATTCATGTGATAATTTGAAGAGTAAAGTGCATCTATCTTTTCATTGTTTCCATTCTAAGTTACATACAATTTCATATATGTTGTTCAATCTTAATGATTAATTAGGAGTATTACTTCAGGATTAGTGTAAAAACTCCCTGTCTTAACTACTTAATCATTTAAATGTTTTCTGCTGATTTTCGGATTTAGGAATTCTTAATTTCTCCTAGTCCCATTTGACCTCTGCCTCCTTCCTATTTTTCCGGATCAAAGGATCCTTCATTTCCCTTTATCCCGAAGCAAGCCATTTCATCAAAACAATTTATCCAAATCTCTGAAGGTTATCTACCTTGCCCTAAATACATTAGCATCCTTTTGGTCTTGCCTTCTAGTTCTGCTTGCTAGACTTTGACTCCATAGCCCAATGGACTAGTAGATCCCTCTTTAATTTGTCTTCAAGTAATTTTATTTTCCACCAAACATTTCAAAACCAAAACCAATTGCTCTATCATAACTAGCCTAAAATATTAAACAAAAACCAAAGTTAAATCATAAAGAGAGAGCCCTCTCTGAAATTTAGGAAGGCTAGATGCTAAATTTCCAAAGTAGGTCTGTGGTTACCCCTAGTTTTCTTAAAACTAAAAATCCAAAGCCGACAATCTTTAGAAATTACTAGGGTGATAACATACTGGCAACCATACTAGGGATCTAACCAATCTCCAGTTTTAAAATTAGTCTTAAAGGAAGATTTTTAATCTATCTTTTTAATTTAAGATTATTTTTAAGGGTTGTGGGTATTCATAAACAGTGATTCTGGCTTCTAGGAAAACCTACTAAGCCTGCAGTTATAGTAGATAACCCAGAACAGATTGGAAAAAATAAAATAATTTTTTTTTTTGTCAATTTAGAAACTGAAGTACCATTAAGAAAAGCTAATTCTTTACCCAAAGAATTAGTGAGTTTATCTAATATTGATTTTGATTTCAAGTTTGAACAATCATTGTTTAAAATTAAATATGAAACTTATTTAAAAGATACCGTAATAGATCTTGTTTTTACTTCTTTCTTGAAAGCAAAACAGAATATTATTTCAACAAAAATAAAATCAGATAAATCTGAATCTCAAAGTCAAATAGAAAGGATTAATGTTACACTGATAAAAGAAATTGATGAAGCTATTAAATTGGCCCATTTATTATCTCACATTAAGCCTCCAATTTCTCAATTGCACACAACAATAATTCCAGCAGCAGATTCAACTCTGCATGCTGTCACTTCATTTTTAGATTCCACTGCAAGTTCATCCACAGAAAAATTTAGTCCTAATTTGCCTTTGCAGCCTAGGATATTATTTCCCTCATTCACTCAATCCACTACATCCACTAGTTTTATAAGCACTACATCTTTATTTACAAATAGTTCCATATATATACCAACATCGTTTCCAAGCTCGTCAAGCACAACTTTCAGCATATCAGTTACCATATCCAACATTGCTCCTATCATTACTGTTATACCTCCTAGTTCAACAAAACTTCAAGCCATGGCTGCTAGGTATGCTCCCCTTGTCTTACCCCAAAACCTCCATGATATTCCCCAAGATTATCAGAAAAGTATACCACTATTTGATGGCCAATCACAATATACTTCTCAACAACATGTTACAAGAATAACATATTATTTTGAAATCTATGAAATAAATGAATCAGATGTTCAAATGAGGTTGTTTGCTCAAAGTTTAACAAGAAAGGTTAAGAAATGGTTTAAAAATTTAGCTGTTGGTAGTATAGCCAATTTAGCCGCATTCCATAGATCATTATTAAATAAATGGGAAAATAAAAATAACCCCCTACAAATTTTATCTGAATTTGATGCTTTAAAAAGAGCTCCTAATGAGTCTGTTTAGAATCACTGCACTAGGTATAACAGTGTTTATAATGTCATTCCTATTGATCTTAAACCTACACCCTATTCATTACTTCTTAAATTTCTTGATGGATTTGATCCAGATATGGCTTACCAACTGAGAGAAAGGAAGGACGAAACATTAGAAGAGATGCAATTAGATGCTGTTGGTGTAGAAATTAACATTCTGGCCAAAAAAGCCATAGTTAGGAATGAAAGGAGAGTCACAATCAAACAAGAAACATCAAATTGAGATACTAAACTAGATTTCCTTGCTAAAAATTTAGAAAGGGTGGTTTATAGATTAGAAAATATTAAGAGAAAACCACAATGGGATAACCAACCACAAATCAGAAATCCCAATTTCAGAAAAAACAATAACCTTGGAAAAGCTAAAGAAGCTTCTCCATATCAAAACATTAGGCCCCCATTCCAAGAGAACTATGATGAAAGTTCTCAAAATAATGATTAAGATGAGGATAACATCAATATAGTAATGGGGATAGATGAAGAAAACACTATTTTTCTCACTCAGGAGGATCAAGAACTTTTTGAGCTTCAACAACTCAAAGTAGAATCTAGTGAATCCTTTGATTTCAAACAAGGTCATGAATTCGCTATTAATGAAATTCATAGTCAGTATAACCTTAGAAACATAAAAAAAAAATGAAACTTCTACAACAAATACTTCTCAAAATCAAACTAAAAAGAATGTAGAAGCACCAAAAACAAAATTTTGCAAATTCTCCCAAGGGAAAACAAGAAAAATTCCAATCCTCCCGATCCCAAAAAATCACCAAGTTCAAAAATTGTTGACATCACTAAAGAAGTAGCCCAATCTTCCAATAATTCCCAAAAGGCCAATACTACCAAAGCCCCTAATTCTGTAAAATCAGCAATTCCTGATCCAAAGAAGAATCCTGTTGATTCTAAATCAGCAAATCCCAAAACTGTTAACACTAAAGCTTCTGCTGAAAGTTCAAAATCTGAAAAAAATTCTGCTGCCCCTGAAACTGTCCCTAAAAAGAGAACTAAAGACAACAAAAGTCAAGAAACTCAGACAGAAAACAAAAGAACAACTCAAGGTAAAAGTACATCTGCAGAAATTCATGAAAAACCCACTCAGATAACTATCACTAAAGATGAACTAATTCAAGTTAGTAAGTCTCAATCATAATTTAATATTCAATCTGAAATAGCTAAGTTGAAAATACCATTTCCCTTAACAGAATTGATAAAAAATGACTTTTATAAATCCACAATTACTAAAACTTTGAATATGAATGATGGTGAAGATTTTATTAATTTAAATGATGATCATCCTGAATTAATTTTTGGCCCTGATGTAAATGGTAAGCATTCAGATGGATCAGTTCCTCCCTTCTATATTAGTCTTACTATTCATGATCATATTTTACATAATGCAATGTTAGATTCAAGAGCTTCCCATAATTTAATGCCAAAATCTATCATGGAAACTCTGAATTTAGAAATAACAAGGCCTTATAAAGATTTGTTCTCTTTTGATTTAAGCAAGGTTAAATGCATAGATAAAAGACTTATGTGTGAATTTGGTTCAGTATCCTAGTAAAATTATGATTATGGATATTTTAGTCGCTGATATCCCACCAAAATATGGTATGCTTCTTTCTGGCTCATGGGGAGCTAAGTTGCAGGGATCTCTACAATTAGACATGAGCTATGCCACCATAACAGTGTTTGGACAACCTAAGAAACTTTATAGAGAAAATTTAATGAAATACATGGTTAGCAGTGCTGAGAGATCAATAAATTACCCAACTTACTCAACACCAACTGATCTTTATTCTTTTATTCTATGTAACTCTGATAATAATCAAATCCCAACTGAATTAATTGACATAAAGCCTAAACCAAACAATGATAATATTTTTCATGAAGCCCTTTGGCACTTAGAATTTGATGGCTCAGTGAACAAGTCAGGAGTAGGAGCTGGAGTGTGGATCACAAACATTGAAACCAGTCATTCGGAAGGACATGCCTTTAGACTCAATTTCAAATGCACCAACAACATGGTAGAGTATGAGGCACTTATCTTAGGCCTCCAAATCATCAGAAATTCGGGAGGTAAGAGAATTTTAATTATGGGAGATTCAAAATTAGTCATTAAATAAATAAATGCTGAATATTATGTTCATAATCCTAGATTAGCCAGATATAGAGATGCAGCTACTGATTTGGTTGATGATTTACTAGAATGTAAGTTTGCAACTATTCCTAGAAATCAAAATTTGAAAACACATTGCCTAGCAAATTTTTCTAGCACATGTAATTTACCTTTTCAACCAACACATGGATATACTTTTGAAGTGAAATATAGACCCATTTTCCCAGAAAATGTCAAATACTGGAAGATATTCTCTGAAGATGAAAAAATTTATCATTTTTTGAATAGTGAGGCCGAATTTCAAAATTTTAAGATAGACACAGATGGTAATTTAGATTCATAATGTAACATAGATTTAGATGTTAATTGTGAAATAAATAACATAGATGCACATAAACTTACCAAACCCACTGTATTTACTCAATCTGACATAGATAACTTAGAGAAGGTAGATATAGAGGAAATAATTGAAGACGAAATTGAGATGTTAGATTTAAAAGATAATTTTTTACCTAAATGTTTGACTCCTTTGGAGGACTTGTTTGACTGCAATGACGTGCCCAAAAAGCCTAAAATGGAACCAATCAAGTCTGACATTGAAGAATGTAACATTGGGACACAAAAAAAAAAAAAATGATCAAATTATCAAAATCTTTACCCCCTCAAGAAAAAGAAAAATATATTGAACTTTTAAAGGAATACCAAGATGTCTTTGCATGGAGATATGAAGATTTAAAAGCATATGATACAAACATAATTCAACATAAGATTCCTATAAAAGATGATCAGAAACCATTTAGACAAAAATTGAGGAGGATTAATCCTGTCCTATTACCTTTGATTGAAAAATAAGTTAAACACATGTATGATGCCCAAATCATTGCACCAATCAGATATTTTGATTGGGTTTCTAACTTAGTACCCACAAGAAAGAAAACTGGTGAAATTAGGTTATGTGTAGATTTCATAAATCTCAATAAAGTATTGGTGAAAGATAATTACCCTTTACCCAATATGGATCATATTTTACAAAGGGTAGTTGGTTCTTCTAGGATATCTTTATTAGATGGTTTTTTAGGATATAACCAGATACTTGTCCAACATGAAGGCTAACCCAAAACAACTTTTATCACTCCATGGGGCACTTTCATGTATGTGAAAATGCCTTGGTTTGATGAATGTCGGAGCTACCTTTCAGAGGGCTATGGACATAGCCTTTGCTAAGGAAATACGTGAATTTTTGGTTATTTATCTAGATGATATTACTGTTTTTTCTAAGACAAATAATGACCATTTGGATCATCCGAGACAAGTTTTCTTTAAGTGTAGAAAATTTGGTATATCATTAAATCCTAAGAAAACACTTTTTGGACTAGAGGAAGGAAAACTACTTGGACACATAATTTCGAAGGAAAGTATTAGGATATATCTAGCAAGGATAGAAGCCATACTGAAAATTCACCCACCTAGGAACATCAAAGAGTTACAAGCATTTTTAGGTAAAATTAACTTTTTAAGAAGATTTATTTCTAATCTAGCAGAAATCATCAAAGAAATGAATAACATGCTAAAAAAGGACTCTATTTTAAAATGGAAAGTTGAAGAAAAGCAGTCATTTGAATCCATCAAACACACTTTAACAAAAACTCCAGTCCTAATCAATCCAGACTTCAAGAAAGATTTTATAATCTTTTCATTTGCCTCATAACACACCATAGTTGCAGTTCTACTGCAGAAAAATGACCAAGGTTTTGAATAGCCTATAGCCTTTTTTAGTAAAACCATTAGAGATGAACCTTTGAGATATAACATAATGGAAAAACAACCTTTAGCTTTGGTTAAAGCCATAAGATATTTCTGAGTGTACATTCTTTACTCCCACATTATTTCCTATGTCCCTAATTCTATATTCAAAGTTATTTTAACATAGGATGGGCCAGATGGAAGAAGAGGAAATTGGATTGCCACTATCCTTGAATATGACATAGAGATTAAACCAACCAAGCTCATAAAAGGACAAGGTTTATCTAGATTGATGGTTGAATCTAATTGCAATTTTTTGGATATAAATTTTATTGCCCAAATTGATGACCAGGAAGAGATGGCGACTCCATTGATCAGTGAAGCCTATCTAGACTCACCATGGTACTCATATATTATATTTGTACTTACAAATTTACAAGCTTCTCTTGGATTAGCTAGAACTAAAGCTAGATTCATCAAACTTAAAGCAATGAGATATTTTATTCTAGATAATATGCTCTATTGGAAAGAACAAAGTGGGATTTTACTGAATTTTTTACTAAAATCAGAAGCTGACAAAATTATTGTAGAGTTTCATGCAGGTTATTGTGGAGGACACTTATACTGGAAAAGTACAACAGATAATATTCTTAGAGCTGGTTTCTACTGTCCTACCTTATTTGCCGATGTGAAAAAATTTGTTACTTCATGTCACAAATGTCAGATTTTTGAAGGAAAAAGGAAGTTGTTACCTTTACCCCTGAAACCTATTTCTACTAAGATGCCTTTTCAACAATGGGATTTAGACTTCATTAGAGAAATTCACCCTCCATCCTCTGGCCAACATAAATGGATATTGACTGCCACAGATTATTTCACCAAGTGGATTGAAGCCATTCCTACCAGACAATCCATTGATTCGGTCATTATCTCTTTCATAGAAAACAACATTTTATCTAGATTTGGATGCCCACATAAAATTATTAGTAATAATGCAACTGCATTTAAATCTAAGAAAATGATTTCCTTTTACCACAAATATCATATTAGACTAGGCCACTTTACTACTTATTACCCTCAGGGTAATGGCCTAGCTAAATCTTCAAATAAAAGCCTTGTGAGTATCATAAAAAAACTACTTGAAGAAAATAAGAAAACCTGGAATAAAAAGTTAGTCTATGCCTTATGGGCAGATAGAATTACTACCAAGAAATCAATTGGAACATATTCTTACCAGATTGTATATGGGATGGATGTAGTTTTCCCATCATCTTTAGGTGTTCCAGTTATGAAAATTATCTAAGAATCATAGGTAGAACTCAATGATATACAAATAAGGATAAATCAAACTATCCATCTGCAATAGACTAGGGAAGAAGTCTATAAAAAATATCAAGTCATTCAAGAAAAAATCAATAAAATCTTTGATAAAAGAACTAAAGAAGATGACTTTGCCATAGGAGATAAAGTGTTAAAATGGGATTCCAGGAGAGAAGAAAAAGGAAAACATGGAAAGTTTGATTTTCTATGGAAAGCTCCTTATGTCATTTATGGATACAGAGGTAAAAATGCATTTTTTATCAGAAATTTGGATGAAACAAACATTCCAGAAGGACTAGTGAATGGTAGAATGCTCAAACATTACTATTCTTCTGAGTTAACTAATTCTTAGTCCTAATTTCCTCTTATATAATTGTAAATATACATTTCAGTTTGTAGATTGGATAGGATGTTTTCTGTCCAAATTTGAAGCTTGGAGTGAAGGCCCTAAGCTTTGAAGAGTAAAATGTCATAAGTATAAGTTTTTACAAAAATCAAAAGACAGTTACAGGATCATCATGGTCAAAATGGAAGGCTACTGATCTTAGATTTCTTGAAATTTCAGCAGGAAATGCCATCCCCATGTGAATCCGCTATTAGGGTCCTATAAGTATAGGATTCATAATTTTGGAATTGACTTACGATAGTCTTGTAAATATGTACATAACTTGCTTTCTGCAAGTTGCTTTCCCATATTTTGTAAAAAAATAAAAAATAAAAAATCAAAAAGAGGGTATAAATCCTAAAAGAAAGATCAAAGGACTTTAAAAAAAATAATATAGCCCAAAAGAAAATAAATAAAACATGAAAGTGTGCAATTCCAAATGCCACTACTTTTTACTGATGATTATGGAAGAGTGTCAATAAATTCCATAATCCATGATGAGTTGAACTGCTTAATCTTGACTTGTCATATTTCCATTTATTTGTTGTAGAATAGTGAATAAAGATTAGTCAGACAGTTTAATCCTGACTAATTAGTAGATAGGTAGAGAATAAAAATGAGCTCATCAGTTTAATTTGAGCCCTCAAATGATATAAGGTAGATTTAGATAGTTTTTACTGCTTTCAAAAGAATAAAATTGTCAAGGTTGCTAGCTCAAATGCACCTGCAAAATGGAAGAAAAAAATGTTAGATTAAAAGTTGGGTGGGTAGAAAGAAGTGGGAGAATCATGTAAATACTTTTCACTAGGAAAAATCACTAATTTCCCCTCCCCTATAGTTATTCTGCATTCTAGACTTCCAGTCAAAGAGGCTCAGAGCATTTCTCTGACTTCTATTGGGACCAGACCCAAGGCTCAATGACTGTTAAGTTAAAAGTGTTGAATTCCTATATTAATCCCTAACTATAATCATTCACCCTACATTCATCCATTTTCACTTCACGTTCATAAGTGAAGACCTTTTTACTTAATGAAAAATAAAATCCCCTTTTAATTAATCTCCTTCATTCATAAAAACATAAAAACCCTCCAAAAATATTATATTCTAGGTCAAAGTGGTCAAATTACAAATGATAAAGCTTTTCTTTTTACACTATCACTTTACTTAGTCATATGGATATATTTTGGTGTTTTTCGTTGTCCTTGGTCATATTAATTTCTAACTTATTTATTAAATCCCTATAGACAAACCTTATCCTATTATTATAGTTCCTTTTATTTAATTATCACAAAAAACCCACTATTAAAAGCTTTTTTGCCAAAGTTAATTATCCACATGTTTAAATAAAAAAACCCCATTATACCCCCTTTGACATAAAACTAACATTATATAAATATTTTGCCCCCTATGGTTTATTAAACTATTCAAAAGGTTTAAAAACTATATAGTAAAATAAACAATAAGAAAATCACTTTCATACATATCCTATGTGTTGAATGCTCAAAAAATATTGCCCATTCCACATTTATCCTAAGTGTTAAGACTTAGGTTAAAAAATATATTAGCCCGCCTCACGTGCATCCCTCCCATTTAATTACCATATATAAATTCTGTTTTATATATATGCAAACCCTTTGTAAACCATATTGCCACATATAAGCATTGCCTTTTGGATATAAAACTTTGATATAAATTCATATATTATAAAGGTTATATTTCATTGCCCAGCGCATAAAGCAGCCTAGTCCCACAACTTTCAACCGCAACTTCCAAATTCATCCTAACCGTTCGCTCCCACTTCTCATATCTGACGGTGGACGATGCGATTCACGCTCCCAAACTAAATGACTGCCAAACGCCCAAACGAGCGTGAAATAGGCAGTTTTCCCATTACTGCCTCATATGACGTGTCGAATTTTGATTGCATCACATTCGTTTTGGGAAAAACCATTTACAACCCAAACCCAACTCGAAAAACAACGTTCGGTTTTTTCGCGTTCACAAATAGAAAACCGCTCCCGCCACAGATTTGACTTGCATTTATTACAGTTTGTAAAGATTTGTATCAAAGGATAAAACTTTATTATAATGTTTATTAAACATTATTGTGCATTCCCGACTATGAAAAGGGCCCGAATGTGGAAAAAAATACTGTTGCTCAAATTATTGACCTTTACCCAGACAAAAAACCTAATTGCAACAGTTGTTCCACTGTTTGAAGATTATTTAAAGCAATTCTCTGCATCAGCAATTCAGACCAATCCACAAGAACTACCAAAGTTTCAGAAACCCTTCTCAAAAGCATCAAGATATCTGCAAATCAGGTACTTTCCATAATTTGACCTGCAATTCCACAATTTGAACCGCCAATCAAACCAATTGAGATAAAATTAGTAACATTTCCCATCCATTTTGTCCGAAACCTTGAAAAAAGAGGTAAAACCCTTGCAATTTTTTCCCAGAAATTGTTTTTTGCAGAAAGCTTCAATTTTAAGTCAAATTCTCAGTCAGAGACCCTTGAAAGATAAATTCCACGGTTCAAAAGGTTTTTTAACCTAAAGAATACCTCAAAAAACCCTTTTGCATCCCTAGTCATTCAGAAAACCTGCGTTTTCTGTCTTAAACTTGTTGACTATGCCCCAAAGTTCCTAATTGAGCACTGAATTTCCCATTTCCATCATCTTTGCCTACAAATACTGCTCAATTACCCTCTGTTTCAACAAATTAACTATAGCAAACTGTATAATCTTGCTTTAATTATCCCAAAATGACAAAAAAAGCAAATGACACTTAAAGCCGGAGGATCCAAGCCTGTCAAACCTGGGGGATCCAAACCTCCCAAGTTTGAAGCAGTAAAAGCCCCAAAATCTACTCTTGCTATCACTGCAAAGACCACTGTGACCGTTAATCCTCTTCAACCTCCAGTGTCTACTGAAGAAGTCATCCCCTTGGTTGATGTAAATTATAAAATTGTAGACCCAGTGGTAGAATTTAACTTACTATAAGTTCATAATTGGTGTCATGAAAAGTTCCTAGAAAAAGAAGAAATGCCTCTCTAGGATACAAATTTACCCAAATATGTAGTCCCAGAAACACATCCTGGTCAAGACCTGGTAAGAATGTGTCAAAAGTATTATGTTCCAAACCAAAGATCAATTGTGAATGCTAATAGGGAGATTTTATTTTCCATCACTGCAGAGTCTATTACTAAGATGTTACAACTTCAGTTTGACCCTAGGGCAATTCCCCTATCCATTGAAGCATTGACACAGTTATATTTGGGATTGGATTTTCCCAAAAGATTCATGAATTTTCAGAACTTCATGCCTAGTCATGTAGATATTCCAAAGCTGAATCCTCCCTATTACACTTCCAAGTTTCTAGAGGGTTCTAGGCATGTAATTTCTATGTTATCCTTCATATTGGGTTATTTTACTGATGAGTCCATCCTTGGGTCTTTGTCTACCTTGTCTCTTGTTCAACCTCCTGCTGTGATCTTTGACTTTGCCAAGTTTATAGTTGATTCTATACATTATCAATTGACGAAGTTACCCACTAAAGGGGTATTTAGGTGTTCTTCCTATTTATTTCACTTGTTTTTATTCTCACATGTAGATCACTTCCCAATAACATTACAGAAAATGAATGTAGAGGACCAACCTCTATCAGTTGTGTTTTGGACATCACTGTTGAGAAAAGAAGGAAGTGAATATAGCTACTCAGATTTTACAGATTTGTTCATCAAGCCAGCTATGAATTTGCTACATAAATCAGAACAACCTAGAGTAAGTGAAGAGATGAAAATGATATTACAACTGTCTGAAGAATGCAAAATGGGAGATTGGTTCTTGTATGAGAAACACACTGAATTAAGAATTTTTGGAACCAATTTGCTTCCATACAAATTACCTAAGTTTTTGACTATCAAATTCTTTGCTCTAGAGTATTTGAGACAGGTTTCGAATGTTGATGCTATCCATTTCATGGCTTCCAAAAAGAAGACACAATTCAAAATAAAAAATCAAATTGGTCCTTTCATAGTGAATAATAGGGATGCTGAGAAAGAGATAAAAAAAAGATTATCAAAGCTGAAATTTCAAGTGAGTTTCCCTTAGAATTATGAACCCCAAGGTCTTTTAAACAGTATAAGGGTTAAAAATAAGCTGCCTCCTTTTATACATGAGCCAAAGTCTGATATTGAAAAGTCTGCCAATCAGACAGAATGGGAAGAAAATACATTGGTAGATTTAACTGCAAATACACAGCCAACTAGAAAAAGGGATACCACGCTTACTGTGGTAACTTATAAACAACCAAAAGTTTCAAACAAAAGTAATAAAGATGAGGGAGCTTACATAGCAGAAACTACTTCAGATACTAAGTTTAAGCTCATCTATAAAAAAAGGCTCAGATTTGGTTCCATAGGAAAAAAAAAACTTATTGAGGTTGAAGATGAACCAGAGGTCAACAATGATGAGGCTAATACAATAATAAAGGAGACTTTAATAGAGATAGAAAGGGAACAAGAAGTAGGAAAAGGATCAGACACTCAGATGATTGAAAAACAAGTAAATATGGAAACTTCTTCTTCTCAAAAAACAAAAGAAAAAGATTTGGACATCAAGGATAGATATAAGAAGATTAAACAAAGAAATGAGGAAATTAAAAGTGACATTTATTCTCAATTTCTTAAGCAAAAGCCAGGAAATTAGGACAAATTTCTTACAACATTCAATTACTCTTCAAATAAGATGATCATGTCCTATTTACAGCCAACTACTTCGACCCCTAAAACAGTGGCTGATTACAAAAATATGGAATTTGAAGTAGATACTGAAAAAGTGCATGAATTGGATCAAATAGAATTTCACAGACATAGCTCTGAGATGCTTTATTCCACTATGGTGATAAAGGCCATGAGTGTAACAAATTTGCAAAATACTATTATCAACCTTAAAGATGAGATGAAACTTGACAAAGGCTCCTTATATGCAAAATATCTAAGGATCAACGCCTTAGAAGATTTAATTTTACAAATAGGAGTTGACCCATCAAATGTACAAGCTAATGAAGTATTAATAAAGAAGAAAAATGATGATATTGTTACTTTGAGGAAACCGTTAAAACTTCCTCAAAGTGAGCACCCAAAGAGCAAGGAGATACTTCAAGAACAAAAAGTGAAAGAAGATATGATGTAGTTGATCATAAAGCTAACTGCCCAAATCAAGGACATGGAAAGTCAATTGGATATACTGATGAAAGAAATAGAAACTGTGAAGGAAACTGATACTTCCATTATTCCTACATTCATGCCTATTATTACTACTGTTGTTCCTTCTACACTGGGAGAAAAGTTAGCATCGAAAGAGCCACTGGCAACTGCAGTGTCATTGCAATCAACTACTACCTCCAACACAGAATCCTCAACATCACAGGTACAGCAAACACATGATGCAGGGCATATAGTCAAAGCAATGGATGAAATGTCTCTAAAAAATAATGAAATTAACAGTTTGAACAAAATGATCCAGAATATGGAGGTATCCAATAAAGCAGTATTGATTAATGCCAAAATTTATGAACAAAAAGCTAAAATACTCGAAGAGCAAGTCAAAAGCCTTCAGAAGGATTTGAGTTTCACTGCATAGATTTCTTATATAAGAAATCACCTATGGACCAATATTATTGAGGCTATACATCTTCAATGGCCATCATTAAAGATAATATATGAACAAAGAGACCTCCTTCTAGCAACTCAAGTTGAAATACAAAGAACAACATAAGAATTAGCAGATAAAGCGGCACATGCATTAAAGCTAATTACCTTCTTAAACAGTAATAACAGGATTGAGCTAGAAAAATTGAAGATACATGATAGGACAGAGAATATATTGCAAATCAAGACAGTAATGACAAAGAAAATCCTAATGAATAACTTGAAATAAAAATGTGATGCCATTAATTTTTCCATCACCAAGTTTTTAGCAAAGTATACTATGCTAAGACAAGCTAGTATTCCATAAATCCATGTCTTCAATGATAAATTGATGGATGAAAAAGGAATATGATAAGAAGATAACGGACCATGCCAAAGAACAGGTGAATAAGCAACTGCCACAGGGATCTCCAGCAGGGAAAGTTGTTCTCCAATACATTGAAGATTTATTCTTCCTTCAGAATGAAATCAAACATTTGTTTGTAATTAAGCAAAATTTTGCTAAATACATTGATGCAGATGAGAACTACAGAAAGTTGAAAAGTATGGAGATACTATTAGAAACCTATAATATAGGGGTCATAATTTTGACTTGACTGTTGATAATCTTGTAAAATTGTACATACTTTTCCTTTTGCAAGTTGCATTCACATATTTTGTAAAAAATAAAATAAAAAATTAAAAAAAATCAAAAAGAGGGTAAAAATTCCTAAAAGAAAAATCAAAGGACTTAGAAAAAATAAAAGACCCCCAAAGAAAAATGAATAAAAAATGAAAGTGTGCAAGCATAAATGCCACTAGTTTTTACTTTTTGACTATGGTAGAGTGTCAATAAATGCCATAGTCCATGATGAGTTAAACAGTTTAATCTTAACTTATCATTTTTCAATTTCACTTGTTGTAGATAGAGAATAATGAGTTGTCATACAGTTTAATCATGACAATTCAATAGTTAGGTAGAGAAATAAAGTGAATCCAACAGTGTAATCTGGATTGATGGATGAAATAAGTGTATAATTAGATAGTTTTACTTGCTTTTAGAAAGAATAAATGCTGTGAAGGCTGCTAGCTTAAATGCACCTTACTACAAAGGGAGAAAAAATGTTAGCATGGTAAGATGGGTAGGTAGAAGAAGGTGAAAAGTCTCAATGTAAATATCATTCATCATGGGCTGCAAAATAACTAACTACCCCTTCCCATAATCATGAAACATTCTAAACTATTAGTTAGAAAGACTCAAGGCATTTCCTTGACTTTTTTTGGGACTGGACCAAAGGCTCTATGACTGATCAGTTGAAAGTGTAAAATGTCTATATTAATCCCTAAAATCACATCATTTACCATTCATGCATTCATTCCCCTAAATAATCCTATGTAAAACTCCATTTTTACTTAAAGGCATTATAATTCCCATTTGATTAACTTCCTACATCATTTGAAAACATTAAGCCCTCAAAATAACATTATATCATAAGTTGAGTGATAAGATCAATGCAAATTATCTTTTAAACCTCACTTCACTTGTTATGTTTATGTGTTTTGAGTATACCTTGTCCTATTTTCATATTAAATTTCAATTATGTATTAATTCCCTATAGAAATAACCTTTTCCTATAGTATATAACTCCTTTTTATATAATAAACTCAAAAACCCATTAATTGTAACTTTATCCTAAGTTATTTAATCCCCACATGTTTAAATAAAAACCCACATTATACCCGCTTTGGCTAAAACTATCCTTATATATATATATATATATATATCCTGCCCCTATGGTAATTAAATCACCTTGTTTTAATTAACATATAATAAAAAATATATGAAAAAATCTTTAAACATGTTGTATATGTGTTTGAAACAAAAATTTCCCGAAGTTTCATTTAAACTAAAGTTCAAAAGAGATAACCCTATCTCCTTGTATATTTTCCCTTGCCCGACTCCCTAACCTAAGGTTAAAACCCTGATCTGAGTTAAAATCCACCATACATATTCCTTATTCCCTAAACTCCCAGTCCTAACCTCAGTTAAATCCTAGTTTAAAACCGCCCTAGATCATTTTTTCATTGAAAAAGTCGATTTTCTATGTAAAGTTTAACCAAATCCCTTTAATCATCGGGATTAATGTCAGCATTCGATCCCCTCTATCCATTTGATCCAACGATTAAAAATCAACGCGATGGTTTAATACATTCCTATCCCTTCCCATATCGCATAGCATGACAACCGTTGGATTTTCCATCAGGTCAAAATCGGACGATCCATATGCAACCCGATGATGTCCTTTCCCCGCAACTTTTCAAATGATCTGGGCCCTTCGCTTTTAAAAACCAAATCCAACGGCGCCAGTTTATTTTCGCATTTCCAAAGTGCTCGACCGATGTTTCGGAAAAGTCGCGCAATATGGGTGGTTTTCCCAAACCACCCTGCGTTAACGTGTCACCAAATAATTGGATCGCGTTTGAAAAGTGATTTACCACTTACCACTCTAGAGCTACGCAAACACCACCTAGTGGTATTCCGAAACCACTTCCACCCAACCTATGATTAAATATGAATTAACTATGGTTTAAACTATGGTATATTCATAAAAATTATGGTTTTTATCTAATTTTCACCTATTTCACGCTTGTAAGCTTTGAAACCTCGCAGATTCTGATTTTCATTACTTTTCATCATTTAAAACCCTGAAAACCTCCACGAGCCCATTACCAAGCCTCCTAGCGCCATTTTCAAACCTTCTAGTAAACTAGTGACCCGTTAATAAGCCATTTTCCCTGCAATTCAACCATGGAGAGCCAAAGTCCATGGAGAGCCAAAGTATCTTCTAATATCCCAATTCAGCAGAATTGGAGACTACGGGCAACTGTGAAACGTCTTCAACCACAATTATACCTTTTAAAAGGTATTTTTCATCAAACTTATCCAGAAAAGCACCAATTTTTCTATTATTAACTGTAATTATCTGAATTACCAATACAGAAATTGCAAAAAACATTCAAAGTATAGGGGAAACTCTGTCAAATTTTCCCCAGAATCCCTCATTTCCATTTTCTCAAGTTTTATCCATTCCCTGGTCATTTTCACTGCTGGAAGTGATCATAGTCTTTCTTCTCAGCATTAAAACCCTCTTTCCATCTAAAAATTTGCTCAGAACCCTATTTTACCAGAGAAATTCTTTGAAAATCTCTTGTTTCCAACAGAAAAACTCAACAAACTGTCTAAGCTTGCTCTGTTCAGTTAAAAAATGACAAAGAAACAAGTAACCCCCAAATCAGGAGGCCCAAAACCTCAAAAGAAAGCCTATGCTAAAATCCCTTAGCCTGAGTCCTCTAAACTTGATAAACCAGCCCCTACACTCATTGTTGATTCCTCAGAAGTTGTCAGGCCTGTCCAACCTCCAGTTACTTCACAAGAAAATAGTCCTCTGGTTGACCTTGATTACATAATATTATACCCTTTAGTAGATTCAATTTGCTTGATGTCTATAACTGGTGTTTTGGTAAATCTGTAGAGAAAAGTGATAAAGATATACCAATCTGGGATTCCAATCTACCAAAGTACATTATCCCTCTTACTCATTCAGCCCCTAATTTTGTCAGATTGTGTCAGTCCTATTATCTTCTAGACCAAAGGTGTATTGTCAAAAAAGATAGAGAGATTATATTTTACATCAATGCAGAATCCATAAACTCTTTGCTGCAACTGAACCCTGAACCCAATGCTGGTTCATTATCAATAGAGGATTTAACTCAGCTTTACCTAGAACTAGATTTTGCTTCCAAATTCAAAATCTTTCAGAGTTTTTGTCCCACACAGGTTGATATCCCTAAGCTTAATCCTCCATTTGATACATTTGACTTTCCAAGTGAAACATGGCAGATTGTCTCCATGATGTCATTCATATTGGGATATAACAGTGATGAGTTCACTGATGTTGCTATCTTAGGTTTTCTGTCTACTTTGAGCCTTGGCCAGCCTCCATCCATTCTGTACAATTTTTCCAAGTTCATTGTAGAAAACATGCACTACCAACTGTCCAGATTGCCAGAAGAAGGAGTCTTTAGATATACTTCATATCTACTTCATCTCTTTTTGTATTATCAAGCAAACAAGTTTCCTATTGAGTTTCAGAAGATAGATCCAGAAGGGAATGTACTTTCAGTTGCGTTTTGGTCATCAATTCTGAGAAAATGGAACAGGGAATACAACTATGCAGACTTTAATGACTTGTTTTTAGTACCTGCTATGAATTACTGAATAAAGAACATACCCCTAGAATTAATGAAGAAACAAATAGGATCTTACAACTATCTGAGAGCTGTAAAACAGAGGATTGGTACTTATACAAAAATTACACAGATATTAGAGTATATGGTGCACTCTTGGCCCCATATAAATTCCCTAGATTTGTGGCAACAAGGATATTTGATTTAGAATATTTGAGACAACTGTTGAATGCAGATGAAGTCAATTTCATAGCCTCTAGAAAAAAGAATCAGTTCAAACTGAAAAATCAAATTTGGCCATTTATTGTGAATAATAGAGAAGCAACAAATGAAATTAATGTCAAGTTGAAAGAATATAAATTCCCATACATCTTTATGTGGAATTATGATCCTCAAGGTATTTTAAGTCAAATCAGATTGAAATGCAAGTTGTTTGCTTTCTTGCATGATCCCAAGCCCCAAATTGAAAAATATGCCAATAAACTTGAGTGGGAGCCGAATACTTTATTTGATGATGACTCATAGGGCACGCAGAGAAACAATGGAAAGGATAAACAGGTTAATAAAATATAGGTGGTTACAGTGAACAAAGAAGCTGAAATTATTGAAAAAAGAAGTAGAAAGGAAGATAGTTTCACAACTGAAACTATTCTAGATAAAAGTTTCAGAATTCCCTACAGTAAGAAAAGTAAATTGACTGATGAAGAAAGGGATAAAGCTATTGATGTTGAAGATAACAATGGTCATGAAACTGACGATGAAGCAACAAGGATAGTAACTGAAACTCTTAAAGAGCTTCAAAATTTAAAACTTGGAGCACAACAGAAAGACACAGTCATGGTGGATAAACAAACAAAGGTTGATATGCCCTCTTCTTCTAAAGAACCTGACAACACAGAGTCAGATATTCAAATCAGGTTCAGAAAAATCAAAGAAAAGAATGAAGAAATCAAAAGTGAAGCATATTCCAAGTTCCTTAAAGGAAAGCCTGATAATAAATATAGACTCCTTTCAGCTTTTGATTATTCTTCAAACAAATTGGTGATGTCATTTCTCAAGCCCATAATGGCTGATCTAAAAAAAATTGTAGATTATTCAAAAATAGACCTTGAAGTTGATGCAGATGCTGTCCATGAGTTGGACCAAATAGAATTCCACAGGAGCAATACATAGATGCTATATTCTAAAATAGTCAATAATACTATGAATTCTATCAGGCTTGAGAAAACAATGATAAACCTTCAAAATCAAATGAAATTGGATAAAGCCTCATTATATGCCAATAACTTAACAATCAAAGCATTGGAGGACATAGTAATTGAAGCAGGAGCTGACCCAACAAAAATTGAGGGGGAAAAGGTTATAATCAAATAGAAAAATGAAGACATAGCTGCTCTCAGAAAGCAACTAAAATTGCCTCAAAGTGAAAATCCTCAAGAAAAAGAAATTCTTCAGCAGAAAACAGAAAATGATGAACTAAAACAACTTGTTCTAAAAATCACAGCCCAGATAAAATAAATGGAAATCCAAATAGAAGCTTTCATGCAAGAAAATGAAAATCTGAAGAAAGCTCAATAGGTTTTCATTCCTACAGTGATCCCAACTGTAAGTACAGCTGTTCCATCTACATTGGCAGAACACTTGGCACCGCAAGGAGTATTGGCAACTACGGTGCCAATCACTTCTCATGACATCTCTGCCTCTTCTTCATCGACCTTACAGTTAAACACAGTAGAGGACAAAGTTGCAATAATCAGAGCCATGGAAGATATGTCTTTAAAAGATAAAGAAATACTCAGTTTGAAAGGCATCATTAAAAATCTGGAAACTTTTAAAAGAGATGCCTTAATTACTTCCAAAGGACATGAACAGAGGGCTGACAGATTACAGGAACAAGTAAAAATTCTTCAACAGCAGGTGAATCTTACAGATCATGTTTCCTACATAAAAAATCATTTATGGACAAAAATCATTGAAGGCATTCACTCACAATGGCCTTCTATTCAGATAATATATGAGCAGAAAGAGTTGCTACAGGCTGCAATTACAGAAATTGATAAAACCAAGAAAGAAATTGAAAATAAGCCACCACAAGTAGTTCAACTCATAGCATTTTTGAACAGAAAAAACAGGAAAGAATTAGAAGAGTTGAAAATTGCTGACAGAACAGAGGCCATCTTTCAAATTAATAAAGTCATGAATAAGAGAAACATGATGAATAATTTGGAAGACAGGTGTAAAGATATGAACTTGGCAATCACAAGATTTTGGGCCAAATACACAGTATTATCAGAAGCAATTTTACTAGATATTCATGCATTGAATGAGAAGTCAATGCCACAAAAATATTATGATAACAAAATCAGGGCATATGCCAAAGAGCAGATCAACAAACCTTTACCTCAAGGGTCTCCTAGTGGCAAAGTACTACTTCAATATTTTGAAAATTTATTCTTTTTGGAAAATGAAATCAAGCATATGTTCATAGTAAAGCCAAACTTTTCTAAATATACAGAGGCTGATGAAAGCTATAGGAAACTAAAGAGTATAAAGATCCCTACTGCTGAACAGTGGCAAGAATTCACAAATCTGATGTGAATTTGACAAGTAAAGGGCAGAAAATCACATAAAAAAGTCATTTTCTACTGTTACTTCATGGTGAAAAAATCAGTGTCAAAGTGTATCAGTAAAAAGAATGTTACTGCTGGTTATTTTTCAATTACAATAGTAAAATAGTGAAAATCAGATGATAAAGAGTATCAGAGTTGAAAGTCAAAGAAAGGAATGTTCTACAACCACCTTCCACGAGAAGATGCACCTAATGCCAACAATGCTCACAGCACATCAAAAGTCTTTTTAATTAGAATAATCAGTTCTATTTTTCCTTGTAAAAGAGGACAACTTGCAAACTGTTTTGCTGTTGTCCCTCTTCTTATGTTATCTTTCCTATTTTTCCTTAAAAAATTATCACAAACTCTGAGATATTTTGTAAACAATGTATGTGTATAAATACTTCATTATTCGAAGTATTCAGGGTGGAATAAAATTTCTCAAGACTACTATAGTCATTTTTCTGGACATATTGAAGTTGGTGTGAGTCAATTAGCGAAGCAGCAGACTGGAAACGAGATTAGAGACATCATAACTAAGGATTATCGTGGTGACAAGATAAGTCTCGTATTTTTCCTATTTTCAGTGTTATTCTTTAAAAGTTTACATACATTCATTTGATGTGTTTCTATTCTTTAATGATCAACTAAGGAGAAATTAAATAGGATTAATGATAATAAGCTCCTTGTTTTAAACTAGTTGGCATTTTTATGTTTTCTTCTTGATAACTGGACTATAGAATTCTTAATTTCTCTAGGTCCCAGTTTGATCCCCTCCTTCAATCCTCTTTTCTATAACTTAAGGATTCTTAAGTTCCCTTTTGTTCAGATTTCACCCAATCCATCAACAAAGCCTATTCAAAGCCTTAGAAGGTCATCTACCCTGTCCTTAGTACATTTGCATCTTTAAGTCTTATTTCCTAGCTTTGCTTGCCTAGAGAGTTGACTCCATAGCCCCATGTTCTGGTAGATCCTTCTGGTTTACCTTGAAACACTTTTTATTCCCACCACTCTTACAAAACAAGTCCCATTTCTCACTCATATCCTAAAACCCTTTACCAAAACAAAGCTAAATCTTTAGGAGAGATCCCTCTCCAAAGCTCAGGAAGGCTAGGTCCTGAATTCCCAAAGAGGTTCATGGCTACCCCTAGTTTTATTAACTACAAAAATCCCCATCCCACAACCTGAGAATTACTAGGGTGATAACATACTGGCGACCATACTGGGGAACTAACCACTCTCCAATTTTAAGTTTAATCTTGAAGGAATATCTTTAACTATATCTTTTCTACTTTAAGTTTAAGTTTAAAGGTTGTGGGTAGTTTACCCAATAAAAATTATGGCTCATAAGAAAGTATACTACACTAGATCCAACCCTGATCCTAATCCTCCAAATATAGTAGACAATCCTGACCAGATAGGAAAAAAGAAAAACAAATTGATAGTTCTGAAACTGAGATACCTCTGAGAAGAGCTGATTCTTTACCAAAATAATTGGTAAGCTCAGTCTGCCTCCGAGTCCCATTATTCATGTTCCACCGAGCCTCTTTTGACATCTAATGGTCCCTTGCATATCCCTCAACCCAAAGTTGAGGTTCATACCAAGATTCCTAAAGGACCATTACGTCGAAATGCTGCTCCTGGTCGAGCTGCTTCATATAGCATAGTAGATGACTTGGCACAGTCTCCTGCTTCCATTTCCACATTGGAACTCCTCCAATCGTGCCCTTCCCAAAAGAAGGCTCTACTATCTGCCATGGGCGTTGTGGATCCTGCTGATGACCAAATGATTGTTTTCGATGCCCATCAATCGGAACATCCTCCCCTTCCTGCTTCTGTAGCCTTCCAAATCCCAGTCAAAATCCAGAACGCTAACGTTTCGCAGTGCATAATTGATGAGGGGGCATCCACCTGTGTGATGTCCGCTTCGGTTTTGAAGCAACTCGGATCTCCTGAGTTGGCCCCTTCCACGATCACCCTTCGAGCGTGGGATGGCCACGCCTCCCAGCCTATTAGCCTCTTCCGTAATTGTCCTATCACTCTTGCGGGCAAGAATGTTTGTGTTGACGTCGAAGTCATCGACGCCCCTCTAGATTACAACATTCTCTTGGGGTGAAGCTACACCTATGCCATGTCTGCTTTCCCTTCCAAATTTTTTCGAAAGATGTCTTTTCCTCACAATGGAAAGATAGTCACCATTGACCAGTTGACTTATCATGAGCCAAAGTCTTAGACTTCTCCTGAGACGTCCATATCTTCTGTAGCCAATAAGAAAACCGTCAATTCCTTGACCAGTGTCTCTCTCGGCATCTACAAAGACTCCACTTTGCTTGGTTCATTCCGGTCTCCCTCCTCCTCCTATCTCTCCGATCCCGCCTCATCGAATGCTCGCATGATGCAATCATCTCAAGCTGCTGGCTACAACTCGGGGCTTCCACTGGAATATTACAACCTCCGACCTCAACCTCGCCCACCGCAACCCGCCCTAGCCCTTCATCTCGCCCGGGGCCCGTACCTCCTCCTTCGGCCCTTCTCCCACACTGGCATCCCCGAACCCCTCTATCCTCCCCCGGGCCTTCCCCTGTGCATCAACCACCTAGGAGCCGTCCCTCCTTCCCTCCCGGTCATTATCTCGCCGGTTAGATACACTTCGGCTCCCCTCCCGAGTCTATTCACCCCCATCATGGCCACCCTCTCTCCCCAACCGACCCCGGGCATACTCCGTTCCCCGGGACCTTGACCCTCCAGCCGCTACCCCGCCTGGTCACCCCAAACCCTACCTTGCTTTGACACCAGTTCAACCAGTCCCCCTCGCTTCCTTCGTTGCCACTGTGCCCCCAGCACCTCCATAGGACCCTTCTCCTGTCGTAACGGCTCCCGGGAAGAAAGGCAAAGCTCTCAAGGGGGCACCCAAAGACAAGGCCACCCCGACTGACCCAGCCCCTCCTCCGCCCGCAAAGCCTTGTGCCTTGTGTGATGTCGTCGGTCATGCCACCCATGCTTGTACTAAATTGCCCCGTATTCAACCCATGGTTAAAGTCGCGTTCCCCGAGTCTATGGTCCTTGAAGCCTCCATTCCTTCTTTGTCCGTAACCAAGAACCCCAAGATTATCCGCACCAAAAAACCTTATGCTCTGTGTGGTGTACATGGCCATTATTCCCACCATTTTCCTTACCTCACGCATTACCGCACCTCTTTAGAGGTAGTTCGAGAGTATGAGGCTGAACAAAATCAATCCGCCTCTCCCATCCTTGCGCAGTATGATGCTAGTCAGTGTGAGGATCCACCCGCTACCATCGACATCCCCCCCCTGATGTCCAGATGTCCGAGCCTACCACCACCATTTGCTACCTATCATCATCCATTAGACTCTCGGAGGACATTCCCTTGGATTCCTCCCCTGATGGTTCGCTCGACCCCCCTTCAACGACCACCCTAGGCTTAACATCCTTTGACCATCTGTTTATCTGTTCCTCTGTCATCCCCCGTGAAAATCGGTATGTTAGCCTTTCTTCCCATATTGATGATCTAGGTAGCTTTGCTACGTCATGCGGTTTCCCTTCCTCTCGTCATCCCCTCTATTCCCATCAGGATGCCCTCTTGGAAACCCTCTCCACCCATGACCTCATCCTTCCCGCCCATAACCGGGATAACACCACCCTTATCCACGTTGACCTTTGCAGCCCGAGTCCCAGCCATTCCTCCTATAGCCCTCATATACCGCCATCTAGTTCGTATATGAGTCATAGCCATCCTTCCCCTCGCACTCCCTCCCACAGTTTCCACTCGCTGTCTCCTATACACTCACGCTGCCGTCATTTTTCCTCCTCCTCCCATTTTTTGTCTTGTACCACCATTCCGCAGGACCTCCTGTCCACACCCTATATCGGTTATGCTGATGGTGCAAGTCGTTATTCCTGGAATCTCGCCTTGGCAAGTTGGTCCATCTTCACCCCCTTGCATGCCCTTGTTCTCTCAAACAGGGTCTGCATTGGTACTGCCACCAAAAATCAGGCCGAATACGATGCAGTGCAGGGTCTTTTAGCCGATGCCCTCTCTCATCGCATCCTCCATCTACATGTTCGTATCGATTCCCTACTTCTTGTCATGCAACTAAATGGTGTCTATAGTGTGCATAATCCTATGCTGTTTAAACGATATTTACGAGTGAATCTCTTGATACGTGAATTTGAAACCATAACTTTCAACCATGTACCTCGAGAACAAAATCAATATGTAGATAGCATTGCAAACCATGTTCTATATTGGCATTTATCACACGCATTTTATACAAGACAATAAAAATCATAATCATTAACAAGATGCATATCCATAATATGTGTCGCAAAACATGTGTTTAGAGTCCATCTACTCTGATACATATGACATGCCCATAGTATGTTACAAAAAACTCAAAACTGGGGGCACCACTCGCCCCTACATACATACTAGGGGGCACCACATGCCCCACACCTAATCACTATCTGGTGGATCCCGAGCCAATGGCTTTGCTCCTACAGCTCGTAGATCACGTATCCCCTGACCGGCCATCGCCATGCGCCGCATGACCCCTCTCCATTCCGAGGGTAGACCAATACATGGCTCGATGTACTGGTCGCTTCAATTCTGCCACCCACGCTTCCGAAACACCGGTTAGCAACTCCGCACATCTATGGCGATGTCCTCCGTGAGGGCACGCATCCCCATTATGCGCCGCTCTCCGCTCCACTCGCCGTGCCCGCCGTCTCGATGCTGCAGGTCATCCCATATATCCATCATTTACCCAACCCATTACAACTACCATTAGCCATACTACTTCTTTTTCATCCCTATTACCAAACTCTTCTAGTACATCCATTGTAGTAACCAACACTATCCCTACTACTACTACTTTACCTCCTAGTTCAGCTAAAATCCAAGCCATGGCAGCCTGATATGCTTGTTACACCATTTTTTGGTCATCTAACCTACTATCATTAGATGGACCCAAGTACACCATGTAAGACCAATTTTACCCCAAGTAAAATTTCTTTCACTATGTAAAATAGCTTAATAAAACACATTTATTAGGTTGTTTATGGTCTAAACAGGAAACCCCAAAGGGAAACATTAAAAAAACCTATATTTGTTTGATTTCCCTCATGGAATAATTAATTAAACAATAATTTAATTATTATTCCTGGTCATGTTTAACCCAAAACAAAGAAATTAATTAGTTAAATCTTTATTTATCTTATTATTTTCTAGGAATAATTATTTAAATCTTATTTAAATAATATTCCTTGTTAAATATGACTAAATCACCCATAAATAATTAAATAAATCATTATTTATTTGATTATCCTTCAACCACTTCCTTAAAAAGATAAATAAATCATTTATTTATTTATTTTTGACAAATAAAGGGATTTGACCCAAGTCAAATGCTTTTTCCCTCCAACAAATATAATAAAATATTCCATAAAAGGTGGATCTAGATTTGGTTAACATTATCATGCACCAAGATCTATAATGACCCAATATTTTGTTATAAATAGGAGGGTTTTTCCTACCATTCTTCACCTTTTGTTTCCTATTAGATCACTCTGGATCTATACACTTGGTCACATTTTTCTACCATTTTCTGTGTGAGCTCCCTTTGAGTTCCATTCTTTGTGTGGGTTTTCTACACCAACAAGAGAGAGATACTTTAGATCTGAAGTGTTGAGGACTTCCAAGAACCCATCCCACTGAGGAGAAATGGATACACCTTCTTGTTTTCCTAGTGTGTGCCCTAATACAAAAACTCATTCTTTCAAAAAACATCGTTCTTGTCTTGTCTATTTGATGTATGCGCAAGAAACTCTTGATTTTACTGCTTAATGTCTTTCTATGCATAGATCTGGTTTTTTGCAACACTTGTCTTGATCAATTAACTGCAGATCTGAAGATATTGGTAGCCATATTTGATGTTAGGGCTATAGGTTATGCGTAGCTAAAGTGGTCTTTTTTTTCGTACGCTTCGACAAAAGATTCATACTAACAATGCTCCCTTGGTCTTACCTCAGAATCTTCATGACATGTCCTAGAACTATCAAAAATATATTCCACTATTTGATAATCTTTCACAGATTACTGCACAACAGCACATTACTAGAATGAATTATTTCTGGGAAGTCTATGAGATAGATGAGTCTGATGTCCAACTGAGGTTATTTTCTCAAAGCTTAATTGGAGAAGTAAAAACCTCGGTTTAAAAGTTTTTGAGTCAAAGTACAGCAAACTCAGCTACAGTCCATAGAACCTCTAAATAAATGGGAGAAAAAGAAGAACCGTATGCAAATACTATCTGAGTTTGATGTCGTCAAGAGAGCCCCAAATTAGTCTGTCCAAGACTTCTGCACAAGATATAACAGTGTTTACAATGCCATTCCTACAGACCTTAAACCCACCCCATATTCTGTGCTAATCAAATTCCCTAATTGCTTTGATGTAGACATGGCTTACCAACTTAGGGAAAGGGATGCCAATACTCTAGAACAAATGCAACAAAACGTTGTAGGTGTAGAAATCAACATACTTGCAAAGAAGGCTAGAATGATAAACAAAAGAAGGGTTACTATTAAAGAAGAAGCATCTCACTTAGATGGTAAGTTTGATTTCATTACTAAAGCACTAGAAAAAGTAGTTGACAGATTGGATCAAACTAAAAAAAACCATAATGGGAAAATCAATCGCAGATCCAGAATCCCAATTACAGAAAAAACAACAACCTTGGCAAAGGTAAAGAACCTTCCCTTGATCAAAATATAAGAACCCCATTTCAAGAAAAATTTGCAGAAATCTCACAAAACAGTGTTGATGAGGAGGAAGCTATCAACATTGTTATGGGGATTGATGACAACAATACCATTTTCCTCACCCAGGAGGACTAGAAACTCTTTGAAATTCAACAGTTCAAAGTGGAATCTAGAGAATCCTATGATTATAAACAAGGTTATGATTTTGCAATAAACGAAATTCACAGTCAATACAACCTTAGGAGAAAGAAAACCAATGAACCTGTCATAAAGAATAATGCTCCAAACCAAAAATAACAAAACAAAAAGAAGATTGATACTTCTAAATCAAAATTCTTGTAGATTCTTCCTAGAGATAACAAATAGAGTTCAAATCAAACCAGTCCGAAAAAGCAGCAAGGCCCAAAAATTGTAGATATTACTGACGAGGTGGCTCAATATTCTAAGGATGTTCCAAAATCTATTACTCCCAAAGCCACCAATCAAACAACAGTCATTGAGCCAAGAAAGAATCCTACCAAATTTAAAATATCAGATCCTAAACCTTCTGTTGAGAATCCTAAAACTGATAAGACATCTGCTAACCCTCAAAATATTCCTGAAAAAACAGTCAAGGATAGCATAAACCAAGAAACTCAGACAGAAGACAAGAGAAGAGCTCAAAACAAAGGAAAAATAGTAGAAACTCAAGAAATTTCATTACAAACCACAGTTCCCAAAGAAGAAGTGATTCAAACCATTAGATCTCAGCCAACATTTAATATGTAGTCTGAAATATCCAAGTTAAAAATATTTGTTCCCTTAGTAGAACTAGCTAAAAACGATTTGTATAGATCTATGATTTCTGATGCATTGAATGTGAATGAAAATGAATATACAATTAACATGAATGAAGATAGGCCTAAATTGATTTTTTGTCCCAATGTAGATGGAAAGAAATCAGATGGTTCGGTTACCCCATTCTATTTAAGTCTTACTGTACATGACCAAATATTACACAATACTTTGCTAGATACTGGAGCTTCCCACAACTTAATGCCTAGAGCTATAATGGAAACCCTGAATCTAGATATAACCAGACCATATAAGGACTTGTTCTCATTTCATTCATCCAAAGTTAAATGTATTGGTTTGATTAAATATCTATGTGTTAACCTAATCCAATATCCTGGTAAGAGTATGATCATGGATGTTGTAGTAGCTGACATCCCGCCAAAGTATGGCATGCTTCTTTCTCTCTCATGGGGAGAAAAGTTGCAGGGATCTCTACAACTGGATACGAGTTATGCCACTATCTCGGTATTTGGATGGCCTAAAAATCTTTACAGAGAAACCTTGATGAAGTATATGATCAGTTCTGCAGACAGACCTACAAATTATCCAATTTATGCTACTCCCACTGATCTTGATTCTTTTATTCTTAGTAACTCTGATCAAAATGAAAATCCAACCAAACTTACTGATAAAAAACTTTAAATCATGGATGATTATATTGGTCATGAAGCTTTGTGACATTTAGATTTTGATGGGTCTATTAACAAACTTGGAGCTGGAGCTGGTGTTTGGATTACAAACATTGAAACAAGCCTTTCAAAAGGACATGCTTTTAGATTAAACTTCAAATGCACCAATAACATGGCTAAATACGAAGCTTTAATCTTAGGCCTGCAAATTATTAGGAAAAAGGGAGGAAAAATAATAATGGTTATGGGAAATTCTGAACTAGTTATAAAACAAATAAATGTAGAGTATTCAGTTCACAACCCCACACTTGCAAGATACAAAGAAACAGTATTGGAATTGCTAGAGGAATTTTTAGAAGGTAATTTTTCTATCATCCCTAAAGATCACAATGTACAGACCCATTGCTTAGCAACTTTTGCCAGCAATTGTAAATTTCCTTTTTCACCATTTCAAAAATACACTGCTAAGATCAAAGATAGGCCTATTGTTCCTGATAATGTGAAATATTGGCAAATTTTTTCAGAGGATCAGCAAATTTATCACTTTTTTAATAATGAGCATGAATTTCAAAATTGTCAAATCGACAACGACTGTAACATAGATTCACCTTGTGATATAGATTTAAATTTCTGTGAAATAGATGATTTAGATAATTTAGATGTACATAATTTTGAAAAGCCTACTATTTTTACTCAAAGTGACATTGATGAAATGGAAAAAGTAGACATAAATGAATTGATTGAAGATGAAATAGATTTTATTGATTTAAAGAATAAAATTTTACCCAGAGGTTTAACTCCTCTAGAAGATTTATTTGACTCCAATGATGTGTCCATAAGGCCAAAAATGGAGCCAGTTAAGTCTGACATAGAAGATTATAACTTAGGGACAGATGAAAAACCAAGAATAATCAAACTATCCAAATCCTTATCATCAGATGAAAGGGCTAAATACATCGAAATTTTAAAAGAATTTCAAGATGTCTTTGCATGGAGCTATGAAAACTTAAAAACTTACAACACAGACAGTATCCAACATAAAATTCATTTAAAAGAAAATAAAAAACCTTTTCAACAGAAACTCAGAAGGATTAATCCAGTTTTGTTACCCTTAATTGAAAAAGAAGTCAAAAGAATGTTTTATGCTCAGATAATTGCACCAGTCAGATTTTGACTGGGTATCTAATTTAGTGCCAACCAGAAAAAAGACAGGAGAAATTAGAATATGCATAGACTTTAGAAATCTTAATAAAGCATCCTTGAAGGATAACTACCCCTTGCCAAAAATCGACCATATTTTACAGAGGTTAGCAAGTTCTTCGAGAATCTCTTTGTTAGATGGTTTCTCTGGTTACAATCAGATTCTAGTTCACAAAGATGACCAAACCAAAACTGCATTTACTACTCCATGGGGCACTTTCATGTATGTGAAAATTCCTTTTGGGTTAAAAACTGTAGGAGCTACATTTAAAAGGGCCATGGATATTGTCTTTGCCAAGGAGATTCATGAGTTTTTAGTCATTTATTTGGATTATATTACTGTTTTTTCTAAAACAAATGATGATCATTTGGATCGTCTAAGACAGGTTTTTATTAAATGAAAAAAATATGGTATATCTCTCAATCCTAAAAGGACTCTTTTTGGGCTAGAAGAAGGCAAATTTCTAGGTCATATCATTTCAAAAGAAGGCATTAGAATAGACCCTGCAAGAATTGAAGTAATTCTAAGCATTCAACCACCAAGGAACATTAAAGAACTCCAAAAATTCTTGGGAAAGATCAATTTTCTAAGAAGATTCATATCAAATCTCGCTGAGATTATAGAAGATCTTAATAACATGCTTAAAAAGGACTACTCAATTAAATGGACAATAAATGCCAAACAATATTTTGAATCTATCAAACAGACCTTAACTAAAGCACTAGTCCTTATCAGTGCACATTACACAAAAGATTTTATAAACTTTTCCTTTGCATCTGAACACACCATAGCTGCAGTTCTTCTGTAGAAAAAAGATCAAGGCTTTGAACAGCCCATTGCATTTTTTAGTAAAGCTCTCAGAGATGCACCATTGAAATACAACATAATAGAAAAATAGGCTTTCACTCTGGTTAAAGCTATAAAATATTTCAGAGTGTATATACTTCATTCACACATAATTGCATATGTCCCTAATGCAATAGTTAAAGACATTTTGACTCAAGATGGACCAAATAGTAGGAGAGGAAAGTGAATAGCCACAATCCTTGAATATGATCTGGAAATTAAACCAGCTAAAATTATTAAAGGACAAGGTCTAGCCAGACTTATGGCTGAATCAAATTGCAATGCCTTAGATATTAATTTCATTGCACAAGTAGAGGAACAGGAGGATATGGCGACTCCATTGATCAGTGAGGCCTATCAATACTCACCTTGGTACTCTGATATAATATTTGTACTAACAAACTTACAAGCTCCTCCTAGACTGACGAATACCAAGGCAAGATTCATCAAGAAAAAGGCAATGAGGTTCTATATCTTAAATAATGCACCGTATTGGAGAGAAAGTACCGGAATTTTACTTAATTTTTTTATTGAAATCTGAGGCCGACAATATCCTTGAAGAATTTCATGAAGATGACTGTGGAGGCCATCTATACTGGAAGAGCGAGCTGATAAAATACTTAGAGCTGGTTTTTACTGGCCATCTTTATTTTTATATGTTAAAAATTTTGTTACCTCTTGCCATCAATGCCAATTTTTTTAAGGTAAAAAGAAACTATTACTATTACCTCTAAAACCAATACTCACTAAAAAACCATTTCAACTATGGGGGTTAGAATTCATAGGTGAAATTCATCCTCCATCTTCAGTTCAACACAAATGGATTCTAACTGCTACTGATTACTTTACTAAGTGGATAGAAGTAATTCCCACTAGGCAAGCTATAGACTCAGTTATTATATCATTCATAGAAAGTAATATTTTGTCTAGATTTGGATGCCCACAAAAAATTATCACAGACAATGTTGTTGCTTTCAAATCTAAGAAGATGATTGCTTTCTAGCATAAATACCATATTACCTTATGTTATTCCACAGCATATTATCCCCAGGGTAATGGTTTGGCCGAATCCTCAAATAAAAGTTTACTCAACATCATAAAAAAACTACTCCAAGACAATAAAAAGACATGGAATAAGAAACTAGTCTATCCCCTTTGGGCTGATAGACTTACTACAAAAAAGTCTATAGGAACTTCACCATATTAGGTTTTTATGGTACATATGCAGTTTTTCCTTCTTCCTTGGGTGTCCTAGTAATGAAGATTATCCAGGAATCATAGGTAGAAACTAATGACATTCAAATAAGAATCAATGAAACCATACACCTTCGAAAAACCAGAGATGAAGTTTATGAAAAGTCATAAGTGTTACAAGACAGGATCAAAAATATTTTTGATAAAAGAGTTAAGGAAGATGACTTTTTCATAGGAGATCAAGTTTTAAGATGGGATGCAAGAAGAGAGGATAATGGTAAATATGGGAAGTTTGACTTTATATGGCAGGGACCCTATGTAATATATGGTTACAGAAGAAATAATTCCTTTTTCATCAGGAATTTGGATGGAACCGAGTTTCAAGAAGGACCAGTAAATGGAAGGATGTTGAAACATTATTATTCCTCATAAGTGACTTAATAGTTAGATCTATTTACTTCATCATTGTAAATATTCATAGTCAGAGTGTAGATTGGATTGGATATATTGTCTACAAAGTTGAAGCCCGAAGAGAAGGCCCTGAGCTTTGCAATGTAAGATATCATAAATATGATTGTTGCAGAAAAAAAAAAGACATTTACAGGATCACCAAGGTCAATGGATAAGGCTACTGATCTCAGAGTTCTTGGCATTTCACAAGGAAAATCCATCAACAAGTGAAGCCGATGTTAGAAACCTATAATATAGGGGTCATAATTTTGACTTGACTGTTGATAATCTTGTAAATCTATACATACTTTGCCTTCTGCAAGTTGTGTTCACATATTTTGTAAAGAAATCAAAAAAATCAAAAAATCAAAAAAATCAAAAAGAGGGTAAAAAGTCCTCAATGAAAAATCAAAGGACTTAGAAAAAATAAAAGACCCCAAAAGAAAAATGAATAAAACATGAAAGTGTGCAAGCATAAATGCCACTGCTTTTTATTTTTTGACTATGGCAGAGTGTCAATAAATGTGATAGTCCATGATGAGTTAAATAGTTTAATCTTAACTTGTCATTTTTTCAATTTCACTTATTGTAGATAGAGAATAATGAGTTGTCATACTACTTAAACATGACAATTCAGTAATTTAGGTAGAGAAATTAAATGAATCCAACAATTTAATCTAGATTCATGGATGAAATAAGTATAGAATTAGATAGTTTTACTTCCTTTCAAGAAAGAATAAATGATGTGAAGGTTGCTAGCATAAATGCACCTTACTACAAAGGAAAAAAAAATGTTAGCTTAGTAATATGGGTAGGTAGAATAAGGTAAAAAGTCTCAATGTAAATATCATTCATCATGGGCTGTAAAGTAACTAACTTCCCCTTCCCATAGTCATGAAACATTTTGAACTATCAGTCAGAAAGGCTCAAGGCATTTCCTTGACTTCTGTTGGGACCAGACCCAAGGCTTTATGGTTGATGAGTGAAAAGTGTTAAATGTCTAATTTAATCCATAAAATCACATTATTTACCATTCATGCATTCATTCCCCTAAATAATCCTAAGAAAAAATCCATTTTTACTTAAAGGCATTATAATTCCCATTTGATTAACTTCCTACATCATTTGAAAACATCAAAGCCCTCAAAATAACGTTATATCATAAGTTGAGTGATAAGATCAATGTAGATTATCTTTTAAACATCACTTTACTTGTTATGTTTATGTGTTTTGAGTACACCTTGTCCTATTTTCATATTAACTTTAATTTATGTATTAACTCCCTATAGAAATGACCTTCTCCTATTATATATAACTCCTTTTTATATAATAAACCCAAAACCCACTTAGTATAATTTTAGCTGAAGTTTATAATTCCCACATGTTTAATAAAAACCCACATTATAACCCCCTTTAGCTAAAATATATCTTTATATAGTGTCTCGCCCCTATGGTAATTAAATCACCTTGGTTTAATTAACCATATAATAAAAACATATGAAAAAACCATTAAAATATGTTTTATATATGTTTTAAGAAAAAATATTGAAGTTTCATTTAAACTAAAATTCAAAGAAAAAAACCCATTCTTTTGTTCATTTTCCCTTACCCGACTCATCTAACCCAAGGTTAAACCCTAACCTAACCCTTTTCTCCCCGATACATATCCCATACCCCAATTGTTAACTTGGGTTAAAGCCCTTTTATACCTCTCTCGACCATGTTTCCTATATACAAAGTCTGTTGTATATAAAAATTAACCATATTGAATTTCAACCCTCCGATCTCCAAATCCCATTTAATCCAATGGTTGAAAATCCATGCGACAGTCTAATAAATCTCCATCCCTACCCCATCACGTGAAATAAAAACCATCAGATCTTCTTTTATTTCCAAGATCCTATGGTCCAAAGTGAACCCGATGACTTACCTTTCCCCGCACCTTCCCTTTTGATCGTGACTGTTCGCTACTTGGAGCTAGATCCGATGGCACCAGTTCATTTTCGCACCCATAAAGTAATCTACTGATGCTTTGGAAAAGTCGCGCGATATGGGTTGTTTTTTGAAACCACCATGTATCGACGTGTCCTGATATGATTGGATTGCATTCGAAAAGAGATTTATTGCTTACCACTCTGGAGCTACGCGAATACCACCCAGTGGTATTCTGAAACCACTCCCGCCTAACCTTTATTTAATGTAATTTAACTATATTTTAAACTATGGTTTAATACGTTAAAACCCAATGTTTTCATAAAATTTCACCTATTCGCGCTTTTAACCTGAGAAACCTTCGCAGAGCCTATTTTCATCTAATTTTCACCATTGTGTGCCATTACACCTTTGAGAGCCTCTGCAGAGCCCTTTTTACCATTTTCAAACCTACTAGCGCCATTTTCAAGCCAGTTTCCTTGCAATTCAACCACGAAGAGCCAAAGTACCCTCTGATAGACCAATTTAGCAGAATTGAAGACTGCGCGCAACCGTGAAACATCTTCGACCAGAATTATACCTTTTAAAGGTATTTTTCGTCAAAATTAACCAGAAAAGCTTCAATTTCCAAAATAAAAAGCACCAATTTTCAATTATTGCCTGTAATTATCTTAATTACCCACACATAAATTGAAAAAATTGTCCAAAGTACAAGGGAAACTCTGTCAAATTTTCCCCAGAATCCCTCATGTTTGTTTTTTGCAAGTTTTGTCCATACCCTGGTAATTTTCACTGTTGGAATTGATCATAACCTTTCTTCTGAGCATTAAACCCCTCTTTTTATCTGAAAATTTGCTCAGAACCCTATTTTAATAGAGATATTCTCTAAAAACCCCTTGTTTCCAATAGAAGAACTCAACAAACAATCTAAGCTTGCTTTGTTTAGTTAAAAAATGACAAAGAAACAAGTAACCCCAAAATCTGGAGGCCCAAAACCTTAGAAGAAAGCCTATACTAAAATCCCTTAGCCTAAGTCCTCTAAACTTGATAAACCAACCCCTGCACTCACTGCTGATTCCCCAGAAGTTTTCAGGCATGTCCAACCTCTAGTTACTTCACAAGAAAATATTCCTCTGGTTGACCTTGATTACAGAATATTAGACCCTTCAGTAGAGTTCAATTTGCTTGATGTCTATAACTGGTGTTTTGGTAAATTTGTAGAGAAAAGTGATAAATATATACCAGTATGGGATTCCAATCTACCAAAGTACATTGTCTCTCTTACTCATTCAGCCCATGATTTTTTCAGATTGTGTCAGTCCTATTATCTTCCAGACCAGAGGTGCATTGTCAATAAAGACAGAGAAGTCATATTTTACATCAATGTAGAATCCATAAACTCTATGCTACAATTAAACCCTAACCCCAATGTTGCTTCATTGTCAATAGAGGATTTAACTCAGATTTACCTAAACCTTGATTTTGCTTCCAAATTCAAAATCTTTCAGACTTTTTGCCCCACATAGGTTGATATCCCTAAGATTAATCCTCCATTTGATACATTTGACATTCCAAGTCAAACAAGGTATATTGTCTCCATTTTGTCATTCATACTGGGATATAACAGTGATGAGTTCACTGATGTTGCTATCTTAGGTTTTCTATCTACTTTGAGCCCTGGCTAGCCTCCATCCATTGTGTACAATTTTTCCAAGTTCATTGCAGAAAACATGCACTACCAATTGTCCATATTGTCAGAAGAAGGAGTCTTTAGATATACCTCATATCTACTTCATCTCTTTTTGTATTATCAAGCAGACAAGTTTCCTATTGAGTTTCAGAATATAGATCCAGAAGGTAATGTACTTTCAATTGTGTTTTGGTCATCAATTCTAGGAAAATGGAATAGGGAATACAACTATGCAGACTTTAATGACTTGTTTTTAGTACCTGCTATGAATTTACTTAACAAAGAACAAACCCCTAGAATTAATGAAGAAAAAAATAGGATCTTATAGCTATCTGAGAGCTGTAAAACAGGGGAATGGTACTTATACAAGAATTACATGGAGATTATAGTATATGGTGCACTCTTGGCCCCATATAAATTGCCTAGATTTGTGACAACAAGGATATTTTCTTTAGAATATTTGAGGCAGTTGTTGAATGCAGATGAAGTCAATTTCATAGCCTCTAGGAAAAAGACTCAGTTCAAACTGAAAAATCAGGTTGGGCCATTTATTCTGAACAACAGGGAAGCAACAAATGAAATTAATGTCAAGTTGAAAGAATATAAATTCCCATACAACTTTATGTGGAATTATGATCCTCAGGGTATTTTAAATCAAATCAAATTGAGATGCAAATTGTCTTCTTTCTTGCATGATCCCAAGCCTCACATTGAAAAATATGCCAATAAACTCTAGTGGGAGCCAAATACTTTATTTGATGATGACTCACAAGGCATGCAGGGAAAAAATGGAAAGGATAAATATGTGAATCAAACACAGGTGGTTAAACTGAACAAAGAAGTTGAAATTTTTCATAAAAGAAGAAGAAAAGAAGATAGTTTCATAGCTGAAACTATTCTAGACAAGAGATTCAGAATTCCCTACAGTAAGAAAAGTAAATTGACTGATGAAGAAAGGGATAAAGTTGTTAATATTGAATACAACAATGGTCATGAAAATGATGATGAAGCAACAAGGATAGTGACTGAAACTCTTAGAGAGCTTCAAAATGTCAAACTTGGAGCACAGCAGAAAGACACAGTCATGGTTGATAAACAAACCAAAGTTGATATGCCCTCTTCTTCTAAAGAACCTAACAACACAGAGTCAGATATTCAAATCAGGTTTAGAAAAATCAAATAAAAGAATGACGAAATCAAAAGTGAAGCATATTCCAAGTTCCTTAAAGAAAAGCCTGGGAATAAAGATAGACACCTTTCACCTTTTGATTATTCTTCAAAAAAAATTGGTGATGTCATTTCTCAAGCCCACAGTGGCTGATCCAAAAACAATTGCAGATTATTCGAAGACAGACCTTGAAGTTGATGCAGATGTTGTCCATGAGTTGGACCAAATATAATTCCACAGGAGCAATACAGAGATGTTGTATTCTAAAATAATCAATAAGACTATAAATTCTATCAGGCTTGAGAAAACACTGATAAAACTTCAAAATCAAATGAAATTGGATAAAGCCTCATTATATGCCAATAACTTAAGAATCAAAGCATTGGAGGAAATATTAATTGAAGCAGGAGCTGACCCAGCAAACATTGAAGGGGAAAAGGCTATAATAAAATAGAAAAATGAAGACATATTTGCTCTCAGAAAGCAACTAAAATTTCCTCAAAGTGAAAATCCCTAGGCAAAATAAATCCTTTAGCAAAAGACAGAAAATGATGAATTAAAACAACTTGTTCTAAAAATGACAGCCCCAATAAAAGAAATGGAAAGCCAAATAGAAGATTTCATGCAAGAAAATGAAAATACGAAGAAATATCAATAGGTTTTCATTCCTACAGTGATCCCAGCTGTAAGTACAACAGTTCCATCTACATTGGCAGAACACTTGGCACCGCAAGGATTATTGGCAACTGCAGTGCCAATCACTTCTCATGACATCTCTGCCTCTTCTTCATTGACCTCACAGATAAACACAGTAGAGGAAAAAGCTACAATAATCAGAGCCATGGAAGATATGTATTTAAAATATAAAGAAATACTCAGTTTGAAAGACATCATTAAAAATATGGAAACTTCTAAAAGAGATGCTTAATTACTTCCAAAGGACATGAACAGAGGGCTGACAGATTATAGGAACAAGTGAAAATTCTTCAACAGCAGGTGAATCTTACTGAACAGGTTGCCTATATAAAGAATCGGTTATGGAGAAAAATCATTGAAGGCATTCACTCACAATGTCCTTCTATTCAAATAATATATGAGCAGAAAGAGTTGTTACAGGTTGTAATTGCAGAAATTGATAAAACCAAAAAAGAAATTGAAAATAAGCCACCACAAGCAGTTCAACTCATAGCATTTTTCAACAGCAAAAACAAGGAAGAATTATAAGAGTTGAAAATCGCTGACAGAACAAAGGCCATCCTTCAAATTAAGAAAGTCCTGAATAAGAGAAACATGATGAATAATTTAGAAGACATGTGTAAAGATATGAATTTGGCCATCAAAAGATTTTGGGCCAAATACACAGTATTATAATAAGCAGGTTTACCAGATATTCATGCATTGAATGAGAAGTTAATGCCACAAAAATATTATGATAACAAAATCAGGGCATATGCCAAAGAGCATGTCAACAAACCTTTACCTCAAGGGTCTCCTACTGGTAAAGTCATTTCGCAATATTTGAGAATTTGTTTTTTCTGCAAAATGAAATCAAGCACATGTTCATAGTAAAGCCAAATTTTTCTAAGTACACAGAAGCTGATGAAAGCTATAGAAAATTGAAGAATATGAAGATCCCCACTAATGAACAATGGAAAGAATTCATAGTTCTGATGTGAATTTGACAGGTAAAGGGCAACAAAATCACATAAAAAAGTTATATTCTACTGTCACTTTATGGTGAAAAAATCAGTGTCGAAGTGTATCAAGGTCAAAATGTATCAGTAAAATCAATTTTTTACTGTTGGTTATTTTTCAATTACAGCAGTGAAAAGCAGAGATAAATAGTATCAGAACAGAAGGTAAAAAGGAGGAGTATTCTACAAGTCATCTTCCACGAGATAATGTCTCACTTGCCAGCAACGTTTCCAACTAATCAAAAAATCAGTTTAAATAAGATAAACAACTCTATTTTTTCTTGTAAAAGAAGACAACTTGCAAATTGTTTTGCTAATGTCCCTCTTCTTATGTTACATTTCCTATTTTTCCTTAAAACATTATCTCAAACTTTGAGATATTTTGTAAACAATCTATATGTTTAAATACTTCATCATTTGAAGTATTCAAGGTGGAATAAAATTTCTCAAGACTACTATAGTCATTTTTCTAGACATATTGAAGTTGGTGTGAGTCAATTAGCGAAGCAGCAGACTGGAAATGAGATTAGAGACATCATAACTAAGATTCTCTTGGTGACAAGATAAGCCTCGTCTTTTTCCTGTTTTCAGTGTTTTTCTTTAAAAGTTTACATACATTCAATTAATGTGTTTCTATTCTTAAATGATCAACTAAGGAGAATTTAAATAGGATTAGTGATAATAAGCTCCCTGTTTTAAACTAGTTGGAATTTTTATGTTTTCTGCTTGATAACCGGACCATAGAACTCTTAATTGCTCTAGGTCCCAGATTGATCCCCTCCTTCAATCCTCTTTTCTGTAACTTAAGGATTCTTAAGTGCCCTTTTGTTCAAATTACACCCATTCCATCAACAAAGCCTATTCAAAGCCTTAGAAGGTCATCTACCCCACCCTTAGTATATTTGCATCTTTAAGTCTTATTTCCTAGCTCTACTTGCCTAGAGAGTTGACTCCATAGCCCAATGTTCTGGTAGATCCTTCTGGTTTACCTTGAAACAATTTTTATTCCCACCACTCTTACAAAACAAGTCCCACTGCTCACTCATAGCTAGCCTAAAACCCTTTACCAAAACAAAGCTAAATCTTTAGGAGAGATCCCTCTCTAGAGCTCAGGAAGGCTAGTGACTGAATTCCCAAATCGGTTCTTGGCTACCCCTGGTTTTCTTAACTACAAAAATCCCCATCCCACAACCTGAGAATTACTAAAAGGATAAATGTATGCCAAGTGATAAACTCTGGACAAGCTTGCTTCATGATTTGTTGTAGCCGCAAAGAAGCAAAACAGTTGATAGAGAGTGTAGATGAAGTAATTATTTTGAGAAGGAAACAAATAAAACAATTATTTGATTTTGAATTTGTACTCGCTAAAAGTCTCTTTTTTACATCAATTAAGGGTAAAAGTATCAGCTTAAAGAGTATCGTAGTGAAAGGGCAGAGTCAAAGTGTATCGTAAAGAAAAGCAATCCGTCACAGATTTTTGACCGTTGTACTTTTTATAAAAGAGTAACATGATAAATAAACAACGTGAAAGAACCTCAAAGATAAATAAACAACGTGAAAGAGTATAAGTGGAAAGAGTATCAGTGAAGTTATCTTCCAAAAAGATGTTTTTCAATATGCCAGCAACCATGGACAACTATTCAACAAATATTTTTGTTAGATAAGATAGTTCTATATTTTCTAGATAAGAGGACAACTTGCTAAAGTTGTTAAGGAACTATCTCTTTTAATGTGTAAATATATTTTATATTTCCTAGATTTATTCCTAGATCTCTCTAGGATATTTGTAATAAAAATTTGTATAAATACTTCAGTTTGTGAAGTGTTTAGTGTGGAATAAAATTTCTAAGAACATTATAGACATTTTTCTGGTATGTTGGAGGCTCACATGTGTTGATTTCAAAGCAGCAGTCTGCAAAATAGCCAATTGGACTTCATAATTTAGGATTCATGTGATAATTTGAAGAGTAAAGTACTTTCTTTCTGTCATTGTTTCCTTTTCTGAGTTACATACATTTCATATATGTGGTTCAATCTTAATGATTAATTAGGAGTATTACTTCAGGACTAGTGTAAAAACTCCCTATCTTAACTACTTAATCATTTAAATGTTTTCTGCTAATTTCTGGATTTAGGAATTCTTAATTGCTCCTAGTCCCATTTTACCCCTACCTCCTTCCTCTTATTCTGGATCAAAGGATCCTTCATTGCCCTTTATCCCGAAGCAAGACATTTCATCAAAACAATCTATCCAAATCTGTGAGGGTTATCTACCTTGCCTTGAATACATTAGCATCCCTTTGGCCTTGCCTTCTAGTTCTTCTTGCTAGAATTTGACTCCATAGCCCAATGGACTAGTAGATCCCTCTTTAATTTGTCTTTAAGTAATCTTATTTTCCACCAAATATTTCAAAACCAAAACCAGTTGTTCTATCATAACTAGCCTAAAACATTAAACAAAAACAAAGTTAAATCATAAAGAGAGAGCCCTCTCTGAAATTTCCAAAGTCAGTCTGTGGTTACCCCTAGTTTTCTTAAAACTAAAAATCCAAAGCCCACAATCTTTAGAAATTACTAGGGTGATAACAAAGGGGGGACTATTCAACACCCTTGGTGTAACAACCCCCAGTTAAAAGTTCATGTAATAAATCTAATAAATGAAAAATAATACCAAGGTCATGGGACATGTATTTCAAGCTGAATGTTGGGAAAACCATCCTAGTATGGGTGTTAATTTGGTTTATTATGGCTAAGGAAATTGGAAAAGGAAATGACAAAGTCTTTGCAAAGGAAAGAGATTATTTGGAATTTTATTTATTAAAATAAAGGAAATTAGGAGAAAAGGAAGGTGAAAGATCACAGGTTTCATGTGAGGAGGAAAATGAAGGAAAATAATTGAAAATTGAATAAATTAGAGGCCTTGTTAATAAAAAGGCTTCTTAGGATCAATACACAACTTTTGTCAGTACATTTTTTAGCTCTCTCTCTCTCTCTCTCTCTCTCTCTCACACACACACACACACACACACACACATACTCTTGCACACTTAGAGTTTTCTTAGAGCACTTCAACATTGGATCAAGGAAAGCAAAGGAAGGAGAAATAAAGAAAAGGGAAGCAAAAGATAAAGCATGGAAGAGCAAGATCAAGCGACTACAATGAGATTACATGTATGTATCGAGTTGCATGTATGATTTACTTACTATTTTTGACATGCATGGTACATGCACGTGTGTATTTGGTTCTCTTGTTGTTAATTCCATGGGTTAATTCAGGTGTGACAATGGTTTTCAGCCTTGCCTTTTCATTTCTCAATAACCATGGTGTTATGAGGTTGCTCTTACTTGGTTGAGGTAGATTGTCGAATGGTTTCAAAACTAAGTGGGTGGTCTCAGGAGGAGAACCCAGGGCCTAGGAATCCCTAGACTGATAAAGGTGGGATTGTGATAAATATTGATTATGCATACCCTCAATGGTCCTAGGAATCCTCGACTAGTGAATGACAAGATATATGGTAAATCCTTGAGTTGTATACTGTCGTTGGGCCTAGGAATCCTCAACTGGTGAATGGCAGGATATACGGTAAATATTAGATGGTAGAGACAGATAAATTATTCACGTTTTAAATGGAGAGATATGGAGGAATCCATTATTTTATAGGCCTAGTGATCCCTGAACCTGTATATCGTGGGATTGTGGTAAATCTTGGTAGTGTATGTTTCTTGCTTGGGCCTAGGAATCCCTTAACAGGATTGCAGTAAAGCGTAGTTGTATAGATGAGAGCTTGGGCCTAGGAATCCCTTAGTGGATTGTGGTAAATCCTGAGGAATCCATGGTTTTTTTGTTGTAAGTCTCACATTCATGCTTGGAATATGGCATGGGGGTGATTGGCTGAAAGAAAATTTTGATTAAGCCCAATCTATGGGTGGTACGTGGAAGTCCCTGACCTAGTTGCATTGTTCGTATGTTAATAAGATATCTTTTTCTATTTTTTATTATGTGTAAATGCACTTGTTATTATGTAATTATAATGTTTGTTCTATCATTGTTGATATGTTTATTATATGCTAGTTATAAGCATGGCTTATGGCATAATCGAGTTATGGCTCTAATCATATTTTGTTTAGTAAATGAAATGTTAATGAATGCATGACATAATAGATGATATTGTAGCTATTATGAGAGGGAAATGAAGCCTCTTATCAATTTTTAGATAAGTAAGAAGACCCTATGCTCATATATGTTTATATGACCTGTAGATTACTTGTTCATGATGTGTTTGATGGAATGTATGTCATGGCTAGGCCTTGTCAGGTCAGGTCTTTGTTCAATTTTTTCATTATAGGCCTTATCATCTTGTTATTTATCATTTCCGAGAGTTTCATCAAGTTTTGGGTAGAGGCTTGAGTCCTGGCCCTAAAAAAATGGCTCAGAATTCGGGGTCTCTATTACAGAACTGCCTGGAAAATTCTGCAGTCGCATGGATTGTACGTTTTAACCATGTACAAAATTTACCTACAAACAAATTTTTAAAATAGTAAACTAAACAATGGCGAGAATATAAAAAAAATATACACAAATATTTCTCCTAGATCCCAAAACCGAAACTACCAGATTAATTTTTCATTATTTTCCTTTCAATGTTACAACAGACACACACACACACACACACACACACACACACACACACACACACACATATTTCCAAGCATTCATAAACCCCAATCCACTAACATTGGATTAGAACATAACTATAGTTCCCTTAACTGGAAATAGCATGGGAAGAATCCCATCATGCCCAAAACCATGTGTAAAACCCATGCACAAAACCATGGGTAGGTATGCCCACCATCTTTGGGTCCACACCCCATCCTTGGGTCTACCCAACTATTATTGAGTCCGCATAAAAAAAAAATCAGTGACACTACCCCAGACCCCATGCAAGGAGGATACCGCCCTCGCTACAAATGCCCCGATAGGGGGGGCAGCTGTCTCCCCCCGATGACCGCTCACTACACCCTGCGCAACGTACAACATGTGATAGTAGTCATGGAAAGAATATAACACACACCCAACATGGATGCCCATGTTTTGCATGAAACTGGATGGTTTCAATCACATGGAGGGCTTATCATGAGTGCAACTAGGGCTCTAGTTTAGTCATAAAGTAGGTTAAATTAGGGGTTGATCATCTAGAGTGGTTGATTAGCCCCAGGGGGTCTTATAACTTCTGAGGAAGGTCAACATGGTTTTGGTTTGTTGATTCCACTTCCTTAACTATACCTGGGGAGTTTAATCGTATCATAGTAACTCTTTGTCACATTTTTGTCCTAGTGGAATGGTTAGCTTAGGTAAATGTGGGACAGGGGTCTGACACTTGGTTGTGGGGGTATGTAAGGGTTGGGAGCCACCCTACACGAGGTTTGAGGTAGCACCCTGATAATTTTTTTTGGGGCATTATTTTGCGTCTATTTTAGTGATTTTCAGCCCATGGTTTTGCTAGGACCAATTTTGTGGTGCATCATGGTTTTACCCATGGTTTTTTTTTCTATTATGGAACTACATTTCAATTGGAAGTTCATATATTGTAGGATGTATAATTTATTGTAATATATTGTACATAAAACATATCTAAAATAAAAATCTATGTGTTTGTTATTTTTTCCTTTAAGGGACACCTTTTTGGGTAAAGGGTTTGGCTTTGACCTGTAGTAAACCCTGTTACAGTAGGAGATATGCAAGAGTGATTATTGTGGTGAAAAGAAATGGAATGAAATTAAAAGATAGAGAAAAATAAATTTAATGCACAAAGTCTTGAGGTGTGGAATCTCAAAATGAAAGACTTGTTGGTGGATAGAGATTAGTTTATTATTTTGGATCCAAGTACTGGACTGATGATGATGTCAACATAATAGTGGATGAAGTTGAATTGGAAGGAAAAAGCACAATATCATTATGTCTATCATATCCCGTATCACTTAATGTGTCAAGGGAAGCAACAAAAAAGGATTTGTGGGACATGTTAGGTGATTTTTATTAATCTAAGTCCTTGGTGAAAAAATTGTTCCTTCGAAAAACTCTGTATAACCTGAGAATGGAGACTTGGTGATAGAGCATATGAATGCCTTCAATAGCATGGTGAGTCAAATTATATCTATTGATATTGATATTTCAGATGAGGTTGATCCCATTAGTATTTTATACCAAACTCATGGGATATGTTGTTCCAAGAAATTCCTTGAGACAAAGAGTTGTTTCCCTGTATATCTAGCCTTGTAATCCACCATATTATGTGTGTAATTTGTGTGAATTCCTAATGCTTATTGAAAATGCATGAAAAATAAGTCTGTATCATCGAGTAATAAGTGTGCACGTGATCCCCTATAGACTGATGGAGTAGATCTAAAAACGATCCTGGAGATCCCACTCCTAACTGAAGATCATGCTCCTTTCACTCTTGTTGACAACCCATATGTGACTACTATTGGAATTTTCATAAAAAAAGGAAGGAAACCTAATCATGAGTCTCAATTAGACCCCTTTCCATTTGGAATGGTAACCTCTGACTAGTATGTAGGTCTAGTTTCCACTTTAGGGTAAGGGATTCTTATGTGGACTGCAAATTACATCTACAATTAGCATAATTTTCTTCTCCTTACCTTTATGTTTGTTGTAATTTACAGTGAATAACAATCATTCTAGGATCAAGGAAACATAATCATTAGAATAAATGGAATCAAGGATGATAAAACAGAATCATTATCTTAAATATGAGATAGAGATTCAACGATTATAAACTTTCCCAAATATTGACGCCTTTTACAATCATGAAAAAGAACAAACACATATCACATTAATATTTATCAATAAAATATGTTAGAATCTAGTCATTCTCATACATATCTGCAAATGAAATAGACTCACATGCTACAAACCTTAACAATACTTATATAGGAATGACCTATATATCTCATGAACGAGTAGATTGTATTGACTAGAAAAAAGGTTCAATGAAAAATATTGCAAAACATATTTTCAATATGGAATTCAGTTTTACAATACATTTCTTTCCCCCTCTCCCCTCCCTCTCTTCACAATGGAGTTTTTTGCTTTTATTTATACATGAGCTTTAGTTACAAATTAAAATGGTTTTCAGATGGTAATGCCATTATCATAGTAGATACATTCAGACTTATTTAATATCATCTATTGTCAATGCATCTTTAACATTGTGTGGATATATAGGACTTCCAAAATCCTAGGATCATCTATCTTTCGTAACTACCACTCTCCCTTCAATGATCGATATACCAGCTTCTTCACATTATTTTTCATATCAACAACATAGAAATTGATTCAATTTTACCTTTTGGATTTTCTTGATCCCAATAAACATATCAATCCTGAATTTAGCTATTTTTCAGAGCTTCAATCTGATGGAGGCAAAGCTAGATATATTTTCTAAGGTTCCAAGTTACCATTCCTCCATAATTTTATTTGTAGCATCCCACATTTTCTTAGCCATTTCAATAGATCCATATACCCTTGCTTTATTTTCTTCACACTCTGACCTCCAAACATCAACCAAGGATCAATCTTTAATCTTATTCCATTTTCCAACCATGGTAATGATTCTAGAGCATCCCAGTGTACCTTTTTCTAGTACAGAATCTGATTAAGATATTTCATTGGATTTATTGTGGGATTCTAATTCAGTGTCACTTTCACGAGCTATTTTCTCCAATTGCATGAAGTATCTCAGGAAATATTCCAACATCTCCATGAAATAATTTTTTATTTTCTGAAAATCATTGTTAACTCTAGCAACCTATTCTTTGAATACTTGGAGGTCAATTCAAGTCTTTTGTGCATGTTCAATCTTCGCACATATATATTTCCTATTATTTTCATTTAATTTATTCAAATAATTAAGGTGAGATTCCTATTTTTGTTCTATTTTCTATTCTAATTGAGTCTTAAAAGACTCTAACAATGCTACACATTGTTTCTCTAGCCCATCTTATCTCTGTGTCCATTTTTTGCTTCTTATATTTCAATTGTTCTTGTAGTGATGCTACTATTTGAGTTAGATTATCTAAATCCATTGACATACTTTGAGTTATATCCTATTTCTCCATGGCGTGGGCTCCTAGCCTATAGAGGTCATGTCCACTGCGGCCTTTTGAGTGCTTTGGTCGATGGAACTCTAGATTATCCTTTGCTTTGGGCCTTCCAAAATAATTGCTTCCTCCCCTAAAGATCAAATTTTCATCCTCTTAGGGATTGTGGATAACTCCCTTCTTTAATTTATTTTAGTAATATCCTCCAAACTTTAAACTTCATTATTGAGGTTCTTGGGAGGGTCAATAGGGGGTGTATTTATTGTTTGTTTAACAATTGGTGGGATAAATGAAATCAAATTCTACGGGGTGATAGGAATTTGTACAGAGATAATAATCAAAGGGATTTTCTCCACTAATTTCTTCTGTTGCGATGATTTCAAGGGATTTTCTTGCTCTTTCCCCTTGTCATTTCCCTTTTCCAAAGAATCTACCTCCTCCTATAGTTCTTGATTATCAATAGTAATTTTCTCAATGGTTGGGGATTCTTGTTGAGTCATCCTTTTACATTATCTCCTCATTTTAGATTCAATATTTTTATTTTCTAGGGCCTTGACATTGAATTTGTATTCTTCATCTATAACCTTTTAGACTACTTATATCTCAGAAGGGTGTTTTTACCTCTAATTTTCTCTTCATTCTTTTTTGGTATATTGAATGGGAGGCATGTTAGCTTTATTTATTTCTTCCATTCTCCATTCTGCTTATTCATAAGTGAGATTTTCTTGGAACAATGACTCATCGGGGAGGGAATCATGCTCAGAAGTAGTTGAAAGTCTCATATATTTTCAATTTTGTTTTACAATTCCATTGGGGCCACACCTTCTAAAAACACGTGTGAGTAGTTTTAGCTCCTTAATACTATTCTCCTCTTTTATCACCCAAGGAAACTTCGTCAAAGAATAATGGCCCATTCTGGTAGAGAAGCATGGATATGACCTTTTATTGTTGTTGGCTAGGACCAATGCTATCCTATCCCCCATAGTCTGATAGGAAACGTTCCTTATCATGATCCAGTCAAGAACCAACTATAACATCAAGTGTGTGGGCCCTCCGCAGCCATAAATTTGGATATGTGTAATTTTATTCATAGTGCCATTTTCCTATCCCTCCAAGAAAATTTCTTGCTTATTGGGATAACCTAGGTACTAGAAAAAAAAATTAATTTTGGTGGGTTTGGTCTAGGAAGTGGTCACAAATTTCATAGAAAAAATTGGGTAACTATCTGCTCACAACACTTGAGAATAGGTATGTATAGTTCGCAACTCAGGTTTCTATTTCTAGTTTAGTATAGGGAAATAATTGACAATAAAAAAAGAATCTATTATTCATGCCAACATATAGAATGGTGGTCTTTGATTTGATCAATTTTAATTCACTTTTACAATGGGCTTTCAACAATTTTTTGACAAAATATTTGAGCAATTAAACTCATGATGAGTTGAAACTATTTCAACTGATAAAGGAAACTATTCAATTTTTAATGAGAGGCATTAAACTCACCATACAATTGTGTTTAGCAAACAACAACCCACCATTATTTTTAATTTATTATGACCATAATAATAATGGGGACCCTTTTTAATTTTTTCATTAGGATTTATTTATAAAACCCCTTTAAAGTTTAAGTGAGCCTTTTACTTTAATAAAATTTCGACTGGTCTTTGATTTATTAACTAAATGAATAATAAGGCCCTTTGGACAAGAACCATCGTAGCCAAGACTTAATCAAATCATTCAAATCAGGTTATATATTTCTTGTACATATTTTACATTCTTTTATTCAAAGCTTCATGCTCAGGCATTTATCACTCAATATATAGGCTAGTCGACTTACCTCGACCATTTCCAAACTTGCACCTTCACATTCCTTCTGAAATTATTCCCATGGGATGATGCATGCTGCATAACTCCACACATATAGAGGCATATACAACTTTAATTGGTTTCTTTCCATTATATTCATCAACATGTCATCCCTACCGAACCTACTCTGAAGGGTTCATTTGAAACACTTTATGTAAACGTCGGGAAAGAAAATATGGGAATGCTCATTGCTAGTGGGTCCCTTTCTCCCTTTATCATTTCCCAAGGGACAACACATGGGGGAGAGATGTCTAATGTTGTGCAAGGACCAGTAATTGTTATAGTACTAGTCCCATCAACCCACCAAAAATAGACATATATGCAACCAATAATTAAACAAAAAGAAATAACCTTGAAGTCCAAATATATATTAAATTAAGTCCATAATTTACCAAGTCATTGATTGGGTCCACAACTATCCACAAATAGTTTAATAAGTATTAAGAGTACAAATCCTATTGTGTCAACTAGAAAACTCATAAAACCATTTTTCCTTCCAAAATGGTCAAGTCAAGAAATACAAAAATCCAATCACTTCATCCCATCTGATCAGCCCTGATGATGTGTATCATGAGTAAATATCAATACCTACACATAATAAAAGGAAATGTATGTCAACCATAATTGTTGTGTTATTCAACATTTAAACCCATTGTGTTCAATAAATTGAACCCACCCAATAACAACATTTAAACCCATTGTGTAAAATAAATGGCACCCACCCAATAAATTCAATAAATGACATTCAACCTATTCTATTCCCCATCAAAGTAGATCAAAGCACATGGATCAACAAAAAAATATTCCTAGCCATTGGATCACATCAAATTCAATCCTGATAACACATGAAAAATGAAGCCATTCCAATCCATGTCCATCATTGTCACCAATTAAATTAAATTGCAAAAAACTATAAAATAAGTTCAACCACTGCTGAAGTTGCATGTTTCACATTCAAAATATTCACGAGCCCTGGAGAAAAACCAACACAGGACACACGCCAAGACATTTCACATTATATTCAGGTTAATTTTCTCAATTACAACACAATTTTCTTACAATTTTATTTTAATTTTGGAGTCTTTATTTCAGTTTTCTTACACTTTTATTTTCATTTCTGAGCCTTTATTTTAGTTTTCTTATTTTCATTTCTAACTCTTTATTTCATTTTTTGTACAGTTTAATTTTCATGAAAATATATATATTTTTTCTATTTTCCTATGTTCTGAATGAAATAAGACACAACCATAATGCAGATTAATGGCTTGTATGGCTAGATACAAATGAAAAAGAGCAGAATAAGAACAATTTTTTTTTATATTTTAACACAGATTCATCCCAATGCCTAAGAAAGTTTCAATGTTTTAAAGAGAGTTTGTATGTTAAATTTCCCCAAAACAGAATTGTAAACAATCTCTACAACAGGTTTATAGTTGAACACAAATTCATCCCAATGGGAGATTGAATTCAAAAATGAGATCATAGAAAGACATTTTTCTACTCCATTTTCCAAGAATCAAATTTGAGTTGACAAAAATTCTATATTAGATAGGTCTTAATATTTTAAGATAAATTATAGTATTATCTAAAAAACTTAGAGATAACTTAATAGGTTTTGCAACTGTACAAGAAAATTGAAGGGCTAATAATATACCCGAAATTAAATGGACACTTGAGTTTCTCTGGTTCAAATCACCTAGTCATATTTTAGTCTTCAATTTACAAACATTAGACACTTATCTGGTACACCAGATTAACTAAAATGTATTCGAGTACTTGTTAAAAAACCAAAGTCAAATCCACTATCTTGTAATATGCACCAAAGGATTTGGTTATTTCAAATTCTTATAAATGGAAGCTTGGTTGTCTGGGAATATGATAGGATGGATCAATATTAGTATGGCTAGCTACAGATGAAAAATAATAGAACAAAGAACACAACTCGTTTATAGTTGAACACATATTCATCCCAATGCCTAGGCAAGTTTCAATATTTTAAAGAGAGTGTGTATGTTAAATTTCTCCAAAACAACCCGGATGCGGGTGATTAATTTTGGAACAAGGTGGGTGCTATATGGCACTACGACATGTAGCTGGCCTCATGGCACTGCAAATGTCCGTTGGCGACTGTACTCCGGCGTGAGACATTTATGTCAAACCTTAATGGGCGCGGTTCACAACTCTCCAAACGCAATTCGAGATCATTCTCCGCTTGGTAACCAAGATCTGGTTATTACTCCTTTTATGGCGAAGTTAATACGCTGGGACGGTAACAGATTCGAGATCTTTGATTGTAAAATGGAGAACGAGCATGCTAATAGCAGCTTCCCTCGGCCTGCTGCTGTGTATTGTTCGCCCACAGTGAGGCTCTCCTCCGAGCGCACTGTCACAGGCAAGCGTACCAGGCTTCATGGATGCCTTGTTCTGGGCGACAATATTCATTTCTCCGTTGCTGGTAATTGTATGCGTCAGTCCGGGATTTGGCTTGAGAATCTGCTCAGCAATCCCACAGCCTCTCCGCTCTTTCACTCAACCAACGCTCAGCTTGGGTCTCAGTATTCCTTCAGCTTTCCTGCAACGATTGACAGCATGCCTCGTTTAAGGCACAGAATGAGATGCCGTCGTGGTCAGTCCAGAAGGGTGAACAGATGCTCCTCCCCGTCCTCTAGTACCTCGGCTGCGGACTTTATTGGCTCGGCCAGCACCTCTCATGTTGCTCGTGGTCGTATTCTTAGGTCTGAGAACTGGAACACCAACTGCCAGAATGCTCCGGCTCACTCTCAAACCAGGCATTTCTTTTTTCAAAGTGCTTTGATTTGCCCTTGCATAACAGCCACTGTCACCATTGTGTTCCGAGAATCCCTTAACGATGAGGTTCCCGTTGATGAAGGGCGGGTTGGTCTTGGAGAGCAGAATGATGAAGATATGCCCGAACAGTACAGAGCCAACACCGAGGATGTTGAAGGACAGGGCAATGGCCTGAATGTTGATATTGAGATGATACAGGAAGAGCAGTATAATGCAATTCAAGACCGGGATAATGCAAATGCTCAGCACCAGCAACATCCGGGCGATGGACTGCGCACCCCTGCTGCAGAAAAGATCATTCACTCAACTGCGGACCTCTACAATTCTGATGGAGAACCAGATGAGCTTTGGTGCAGGGTCGAGGAAGAGGAACCGGATGAGTGATCCTACTCAGCCCCAGGTTTTTTTGCTATGGCATTGTCTTCAGTTTGCAAAATGTCAATGTATGTTTTTTCTGGTTTTGGCAAAGGGTCTAAAGGCTCTCTTTAGATTTAAACATTGCCCCTGTGTGGGTCTTTTTTGTTGGATCTCTGTCTGCACTGGTTTCCCTCTACGGGCAGTGCTAAGTTTTTGATTTTCTGCTCTATAGGCCTCCTCAGGCCCAGACCTGGTTTACTCCTGATGTACATATCTGTTTCTGATTATCAATAGATTAAACTTATTTAGAAAAAAAAAAAAAATTCTCCAAAACAGAATTGCAAAAAATATCTACAATAGGTTTATAGTTGAACACAGATTCATCCCAATGGAATATTGAATTAAAAAATGAGTTCATAGAAAGGAAATTTTCTACTCCATTTTCCAAGAATCAAATTTGAGTTGACAAAAATTATATATTATATAGGTCTTTATATTTTAAGATAAATTATAGTATCATCTAAAAAAAATCAGAGATAACTTAATAGGTTTTGCAACTGTACAAGAAAATTTAAGAGCTAATAATATACCCGAAATTAAATGGACACTTAAGTTGCTCTCCTTCAAATCACCTAGTCATCGTGTAGTCTTCAATTTATTTTCTTCAAATCACTTACTTGATTGTTACATCCAATACCATTTACCTTCAATTTGGTTAACTCTAAAGCTAGGATTACCTCTCCCTATCACCTGGGCCCATTCATTTCAGGAGTGATAATTTTCCTGATGATGCCAACCTTTGGAGGATATTAGGAATAATCAAATTTTAATGTTGAGGGATATTAAAAACGGGAGGATATAGATTTCAATTACATCCTGTATGCTATATAGTTAACATAGAATCATAATAACCTCCATAGGGATTTTAGAAAAACATATATGTGGAGTTATGAAACACTAGATAGTTGGAATACCACCATTTAATGATCAGTGGAAAGGAAGAATGTAGGTCATGTTATCTAGGGAAGGAAGGGTACAAAATGACTTCAAATGAAAAATAGATATAGACTGGAATTCATTTCAAGCTCACTAATCCAAAAGGCTAAATCCCTCAATGTAAAAAATCCAATCAAACTCTCGTAGGCCAAGTAAAACAACTAGAAAAACCTAGAGTAGTAGTACAACAACTGGAAAAACCTGAACAAGTAGTATAACAGGCACTTTTATGGTCCTATTTTCCCAACCATTGTATCCTTATAAGCGGAAAAATAAGTGATCAAAAGGTGCTTCCAGGCTATCTTAAATTTCACTATGTACCCCATATTTATATATTTCTATCTATATTCTAGTCCCAAAGTGTTTAATGAAAGCCCATGAAGGTTTATATGCATGCTCAAAATAGAATATGGAAACAAATAACCTAAAAAAAAAACAAAACATAAGAAAACCATTCAAAATATTTAAGGAACTGCATCATTTGTGTAAAAAACCATATCATTAAGTCAGCCTATGGAAAATATCTCAGTAGTTGAGCATAGAAGTTGTAGCATTTGAATTTAACAAATCTATCTGCAATAGCTGAGCAAAGAAGTTGTAGCATTTGAAGTTAACATATCTATCTGCAATAACTGATCATAGAAGCTGTATCATTTGAACTTGAAGTCAACATATCTTTCTGCATTATCTGAGCATAGGAATCAAAGATGACAAGATAGAAAATAAGAAAAGGGTAACAGAAGGAAATGCATTCAGAAACCTTGGGCATGAACACACAAACTAATTGTAAACTATTATAAATTGTTATAAATGGGAAGAGATGATGTTACTAGATTTAACATTACATTCAATCTTAGAAAGTTGGAAAGAAAGAATTCTAAATCAGAGAAACTACTCAAATAATCAGAAGGTGCCGTGAGGCTATCTTAAAACTGGTTTTTCATGTAGTCAACTAAAAATTAAACATGTCCAAAAATAGAAGAAAAGAGAGCTCAACACCTTAGAAATCAGCCACTTCGTGGGGGAAACCTCCAATACATTACATAAATGAAAAATTCTTGGATGGTACAAATGACAAAACCTCCTTTCTATATATAGGAGTCCATGGGGCCACAATGTAATCCTAACAGACCTAACAATAATAATTTAAAGGCACAATAATAACAATATGGGGGTTACAGGGGTACAACAATAACAGTAAGCAGGTTACACTAACAACAATAAGCGACTATTCCAGTAATATAGGGACCTAACAGATATGTTCAAAGTCATACAACTAATTCCATCTGTTTATTTGTTTTTTTTAAGGATACTATCAAAATCCATATGTATGAAAATTTCTTGAGCTACTACTAACATACATGTTGATGATTCATGTAATAAGGCCGAGTTATGCTTGGCTTGTGTGAAAGCATTATTTTCAATTATTATTAACTAAATACATGCAATAATTCTGTAGGTAGTTGCATCCATGGCAAGAGTGAGTTATATAGCTCGTACAAGGAGAAGTGGCAGAAGAGTGACCAAGGGTGCCCAGCTGCGATGCACTTCATCAGATGAAGAAAGGATAGGTGATGTCAATGTCAACAATTCTCCAAGAAATGTTGTTGATGACGACCATGTGGTTAAAGCTGATATTGTGACTCCATCAGTCACAGAGCTAGCGTTAACCACAGTCCAAGGAACAACTTAAACTAAAAAGATCAGCGCTATAAGATTTTCGAAAAAAGAAGAAATGTTAGCTTCAATTGATGACATAGAGTTCAATGGATATTATTTTCGGTACAAACACTAGAAAATTTGGCGGAAATTCCGACGGCCAATTTGTCGCTATTCCAAAACAGAGTTGTCGCAAGAGCGACAGTTTGAGGCCGGAAAAAACGTGGTTTCTCGTGCGGTCGCAATTCCGACGCCTTTACAAAGTGTCGCACTACCGACACTTCCCCGTCGCTTCCAAACACTCATCGCTATTCCGATGCCTCCCAAACCGACATTTGTAAAATGTTGCCATTCCGATGAAATTTGGTCCAACGTTTTTAACGTCACTCTTTCGACGTTTGTAAAGTCTTGCCATTCCGACGAAATGTCGTCCGACGTTTTGAACGTCACTCTTCCAACGTCTTTATACTGTCGCTCTTCCGACGTGTCTAAACTGTCGCATTTCCGATGCCTTACAAAATTGTCAGAAGACCGACGTATTGCAAAAGTGTTACAAGACCGATGCTTTCTAGAAGCGTCACAATATCGACGCCAGGAAGAATTGTCGCAATTCCGACGAAATGTGGTCTGAAATTTTGAACATCGCCCTTTCGACCTCTTTTTTTTGTCGCTCTTCCGACGTTTCTAGAGCTGTCGCAATATCAACAGACGTCACAAGACCGACGAAAATGGAAATCGTTCATAACGTCAGAAGAGCGACGCTTACAAGGCGTCGGTATGCCGACAACAGTTTCAATTTTAAAAAAATAAAATAAAACTTTAAAACAGGACAGTAAATCTCTAATGTTTATTATCACAATAAGAAATCAATGATCAGTGATCACGTCAAATTTTCCTCGTAGGGTGACGGGTCTAATAAATTTTATTGTAAAGGTTGCTGGCCAGTGACAACTGGTGCAACATTGAAGGAAATGCATTAAAGAAAATTAATTAGGCTACAAACTCCAAGCCAACTGGCAACAACCCTGATGATTTTCCTTACCAACTTCCAAGTTGTGACTCGAGCTTCAGACTCCAAAGCTAAGAATTTTCTTTTCATCGTGTTGGAGAAGAGAACTGTAACCTGCAGCAAAAGAGAAATTCCTCAGTCTCACTGCTCAGGACTCGTAGTCATTCCTTGCTAACACGGTATGTGGAAATTTTGATAAGATAAATTTATTAACCCTCGTTTTTACTAAATTTATTCTTTTGAAAAGGGCCTGGTTCCATTTCAGAAATTTTCAACTTTCGACTTTTAGAATTTGTACATATGATTTTTGGACTGAGGTTTTGTTATTAATGAGGAGATCGTGTCTTGGTTCTATCTGTATAAAATAATTGCCTCTTTTTTTTCTTCATGTTCAGGGTTTTTAATTTTATCAAAACCTATCTCTCTTTTAAGCATGCCTGCAAATTAATATATTCTAGGCTTCATGTACAACGTATTGTATCAACTATATTTTAACAAGTGAGATGCATGCCCATATAGTGTTACAGATTACAGGGCTTCATTTGGAGAATAAATGATAATCCTGGCAGCACTAAATCCAAGTAATTCCCCTCATCCCTTAAAAGACACCTCTAAATATAACTAGAAATTTCAAATAGTTAGTAAAGGAAAAGTACAAAGATATAATAGATATGTGTTGAGCCAAAAACCTGTGCATTCACAACAAAACTGGGATGGATAAAACTTAAAAAAAATTATGGACTTTGAAAAAAAATCGTCTTATGCATACAAAATGAAAGAAGCATTGGCATACTACTATGTTTACAAATTTAAGGACACGTAGAGTGAGTCTCCGGGCAACACAGTTTCATGTGGAGACCCTAGATCCTTGTACCCACAATATCTAGTGACTTAAAAAATGATTTCCAAAACAATGCCTTTGCTATGCATTTAAGAACACCACCTGTATAATGAGGGAGATGTAATATTTTCCAAGAAGCAGATTTATACAAAGTGGTCCAAGATTGTGTATTTATGGAAGATACAACTGATTTTGGCATGAAAAATGTATCCAAGATTTCAATGTGGCCTTATTTTAGAGCCCATTGATGATTTACTATGAAACCTAAACTTTCAAAACAAACACATTGAAATCACAGGATCTCCATCATGAATATCATAAATATTAACTGTCTTTTGGGCACTGGTAGTAGATAGCATAAGAGGCCCACATGGCCTGTACCACGAATGTTGATTCTCTGGCACAACATTTGCAAAGCCAAAATTTCTCCCTGAGACATCCCTCTCTGCCAAAACTGGAGAGATGGTACTGGATGTTGAAGTGAAGGCCTCTGATTTAGTATGGAATGCCATAATTTCTTTATTATAAAAGTCCCATGAATAGAAACCTAAGTCCAATGTACAACCTGCAGATGCTGCCACAACATATTTACCAGAGCGACCATCTGAACCACCTGCTCTAATCAACCAGCAATCACCCCACATGTTTTGGGTAAGCCCATATGGAGCTTTATATTCAACCTTCTCCTAGAGATTAGAAAAAAACAATACTAAGTATTACTCATACATCAACTGCCCTTTATGTTAAGGGAAAATTTAAAGAGTGCATAAATATTCTTGAAATCCCAATCATAGTTTCTAGAAAATTTCAACAGTCTTTGAAATGAACTACATCCTATTTAAACTACATCAAATATTTAGGCAAACCATTTTTTTAAATAGAAATTGGTGAATTTTATTTCAAATATAGAAATTTAAACCATGAGAATAATCTAACCCCTAGGCTTTTCCCTATTTCTAATAGAAAATCCCAAAATGTATAAATTATAACACCCATAAACCCCAAAATTAAGTACAATAATTAAAACCTCCACACCTCTGAATTTGTTATATCGTGAAAAGAGCAGCATCCATCATCATGGGAAAGCAAAACCGATTCTCCTTCTGATACAAACCAGCCTGCAGTAGATGTCTTATGGCTGAGTTGATTCAATCGATCACAGGAAACCTCTTCAGTTTCTTCAATATTGCCAAAATGCTCTGGCTTGTTTTCCTGATCATCATCAAAGTCCATATTTTCATCACATTAAATTAGTTGAACAATAATACTGCGTCCGTTCATTGTAGAGCTCCTAGATATCCAATCAATATTGGAACTACTATACCCATTCCCATTAAGATTGTAACCCCGTCAGTTTTAATTCGCAAGTTCAAGAGCACTGAACTGATCTGGCTTGATTTAGACTTGGTATAGTTGTCCTAATTTGTATTCCCATTACAACACTATACTTAGAAGCTTCAACGTTGCATGCCCCAAAAGAAGGATCTTCATCTATGGGGCTTATGGATCTGCCCTCAAAAGCATCCCGAATATCTGATTCATTTTCATTCAATTGATCATGCAAATCCACCCTCGTCTTCAGCACAGCAAGCTGAACTGAAGGCCGGTTTTTCAATAATTTATGGTGGGGGTAAAGCCTGTCTTCCAGATCTTGACTATTTAAGTGTTTAATTGGTTTTTTCAGAGACCTGACCATAGAATCAAATGAATCCTGCGAATCCTACAAAATAATAAACAATAGTAAGGCCATTATTTATTGGTTTGAAATAATAAACAACATGCAACAAACCCGGATAATTAGTAAATTATTTAAAGACAATGTTGGCAATATGTTTCTTGTATCCTATTATATGATTGTCCTTGATGGCAAGCTCTGTATTTAATGGAGAATCGATATAAATAAGGACGAGTTAATTCATGTGTGAACATATGTATGCATCCTGATGAAGGATAATTGACATCCGTAAGAAACCCTGTGCTCTGTAGGTTGATCGAGGAACCGATGTTAATACGGTTGACAGTGTATCCAAACTGGTAGACAGTGGAGTTATATATATTCGTTAAATATATGATGGAAGGGTCTACTCTATTAGTAAGGAGCTGACTGGATTTCATGGAGAAAGGAACGAGGAGCGAGAGAAAACCAGTTATAACGCGAAAGAACTAAAACAGAGTATTTGGCATTGAAATTTCGGTGGAACACAGACTAACCCTTTGGAATCATGAACGGAACCTGGAAGGAAAGAGGTGGAACATAAAAAATGTAAGCACGACAGAACCCTGCGTGGAAGAGTGGAACCGTGACCGTGCAATAATCCAAGTAAAGAATTAACAGCATAATAAGATCTCTGGTGAAAAGTTTTCAGTCAGCCCTAAATACTGATTCACCCCCCCACTCAGTATTTTTCCCAACAGACAATAATTCTTACATATTAAAATATAAAGTTATAACATACCAGCTCATACTCAAACATAACATCTGTATCAATATTCTTCTGTATCTTCTTGATGTTCATCCAACTGATCGACATCTATATCAACATCTGATTCAGAAATGGTGTTGAAATGATCGACCATGTCATCATCATCATCAATTATGTCATTTTCAATAATATCCTCATCGACATCATCATCAATAATTGTTGCCTCATCTCCTATGCCTGGTTCATCTTCTAATATATCTTCTTCGTCTGTCAATGCATCTTCCTGCTCATCTTCCACTGCATCATCTTCTTCTTGATCAATATCATCTTCTTCCTCTACAATATACTCTACTGGCCTTCCTCTTGGATCATATCTAATAGCAAATGACCATTCCTTCTCACCTGGAACCTCTGAGTAAAAGACTTGTTCGCATTGGCTTGGAAAAACATAGCGATCTTTTCCTGCTTCAAACTGCGATGTTTTAACCATTGGAAATCCATTGTCATGTTGAATAACTGTTCTATCATCATCACATACATTCATTCGTAGCCTATACCATTTGACGTCGAACAAAACTATTTTGAAGGAATTAAAGTCACACTCAACTATATCATCTAAGAACCCATAATATCTATTTTCAGATTCTCGAGGATGTCTGTCACTCCTGGAGGAAACATTAGTGACCTGGAATACTGCAGCTATCCCACTATCAGAAGTTTTCCTGTTATCATCCAACTGTTTAACGTGAAATTGACGACCATTGTACCACATAGCCTTGTGGTGTTTCAACTGCAATATGCAAAACATGAAAAAGATGCATTCTCAATTAATAATTAAACATATAATTTACACAACATGAAAATTAACTGAAAAATCAAACTTCTTGTCACATTATAAATAGGTGAATTAATTGTTTACCTTTCTATCTTTCACACCATATGTTAAATCGATTTCCCTGTCTGTAACGTTCCCATCTCCACTATGATATGCGTCTCTAATCAATTCAGACAATAGTTGCCATGATAACCTACCGTCGTTACGTGCTTTACATGTTTCAATCCATTCACTCGTCCACTCAAGATTGTTTGCAATGTATAAAAGTAGCGCCTCATAATCTTGAGCACCTGAATAAAAAACAATAATTCACCAATATTAATAAATATTACTTATAACCATGGTAAATTATATTAATTAATAAACTATGAAAGAATAAAACCCGAATGAATATAATGATCATATACATGATGTAAAAAAATGAAACATTATATGTATTATACATAATAAATCTTTTACCTCTCACTTTCTTCATTCTACCTTTTCCCAACATGTGCTCCTCTTCAAATTTTTTGATGGAGTTCACATCCCAAATGCAATCCACCGCCTTCATGACTGGCGCAGCTAATTTAGGAAGATAATGACTAATATACACCATGGATTGATATACCACATATCCCTCCACCATAGAACCCTCAGGTCGTGCTCTTTGTTTAATCAAAGCCTTCAAGGATTTCAGGTGCCTCTCGACCATCCACATTGACCTTGTGTGTACTGGTCCACACATTTCAATCTCCTCAACTTGGTGTATCAAGTAGTGTTCTTGTGCATTGAAAAATGTTGGAGGTAGATACTTTTCCATTTCACACATTAGCCGAGGAATTTCTCTCTTCCAATACTTTATTTCATCTTGATGGATTTATTTCAATGACAACCATCTACAAATCATTACGCAAGGTTATTTCAATGAAACATAATATATATTTCATTACAAGTAAATTAATAAATCATTTCATCAAGTACAAAAATAAATTGTAGCAATTAGATTTTGCGTAAAAATCAAAACTACTTACCTCGTGTATTTACTAAGACCATATATAACTTGTTTGACATTGTTGTCGAAGTCGTTTGGGAGAGATATAGGTAGAACATACTATAACAATAAAAAATGAATTGTTATTGGTTTCCAAATTAAACAGAAAAAAGGAAAATTTAAAATATGTATTCAAGAAATAACAAACAAAAACGTATACCAAAAAAATTACCTTAATAAAGGTATGCCAATCATGTGTTTTCACCCCACTGAAGTCACCTTTCTTCGTTAAGATATTATTTATGTTTGAAGCAAACCCTGTTGGAAATTTAATTCTTCTAACGACCTCTTTTACATCATTGCTTTGTTGTTCTGTTAATAACCATGGAATATTATTATAATTTCGACCTCCATTGTTATTTGATTCGTCGATCACACTTTTCATTGCATGATTTGATTTCTCAATGTCAGCACAAATTTTGTCAATTTTATCTCTATCATGTGCACCATCTATTGTTCGCCATAACATTTCTGTCAAATTCTTCCCGACATGCATTGTATCAAACAAATGAGCTATTTTTAGGTCCTCATAGTAGGGCAACCTCGCGAATTGAGAAGGATAACATTTCATTCTAGGTGGAAGTACAATATTAGTACCTTCATGGTGACGATGACCTTGATATCAAAGAATAAAATAAATCAGAACAATATTAATTATAAAAGACAATAAAATAAATTCATTAGTTAAAACAAAAATTCCAAACATTACATAAACAAATAATATATATATATATATATATATATATATATATATATATATATATATATATATATATATATATATATATATATATATATATATTACTACTTCACACACGTAGTACATTAATGTCGATCTACTTATTAATTCCGTTATATTCCAACATCCACAACTGAGGTGTCATTCTTCGTGGTTTTAATCTAGTTTCTTCTTTATCATTGAAAATATGTTTTTCAGTAGTACGATACTTATGGTTCCTAGGGAGGAAGTGCCTAAACTCATCAAACACCATCTTTTTTAAGTCTGCTAAATGAAGATACTTCATCTTAGGGCCACAAACTGGACATGCAAATCTACCCTTTGTTTGAAGACCTTCAATATATGGATCAATAACAATTAATATACTATGAGATCATTTTTAAAACATGCAATATGGTATATCTAATTTAGATAATTATGTATCATATTAAAGTGCAATGAAATATTACATACCACAAACATGTGTTAGTCTTGGGGCATCATGAATTGTCCATACAAGCATTCCACGACATTGAAATCTCTTCTGCTTGATTGGCTTAGTGATGTCATACATAGTGATGCCATGCCATAACTGTATTAGCTCATCGATAAGAGGCTCAATATATGCATTCATATCTTTGACCTGGTACTTACCTAAATGTTCAAAATTACGGAACATAATAATTACTCCCATGATATATGTATATATAAGTAAGTAAATAAATAAAATATATATTTATTCAAACAACGAGAGAAATGAAAATGTTACATTCAAAGAAATAATGTATCAAATACCTGGAATAATCATAGTCAACGTTATGTGCTCCCTCTTTATTGACATCCAAGGAGGAATGTTATTGTTGATAACGAAAATAGGCCACACTCAGTAAGTAGATCTAAGCTCTCTGAATGGATTAACACCATCGGCTACCAATGAAAGCCTGACATTACGAGGTTCATTTTTAAAATCTACATATTTTTCCTCGATTTCTCTAAATGCAGAACCATCTGCAGGCATTCGAAGAACACCATCTCCACTTCTATTCTTTTCATGGAAATCCATAAACTGTGCTATGCTGTTACACCTAAACATTCGCTGCAAACGTGGAATTATAGGAATATGATGAAGAACCTTTTGAGGCACCTTTTTGGTTAGTTGATCCGTTCGATATCTACTGGTACCACATTTCGGACATTCTGTTTTCAACGCATGTTCTCCATAATATATAATATGATCTTTAGGACATGCATCTATAGTGTTATATTCCATTCCAAAGTGTTTCATAATAGCACGTAGATCTCGATATGTTCGAGGTAAAGTATTTGGCGATGGTAACAAATATTCACCCACCAATCTACAACAGAAACAAAAAGTAGTGTCTTGTAAAGATTATTAATCATATATATATATATATATATATATATATATATATAGTTATTAAAACCGGAACTGGTGACCGGATCGGTGGAGCTAATGAACCGGGTTTCGAACCGAAACCGGTCTAACCGGTAGCGATCAGATCTCAATGAACCGGTTTTAAAAAAAATACATTAAATAATTATTTTTTAATAAAATGAAAATAAATAAATAAATAAAAACTATTTTTAAGATTTGCAACCATGATTCCAAGCCAATAGAGACAAAATATGAAAAGTTTGCTCATTTATATACCATGCAAAGGTGAATATATCAAAATGGCAGCAAATGCAATACATATCATCGAAAAATACATAAGCAAACTTGTTGAAGTAATGTATCATGTTTCTCTTATATTATTCACTGTGTTTTATTGCTGAGTTAATATTATAATATACAATCTGTCCCTACTCAGATCTGTTGTCAATTCATTGTATCAGCCTTAAAGACAATTCTGGGTCTAGTATATATCTATATATATATATATATATATATATATATATCAGAACAACATTTTGAAGATCTTGTATTCTTCATTATCTATGTTTGCTTGCCAATAAATTTCTAGAAAAACATCTACAACACTTAGAGGTATTGAATTGGTTTATGAAACCCACTATTAGTGCTATTTGTAACAATTTGAGAGAGCTTTACAACTTTAGCAGTCTGCTCACAATGTGTTTGACAAAATTTATCACTGAAACGATTCATTAAAACCCAGAAAACTCAGTAGCCAGTTTAGTGCATTTCCAAGCGGGAATTTTCTAGTGGTCAATTTATTATTGCCATTCACATTTTCATTAGGTTGTATGTTGTTGTCCCTTGAGTGGCGTCAGACCATTTGCATCAGTCTTGATGCCATGATCAAATTTCTTGTATGCTGTGTGAAAGGTTTTGTATTTATGCTGCTGCTATGTGTGAGCAGAGAGAGAGGGTCTGACAGTTCCTAGCTGAGTGTGAAATAAGGTTGCTGCTGATTTTTTTGAGAACAGAAATTGTCATCAAGTACATTTGATGAGTTGCATGCTGCCAGGGATTTTATGCTAGCCAACCTTGTATTTATTAGTCATCATGTGTATTGTTGCTACTATAAGGTGTTGAGTATGAGTTATTAGACAAGTTTGTTGCTAGTATAATAGAGGAATTTGCAGCTCATGGAGGAGACACTGAGGAATTTGCAACTCATGGAGGAGCACCTAACCGGCCGGTTAAGTACGGAACTGACCGGTTTATGCATAAATTGGCCGGTTCCTTACTTAACCGGCCGGTTAGGTCCGGTTAACCGGCCAAAACAGGTGAGAATAGGCTATTGACCGGGTTGCAAGACCGGTTCCAACCGGCAGCTGTCCTGACTGGCCGGTTTTGATAACTATGATATATATATATATAACTTATTATTTTACACATTTATTACAATTAAAAAAAAGGGAAAATAATCAACATTTACATATATGTGATCATATATACATATTGCATATCTTAGGAGTTGTGTCATACATCTGTTCGACAAATTATTCATAACCTTTAAGTTCACCAACAACAATAGCAGAGAGCTGGTGAACTTAAAGGTTATGAATAATTTGTCGAACAGATGTATGACACAACTCCTAAGGTATGAAATATGTATATATGATCACATATATGTAAATGTTGATTATTTTCCCTTTTTTTAGTTGTAATAAATGTGTAAAATAATAACTTATATATAAGTTATTATTTTACACATTTATTACAACTAAAAAAAGGGAAAATAATCAAAAATTACATATATGTGATCATATATACATATTGCATACCTTAGGAGTTGTGTCATACATCTGTTCGAAAAATTATTCATAAGCTTTAAGTTCACCAGCAACAATGTAGCAGAGAGAAGAGTTGCATTTGAGTGTTCAAAAATTCGTTCACTTGACCTTTCAATCAGAGGTACATCATAAATACCATCACTGCTATCTCCACCATCATCATCTGACTCACCATACAAGTCTTGGAGCATTTGATTTGTCCCATCATTAATGTGAACTGTCTCATTACTGTCATCATGATCTACCTCCATGGGATCATTATAATTACCTTCATCATTCGCTTCATGTTCTTCACCTTGTACAACATCATTTCCAATACTAATATTTGCTGCAATATTCTCTTGTACTGGTGCAACGTCATCTAATCTACTACTATTTTGCTGTGGAAGCTGGTTGATCATCTGCAAAAAGTTGGGGGGAAACTGTGCCTTTATGAAAATTACAAACACTAATAATTAAACATTAGTGCGCATATAAAAAATATTAAAATAATATAAAATTTTACGATATAATCAAAATGAAGATAGATAATTAATTACCACGGGACGATAGTCGTTCGATCCACCATCAATGTGCCCATATTTCCTACAATGCACTGTTGCTGTTGCTATTAAAACTCTAACATTATTTCTCATACAACATTTTTTACAAGGGCAATAAACTCTGCCGTCAACCCTTTCACCCTTTTGAATTGTTTTTCCAGCTCCAATGTTTTCTTCCATTGATGCAAATTATCCTATAAAGAAAACAATAAATCTCTCTCAATGGTGTAGAAAACCCAAGACTTGTTGAACTCAATGGGAGCTCAATATATAATCAAAAAGAAAATAAAAGTGGGCATTTTACAAATTGTGAGCTTTTTACAAAATGTGGGCTTTTTACAAAATTGTGGGCTTTTTACAAATTGTGGGATTTTTTTATTCTTAATGCATTTTCTGTAGAATACTAAACAGATTTGTCCAAAATTTTAGATGCAAACTGTGGTCTCTACTACGTTTGGAAAATTGGAGGTTTATAAAAGATAAACTGTGAACAGAATTGTACCACTATGATAAGAAGCTGTCAGAAGCATTCCTTCTGCTTCACAAACGTGGAACTACCTTAAGAATGCTTATGGTTGATACAAATATTAGAGCATGGTAGTTAAATGTAGTAGTTATGCTAAAATACTGAATAACAGCTTGAGAGTGCTCTTCAGATATTGTACGAATGCACCAAATTAAGGTTGTACCATTACTAAAGATAAATGGCCAAAAATAGTCAATTTTGATATCGTGAAGTTATGTATTTCTTGGTAGAAAACTGGGGATAGGATGGAAAATATGAGAGAACTAAGTTCCAAGGACTAAAAAACCAAGGCCAACATAGTTCTGCCTTGAATCAGAGACAAAACAAAGCTGCCCAAAAAAGTGTTTGAGAGTACCCATTGAAGCTCCTATATATAGTAGAGTCAACATTTTCCTATTGAACAAGTTTGTATAGTCAAAGCCACAGCAAGATCAGATAGCCATGATCCTAAATGAGAACCAGAGCCAAAGCGAAGACAGATCCATGTTTAGCAGAACAAGACAGCCATAGAAAAGGATTTGACCATAGAACCAGATCATGAGAGATACCAAGATTCTTGCTTCCACTGTGGAAATGTAGAAACTGTACAAGGGATTTGCTTCCAATAGATTTCATTGTGACAGTAATTTCTATGGTGTTGTAAGTGCTCATTAGTAGAATCTTAAAGCCATTCCGGAATTCTTTTAACCTGGAGAGGGTTTTTTATGGTTATAAATCCTCATGTTCAAATTCCATTGTCGATTGGTTGTGTTTGATATTATGTTTTTACTGTTCGCAGTTGAATTTTCGAACAAAAAATTATCAGTCTAAAGCGGAGAAATTTTGCGATGTTTCTTTTGCTTCCTATTGTGAAGTATTTCGCTCAGAACTCTACTCGTTGTAACAGAGGTCTTGGGCATAGAATAGGGGACTTGGGTTTTTTGGAATCAAACTTCAGGTTAAGATGATCATCTGAAGAATGGCACAGTGAGCCTTAGCATGGAGTTGGGAGTACCAATTTGAAGTGCAAGTAGGGCATTGTACAATAGACCAGTTATATTTTTGGACCCTAATACAAAAGTTTCTTCTTCTTTCAAAACGTGTTCCTCCTTTTTTGTAACCAATGTGGGTCCTGTTCTTGTTTCAATTGGGGATGGATGAGAATTTGTTATTGCTCCAGATGATCACACTCTGGGTAGCCCTGAAGGCTATTTGGGGGTGATGAGTCCAATAGGTCTCAATGAACTGTTGCCCTCACTGGGGAATACTATTGCAGTGGAATTTGATACTATTTTTGATGTTGAATTCCACGATCCTAATGGAAACCAGTACCTTCAGCTCCAGTACCTGTTCACAAAAGAGGGTGCCATAGTCATTCATGCGTGCAGAGAGGCTGAATTGCAGGCATTGCAATAGGAGGTGTTGTTGTTGTTGCATTGGCCACTAGATTGTTTGTTTGGTTCTGTTACAAGCACAGAGTATTGAAAAGGACAGACAAATTTAGTTCAGATATTGTGAAATTGCCTCAGAAATTCACCTACAAAGAGCTCAGCAATGCTACAAAAGACTTTTTTTGAATGTGATTGATAATCGATAATTGCAAGCAAGGGTAATCCCCTTGTTAAACCCAAATTTCTGAGCATTTTCTAAAACCTGATGATGGAGTCATTGTAATGAACAAGCGCCTAGGTCCATATTACATCCAAATTTACCAAGCACCAAGATCTATAAAAAAAAATCCACAGTATCTGCGAACTAAGAAGAAGAGGCAGAAAATGTGTTCTGCTTACCTGTTCGAATAGTGGTTGGGGTTTACCATGGCAAAAATTTGACAGAGCCCATGTGCCATTTCATATCATTGAAATTCTGGCAGTATCATTCAACTGGGCAAGCACCTGCCTCGGAGCTCCATGACTGAGGGCAAGATCCCTAAATGATGCAGAGTCTCCAGCAATATTTCCCAAAGCCCAAACAGCCTTACACGAACACCAGTTGAACTCAAAGTTGCCCAAACAGCTTACATGAACACCAGTTGAACTCAAAGTTGGGTAGTAGTTTTTTAAATCAAATTCCAAAATTACAGACGTATAAAGATAGTTGGGAAGAATAATTTTATGCCTCTAAAATGAACGTGCTACCTGTTCTCGAAAATTATCATTCCCAGAGGCAACAAGTTCCACAAATATAGGCAGTGCCCCATAATCAATCACAACCTTTGTATTCTCAGAGGCTCCAAAAAAACCCAAATAGGGTCAACCCTACTACAGGAGGAAGGGCCTGCAGTAAGAACTTACCATTTTGCAAGAACTGAGGGTGAATGTTGTTCTGCAAGAGCTGAGGGCGAATGCTGAGAGTGAATGCTATTCTGCAAGAGATGAGGGTGAATGTTGAGGGCGAATGCTGTTTTGCAAGAGCTGAGGGTGAATGCGCGTGTGATATCAAACGTTAATGTAGTTTTTTAAAAAATCATTTTTATGTAGCCCGCATTTGAATTTTCTGTTTTCCTTATTTTATTGGGCTGAACTGGAGAAAATTGAATATGAATAGTGAGTTAATTGTAAGATAAATGGGCCAAGGCCATACATCAACATTGACCATAGTGGGGAAGTATAAAAGCATGGATATTCATGCAAGTATAGTTATTAATGTAAGATCAAAGTTAACTCTTAGCTTCACTAAAGAAATAGAAGGAAAAGATCTAGCATCAACTGAAACTCACGTGAAAAAGTAGATGAAAAATGTAAAATCATCTAATGGAGAGGTAATCTATAATTATCTAGTAAGACTCTTGGCTATGCCTTGAGACTAAACTAATTCTCAATATTTTTGAATAATCATCCATTGGAATTTAGTAGGAAAACCATAGTAAATCATTGTCCAATGGCCATGCAAAAATATAAAAAAAATAATATCAATGGTACATCAACTTTCATACATGAGAACCCAGATGCGGGTGAAGTTGGTAGTGTTTAACGTGATGGGATGGGGGTGTGGCATAAGGGGAAACCACTGGCCCACCCGCAAGAGTGCTGTCATTCAGTTCTTAATGTCGACTGATCGACGTTTAATGCCATTTACTCCTGGTGCTCGAATAAACCATAGTCCCGCTCCTCGATACACATTCGCATGCCACGACATGACTCAGCCTCCAGTTCATACTTATGGTGGTTTATTATAATTGATTCACAGTTGCACGGTAGACTGGGTTGTTATTATGGAACGTCCCTCTGGTCTGAACATAATTACCCCGCCTGTGAATCTGTGGTGCGCTCCAGGAGCAGGGCTTTCTAATGTTCGCACTATAACTGGTAAGAGGAGCTGTCTCAATTGTTGTTTGGATTTTGGAGAAAATCTCCACTTCTCCCATGCTGGTTTTTGCAAGCTTGCTTCTATCACCCTGTTGCCCCTCTCGCCTCAGTCTTCTGTCCATATTTTGCCTCCCTGCCCTGCTGTCTCAAGTGCGACTATGTCGCGCCTCAGGCAGAGAATGCGCTGCCGAAGAGGCTCCACGAGGCGCCAAATTCGACGCTCTCCCTCCACCTCTGGCACCTCCTCTGTGTCTATCTCCCACTCTGACAGTCAACCTAGAGGGCGCCTTCTCCACTCAGGCCGTCGCTTTGCTTCCCCCACTCCTTCCGCTCCTCCTGCTCAAACCCACACCGCGCATTTTTCCTTTAACAACACTCTCAATCAACCTAGGGTGATTTTCTAAATTACGGTCGTCTTTCGTGAAGAGCCTCAGGAAATTGTTCCCAGTTCTTGCCTAGCGTAATGCAGCCTCTCGGCGGCTCAGGATTCGGCGCAGTTTGTTGGGCTGAAGCACCCTGATAGTGCGAACGTGCAGGGTCAGATGGGCAAGGCCATGCAGGACCTGGTGAACAAGGAAGTGGTGGGTCAACCTACTGAGAGGCAGGACGCAGTGCAAGCGAGCGAGGCGCAGATTACTCCTCCTCCTCCCGGGAAGGTGATCCATTCTATTGCTAGCCTGTATAATTCTGACAGGGAACCAGATGAACTCTGGTGCAGAGTTGTCTACGAACCTGATCCTGATGAATAGTTCCTCCTCTTCACTCTGGTTTTTTGCTCTATTTCTGCCCATTCTCACGAGCCTGTTCACGTGTTTCCTGCTGTCTCTGAAAATGCATCTATTTTTTTTGCTTCGATATGGTCTCCAGTACTACAATTCTCTGGTTCCCTTGCGCGGGATTTTTCAAATGAACTGTTTTAGACTGGTTTCCCTCTTGCAGGGCAGTCTTCAAACTATGGTTTTTTGTTTCAAATGCCACAGCACTCGGCAATGATCAGGCTTCAGCCCACTGTACTGTACTCCTTTTGTTAATATAAATAATTTTACTCAGAAAAAAAAAACTTTCATACATGAGAAAATAGATACTGACAAATGGTACATCATGGCCTGATTAATTTCGCTCAGCAATTTCAAATGGTATAACATTTAGTCAACAGTAATCATCAATTTTTGCACACATAGACTACTTTATCTGGAAGCCTCAGATTTCTTTGGCTTGTTATTCTTATAACTACATAGACATAATTAATAGAGAGATTGAGGACAGAAAAAAATCTAGCACTTAGTCTCCACTACTCAACATGTTTTGTGAGAAATAATACATAGATTGATTTCTCTGAGTGCCTTAGCGTTCTTTGGCTCATTTTTTTAATCACAACAACAATAAAAAATGCACTGAGGATTTGTTCTTAGTCCGATTATGCAATTTTTATAAGACAGATTATGCAATATTAATAATAAACATAAATTTATTGCAATTTAGGGAAAGCTCGTTCATGTTTTTTTCTTTATATTGGAAGGTTTACTTGATTTTTGAAGTAATTTTTAGTATATCATAGTGTTGGAATATCTAAAATTCCATAACAACAATGGAGAATAAAACTCCCCTCTTTAACACAGAGAAAATATAAAAAAAAATTCTTCACTGGAAACAGAGTTTTCACTGTAAAAACTATTTCATTAAAATTCAAAACTTTGGTTACAAAATCTCCTCTGACTGAGGGAATAAAAAAACTTTGACTGCTTCAAAACACAGTTCAACACAAAACTCACACTCTAAAATTTCACTCTATCTGTGCATTTACAACTCACTGCTTTGAATTGTGCATATGATGTATATATGTAAAACATATATATATGGACCTGTACGCACGAAATTTTTAAAACAAACATTAAAGAACTTTGACCACCGGACGTCAACCAAAAATTAAACTCTCCTTCAATCAATTTCGGGTGCCAAAAAAATTTGCTGACGTCATCAAAAATGTGACGTGAAATTTCTATTCAATCTGCTTTATGAATTTTCCGCGTCCGATTTTGGGCACTCGTACGGACGACTGAGTGTGATGCGGAATTTCTATTAAATCCACCTCAGTGAGATTTCAAATCCGGAAATTTCAGTTCTGGGACCATTTTCCTTCAATTTTTTAAACTCTGATCAATCAAAAATGGCAAGCGGCTCTTTGCAATGTTTTTGTTATACTGCGATCTTGACTGATCGCTGGAAATGGAAGGCGGCTACCTGTACATCAGCTGTAAGTAATTTCAACACATAGCATATATTGAGGAAATATTAGTTTGACAAGAATCAATTATTTCTCTTGAAACTTTAGGTATTAAAAGTCCATGACACAGATATATCACACTCCAAAATCCAAAGAAAATGGAAGAGCGTTCAATTTTTTTAATCAAAATTTTATTGGTGAAGGGTTAATTTATTACGAGAAAATCATTAATGAAGTGAAAAATTTCAAACGTAACGTTTATTGACTATAAAAATAATGACCAAAACGTCAAAAAAATTTGTGTGACGGGTAAAGAGAAATCCAAATTCCAACCCTTCCTGCCACTTGTTGGTGAGTGGAGGTTATTCACTTTTCATTTACAGCTTACCAGGTTACTCATGTTACCAATATTTTCATATGGCTCACTTTTAGGTGACTACTTATTGTACTTCTTCTTTATAAAGAGCAATTGGTAGATAATTATATATATTATTTGAAATCTATAACAAATCTAGGCAACAAAATTACAACAAATAGAAAATTATGCAAAAAATTCACCAGGGCACTACTAATGTGTGGATACCCTGTCATTTCTTAGATCCTCATAACTTACCAACACCTACTATATTGGTATACACATAATATGGCATTTACCTGAAGTATTTCATATGTATCTAGAAGTAAATAAGTTGTATGACAATTGTTATGGCAGATATAAGATGTGTATTATAGTTTATATTTCATTTTTTCTAGCATGCATGTGCGGTCCATATAGTGACTAAAATTACCAATATATTTCAGTGAAGATGTGAAGATGATCTCTCATTAGGTCCTAATTACTTAAAGCATCATTAATTAGCTTTCCAAATGAATAAAATATGTTAAAAAATTAGTAAAAACTAGGAAAAAAAATCATGTTTTAAAAAAATATGGCACAATGAGTCACACTCTGATATTTATTTAATTACTCATCAAGTGTCGCTACAACATATATATGATCACCATTACCATATAAATTGGACATGTGACCATCATTTTGGTTTCTCCAATGACATTCCACATCATGAGAATTGTTTAGGGTTGATTGTGTTGATTTTTTTTAAACAAATCATTTATACATTTTATGGAAATTATAGACACAATTTATAATCACATTACAAGATCATGATGTATGGATATTCCTGATCATTTCTTAGATACTCAAAACTTACCAACACCTAATAGATTGATATACACATCATATAGAATTTACCCCTAGAATGCCACATGTATCCTATAACAAATTAGTTGTATGGAAATTGTTATGGTGCATATATAATGTGTATTACAGTTTATCTTAGAATTTTGTTGAAGTAGCATACAACAATTAACATAGTGATATGAGAACCACTCTCTAGAGTATAAAACGATTTTGTACACATGGATTTTCAGTTGATTTTTAAGATATATCATTGGTGATGATCACATGATTATATAATGAACCATTAAGTTGAACTATGAAATTATTCCTCACAACACACACATATTGATGAATTAATAATATTTCTCATATAATTTTTTTAATCTATTTTGAAAAAAAAAAAAAAATTATATATAATTATTTCTAAGAAGAACAAGAGAGATTTACTTACCATATCTTCGTAAAACATATAATAGCGACGTTTGGAGGAAGCCGTCTAGCGACACTTTTTCTAAGTGTCGGTAGTGCGAGACTTTTCTCTAAATGTCGGTATAGCGATGGTTTACCAAGATCAATGGCCCAAAGTGAACCCGATAACTTACCTTTTACCTTTTTTTTAAGCGTCGCTTTTCTGACGTTTTGAACGATTTCCATTTTCGTCGGTCTTGTGACGTCTGTCGGTCTTGTGACACTTTTGCAATAGTGTCGCACTTTTACAATTGCGACACTTTTTCTAAGTGTCGGTATTGTGAGACTTTTCTCTAAATGTCGGTATAGTGACGGTTTCCGAAGATCAATGGCCCAAAGTGAACCCGATAACTTACCTTTTCCCCGCACCTTTCCTTTTCATCGTGGCCGTTCGCTCGTTGAATCCAGATCCGACGGCGCTAATACATTTCCGCGCTCATAAAGTAATCGTTTGATGTTTTGGAAAAACCGCGCGAAATGGGTGGTTTTTCCAAACCACCCGCGCTTATGTGTCGCCACCACGTTGTATCGCGTTCGAAAAGCTAGTTTCCGCTTACCACCATTTACCCTCACGAATACCACTGGCGGTATTCCCTAAACCTCACCCGTTTAACTCGAGTTTAATGTCATTTAACTATGGTTATACCATCGAAGGATAACATTAAAGTTATTATTTGCATTCAAATTTTCACCTTTTCGCTTTAAACTTGTAAAAACATTGCAGAACCGTTTTCCTCAAAATCACGTCTTTTGAACCATGAGAAACTTTGCAGAGCCATTTTCAACCTACCAGTACCATTTTTCGACGCCCATTGCCCTGAATTTCCATTACAAAGTACTACATTGTCCTCTGTGAAGCCATTTTCAAAAAATTGAAGACTGAGCACCTCTGCAACATCTTCAACCGAATTCCGCTGGTTCTCCAGGTACTTTTATTTGAATTTGCCCTCTGAGATTTCAAAATTCCTATCGATTTCAAATAATTACCAAAGTTACTACAAAAAAGTGTCCATTTTTCAGGGAAAACTCTGTCAAAATTTCCCTGGAATCCCTAATTTCCCTTTCTCGCAGTTTTTTCCATACCCTGGTCTGTTTTGCTGTTGAAATCAATTTTAAATACACTTTCTGAGCTTTAAATTCCTTGCATTTCCTAAAAACCCTGCTCAGAAACCCCATTTTCAGTAGAAATTCGCCAAGAAACCCCTGTTTCTCGTAAAGGAACTTAGCAAACCGTTTAAGCTTGCTTCGTTCATTATTAAAAATGACCAAGAAACAGGTAACCCCCAAGAATGGAGGCCCAAAATCTGAAAAGAAGTCTTCTACAAAGATTCCTCAGCTTATGTCCTTCAAAATCGACAAACCAACTCCTGCACTCACGGTTGATTCTACAGAAGTGGTCAGACCAGTCCAGCCTCCAGTCATTTCTCCAGAGAAGAGCCCTTTAGTTGATATGGACTGTAGAATACTAGACCCTAAAGTAGAATTTAACCTGCTTGATGTCTATAATTGGTGCTATGGAAAATCAGTGGAAAAGGGTGACAAAGATATTCCAATTTGGGAATCCAATCTGCCTAGATATATTGTCCCTCTCACTCATTCTATTCCTGAATTTATCAGATTATGCGAAGCCTATTATATGCCAGAACAAAGATGTATTGTAAAAAAGGAAAAAGAAACCCTGTTTACATCACTGAAGAGTCGATAAGTTCCATGCTGCAAATGAATCATGACCCCAATTCTGCTTCCCTAACAATAGAAGATTTAACCCAACTATATCTTGACTTGGATTTCAATGCTAGATTCAAAATATACCAGACTTTTTATCCAAATCAAGTTGATATTCCTAAGTTAGATCCTCCTTTCGACACCGTTGATTTCCCAGATGAAACTAGACAGATTGTCTCAATGCTCTCCTTCATACTAGGATACGCTAGTGATGAATTCACTGATGTGGCTATCCTAGGTTTTCTGTCAACTCTAAACCCTGGTCAATCACCATCCATTCAGTTCAATTTTGCTAGATTTATTGTTGATAATATGCATTATCAGTTATCCAAATGATCAGAAGAAGGAGTTTTCAGATACTCCTCTTATCTACTACACCTCTTCCTATATTATCAAACAGATAAGTTTCCAATTGAATGTCAGAAAGTGGATGCAGAAGGAAAAGTTCTATCAATAGTATTTTGGTCATCTATTCTAAGGAAATGGAACAAAGAGTATAGTTTTACAGATTTCAATGACTCATTTATAGCCCCTGCTATGTATCTCTTGGAAGAAGAGGAGATCCCTAGGATCAATTATGAGACAAGAAGAATTCTGCAGTTATCAGAGAGCTACAAAACTGGAGATTGGTATTTATATAAAAATCATATATAAATCAGAGTGTATGGCTCATCCCTGGCCCCATATAAGTTACCCAGATTTGTTACTACAAGAATATTTGCTTTAGAATATTTGAGACAACTATTGAATGTAGATGAAATCCACTTCATAGCTTTCAAGAAAAAGACCCAATTTAAGCTGAAATATCAAATTGGGCCATTCATTGTGAATAACAGAGAAGCTGCCAATGAGATAAATGTCAAACTTAAAGAGTATAAGTTCCCATGTAGTTTTACATGGAAGTATGACCCACGAGGTATTTTGAGTGCAATAAGGGTAAAATGTAAGTTTCCTATTTACTTGCATGATCCTAAGCCCCATATTGAAAGATATGTAAATAAAATTGAATGGGAGCCAAACACCCTATATGATGATGATTCACAGGCAGTACAAGTAATACAGGTAGAAAGTGGCAAAGGCAAACAGATTGAACAGAAAGTACAGGTGGCTTCTACAAGCAAAGATACTTATAATGTACATAAAAGAGACAGAGAAGGAGATAGTTTCATAGCTGAGACTATTGAGGACATAAAATTCAGAACTCCTTATAGTAAAAGAAGCAAGTCAACAGAAGAAGAAAAGGATAAGGATGCAAATATTGATATAAATGATGAAGCAACAGGAACAGTCACTCAAACATTAGAAGAGCTTGAAAATGTAAAAATTGGAACACAACAAAAAGATACAGTCATGAAGGAAAACCAGGCTACTGTCAATTTGCCTCCTTCTTCTCAGGAAACTGACAATACAGAGTCAGAGATTCAGATCAGATTCAGACAGATTAAAGAGAAGAATGAAGAGCTCAAGAATCAAGCTCATTCTAGATTTCTTAAGGAAAAGCCTAGAAACAAAGACAGGCTTCTTTCAGCATTTGATTATTCATCCAATAAATTGGTAATGTCATTCTTGAAGCCTATAGTGGCTGAGCCAAAATCAGTGGCAGATTATTCCAAAACAGATTTTGAAGTGGATGTAGATGCCATTCATGAATTAGATCAAATTGAATTTCATAGGAGCAATACTGAAATGCTATATTCCAAAATTGTCAGTAAAACTATGAAATCAATTAGGCTTGAGAAAACAATGCTCAACCTCCAAAATCAAATGAGGTTGGACAAAGCCTCATTGTATGCTAATAATTTAAGAATAAAAGCACTAGAAGATATAGTGATTGAAGCAGGGGGTGACCCAGCCAACATTGAAGGGGAAAAAGTCTTAATTAAACAGAAAAATGAGGATATAGCTGCTCTTAGAAAATAGTTGAAGTTTCCTCAGAGTGAAAACTCTCAAGCAAAAGAAATTCTACAGCAAAAAATAGAGAATGATGATTTAAAGCAGATTGTACATCAAATGACAGGTCAGATAAAAACAATGGAAATTCAAATAGAAGCTCTAATGAAAGAGAATGAAGAACTAAGAAAAGCACAACCAACGGTCATTCCTACAATGATCCCCACTGTAAACACTGCTATACCATCTACTTTGGCAGAAAACTTGGCACCGAACGGAGTACTGCCAACTGCAGTGCCAATTACTTCTCTAATCTCTGCCTCTTCTTCTTCATCCTCACAGAGGACCACACCACAAGACCAATATAAAGAGATTCTTAGTTTGAGAGGCACTATTAAAAATTTGGAAAAATCCAAAAATGATGCCTTGACTACTTCTAGAGGACATGAGCAAAGGGCTGATCGACTACAAGAAAAGGTAAAGATTCTGCAAGCACAAGTAAATCTTACAGATCAAGTGGCCTTTATAAAAAATCATTTATGGACCAAAATTTTTGATGGCATTCATTCTCAATGGCCTTCAATTTGGATAATTTATGAACAGAGGGAGCTACTTCAAGTTGCTAGTGCAGAGATTGACAAGACTAAGAGGGAAATTGACAAAAAACCAGCCCAAGCAATCCAACTCATAGCTTTTTTAAACAGTAAAACCAGGGAAGAGTTGGAAGAATTGAAAATTGTTGATAGAACAGAAACCATTCTTCAAATCAAAAAGGTCCCGAACAAAAGAAACATAATGAGTAATCTAGAGGACCGATGTAAAGACATGAATTTATCCATCTCAAGGTTTTTAGCTAAATACAAAACATTTTCAGAAGCAGGTTTGCCTGATATTCACGCATTGAATGACAAGTTAATGCCTCAGAAATATTATGATCTAAAAATCAGAAATCATGCAAAAGAGCAAGCCAGACAACAACTTCCTCAAGGATCACCAACAGGCAGAATACTTCTTCAGTATTTTGAAAATATGTTCTTTTTAGATAATGAGATCAGGCATATGTTCACTATAAAGCCTAAATTTTCCAAGTATACAGAGGCAGATGAAAGTTACAGAAAATTGAAGACTATGAAGATCCCCTCTGCAGAAAAGTGGCAAGAATTCACAGATTTGTTGTTAATTTAATGGATAAAAAACACGAAATTCACTTGCAAATTCATTTTTTACTGTTACCTCAAATGGTAAAAATACAGGATTAAAGTGCACAAAAACAATCAGTTCAAATTAAAATAATCAGTTCTATTTTTGCTTGTAAAAAGGTAACAGCTTGCAAACTGTTTTGCAGTTGTCCCTCTTTTTAAGTTTTCTTTCCTATTTTTGATTAAAACATTATCTCAATTCCTGAGATATTTTGTAAACATTTTTTTGTATAAATACTTCACAATTCGAAATATTCAGTGTGAATAAAATTTCTCAAGACAACTATAGTTTGTGCTCTCTACTTGGCATTTTAATGTTTTCTACTTTTTCGTGCTCTCTACTTGGCCATTGGCCTATGGGTGATATGGAGTTGTAATCTTGTGCTGAATGTGGTAGTTTTGCAATGTTTCAGCTAATTTATTACCTACAAATTGTGGTCCTCCATCTATGATTATGTCCCTTGGGAGACCATAGCGCACAAAAATTTGGAAAAGAAACTGTACTACAGAGTCCTCTGTAGCTTTTGAAACTGCCTTTGCTTCGACCCACTTAGTGACATATTAGGTTGCAACTAGGATGTATGTTTTTTGGTTTGAGGGACGACTAATAGGGCCAACAAAATCAAGTGCCCAGCGTCCAAATGGTTCAATCACTAGTTGAGGGTTCAAAGGCATTTCATCAGACTGCCCAGGGCGTCCTGCCCTTTGGCAGCTATCACAGGCCTGCACGAATTTTTTGGCATCCTTAAAGATGGTAGGCCAGTAATAGCCTGTTCGTAAAAACTTATGGGTAGTTCTACGGTTCCCAGTTAGATCCCCTTCTTCAATATTCTTATCTGTAGCTTAAGGATTCTTAAGTGCCCTTTTGCTCAGATTCCATCCACTCCATCAAATCAAGCCTATACATAGCCTTAGAAGGTCACCTATCTTGCCCTTAGCACATTTGCATCTTTGAGCCTTATTTCTTAGTTCTGCTTGCCTAGAGATTTGAATCCATTGCCCAATATTCTGGTATATCCTTTTGGTTTACCTTGAAATCTCTTTATTCCCACCAATCTTTTAAAATCAAACCTAAATACACAATCATAGCTAGCCTAATATCTGTTACTAAAACAAAGCTAAATCATACGGAGAGATCCCTCTCTAGAGTTCAAGAAGGCTAGATCTTGAATTCCCAAAGCGGTTCTTGGTTACCCCTAGTGTTCTTAACTGCAAAAATCCCTATCCCACAACCTGAGAATTACTAGGGTGATAACAGGCCTTGGGGGTATTATGATCCTTGGAGGTAACTCCCACAGCTAGAAGAGTTGACAGAGAAAATTGGATCGAGTACAAAGGTGTGGCAGGTGGGTTTTACCCTGTACCAATTGTTATGGTGCATATATGATGTGTATTACAGTTTATCTTATAATTTTTTGAAGTAGCATACAACAATTTACATAGTGATATGAGAACCACTCTCTAGAGTATACATCAATTTTGTACACATGGCTTTTCAGTTGCTTTTTAAGATATATCATTGGTGATGATCACATGATTATATAATGAACCATTAAGTTGAACTATGAAATTATTCCTCACAACACACACACACAAAGCTTCGCTATTGCGATGGATGCCTCCAAACGTCGCAATTGCAACACTTAGACATTGTGTTACAATTGCGACGTTTGGAAGCATCTGTCGCAATAGCGACGCCTTGGAGAATAGGGTCGCCATTGCGACGTCTTCCTTCAGACGTCGCAACTGCGACACTTTTTCTAAGTGTCAGTATTACGACCCATTTCTCTAAACGTCAGTATATCGACGGTTTCGGGCGGGATTGAAAAAATTTGTGGAAATTTCCGACATTTGGTCAAAAGCGTCGGAAGCAAGTGTCGGAATTTACACCAAATGTAGTAGTTTAGCGACGCTTTGGGCCATGGTGTCGCAATTGCAACGTCTTCCTCCAAACATCACAATTGTGACAGGTGTTAGGTGTCGGTATTGCGACACGTTTCTATAGACGTCGGTATAGTGACGGTTGCGGGCAGGATGGAAAAAATTTGGGAAAATTTCTGACATTTGGTCAAAAGCGTCGGAACCAAGTGTCGGAATTTCCGCCAAATGTAGTAGTGAAAGAAACATAGTATTCCTCCCTCATCAATACATTATTGGATAAATGGGCTCACTCACACCAAACGTAGAGGGCCTGTTACAATTATGACTGAAGAGGAGGAGGGCGAGGTGGTTGAGTGGTGTAAAGAAATGGCCCGATTGGAACATGGGATAGAGCTGATACAAATCAAATCCATAATTTCTAAAATCTGTTAAGGGAGGCCAAACCCATTCAAATATGGGTTTCTTGGTAAATCATGGTGGTTTTGGTTTAAAAAAAGGCATCCAGACCTTGTATTGCATACAACTGAGCGCCTTAACAGAGACAAATCATTAAATTTGTGCCCTGTAGTTGTATGTAAGTTCTATGACACTCTTTCTAGTGCATACGATAAACATTCTTATGGTGCATACCATATATGGAACTATGATGGAACAGGTTTACAAGCGGGAAGGAATTGTAGTATGAGGGTAATTGCCAAGAGAGGCATCCGAAACATGCCAAATATTTTGCCTAAGAGCAAGGAGTGGATAACCATTTTATGTTATGTCAATGCAATTGGTGCTTCAATCCTAGGATTTTATCTATTCAAAGGTAAAAATTAGTTGAAACATTATATACAAAAATGTGAACCATGAACATGCATAGCTACACATCCCAATGCATGGATGACTAAAGATTTTTTTTTAAATTGGATTTTCCACTTTGCTGTATCTGTGCCAGGTGGTGTCTCACCTAATAACATACACCTATTGATATTAGATGGCCATGGAAGCCACATGGTTGTACAAAAAATTGAGGAAGCAAACAATTTGGGCATTGACCTTTTAACATTGCCCGCTCATACCACTCACAGATTGCAACCCCTTGATGTTAGTGTGTTTGGCCCTTTCAAGAACTATTTCAGGTCAGAGCATACTTCATGGATGGAAAAGAATCTAGGGGTTGAGGTGAAAAGGCTCGAGTTAGAAGAGCTTGCAAGTAAGGCTTTTAAAAGGGTTCTGACTCCATCAAATATCAAGGCCGACTTTAGGAGGACATGAATATGGCCATTGAATTATGATTCTCTTATGCATGATACTAGTTTTAGACAAGAGTTTCATGTGGATGGTCAGGAAGAAGAGCATGTCCAAACAAATGTTGAAGTGCAAGAAGAAGTACATGAACATGTTGATGTGGTTGCATCTGGTAACATAATTTCCATCTGTTAAGGACAGTTATATGTTGATGATGTTGAGAAGGTATGTGAAACATAGTATATTCATGAACAAATTGATAGCAACATGGAGGTTGTTCTACCAACTCAAGAAGATGGAACTTTTGTTGCTTATATTGTTAATGACATTTTTGAACATGCAGTTGACAATGTTGATATAGTTGAAAATGAAATTGTTGATATTGTTAATGACATTGAAAATGACCAATTGACATTTCCAAGACAAGTAAACCCACCATCATGGCTGGCAGAAGCCATGATTAATTTTAATGAACATAGTGTCTCAAGAACCAATGAACAAAGCATGAACATGCCTTCACAACCAACTGAATTGAACAGTGAAATTGTTCATTTTTTTGTGGAAAATAGAGCAATGACATGTAGGTGGGAGGGGGGAGAATTTAGTTGGGCGGTTCCTAAAGCTACCAGTAGAAAGAGTGTCAATACAAAAGAATCAAGGAACACTTGGTAGTCTTAATTTGGGGCGAAGTTCATAGTGCTCACCTCAGAAGACTATATAAAACTCCTAGTTAAGTCTGAAAAGAAAAAATTGGAAATTCAAGAATCAAAAAAAAAAAAAAGGATTAGGCCAAGGAGAAGAAGGCATCAAGGGATATTGCAGCACAATGTCGAGCATATGAAAGGCTTGAAAGAGAGAGAGCAAGGCGAGAGAAGGAGCAACAAAAAAAAATGTCAAGACAGGAAAAGGAAGCAAGGAAAGCTAAACAAATGCTTGAAAAGGAAAAAGGGATGACAAATATGGTTGACATAAATGCAAGCACAGTTGATGAGAATGAAACCACGGACATGTTCAACACATTGAAAAATATTGCAAATAATACAACATTATTCCAAGACCTCATAAAAATTCAAGTGCCTCACTATAAAAATGGGGGTTTACCCACTTGCCTTATTCCTACCAAAGAAGGTGTGCATTCAATGTATGTTCATCACACACCTCCACTTAGCGCAAGTGTGACGTATGGGTACTCAATTCCTCCATGGTTGGAAGGGATAAATTGGTCTCAATTATATGGCAGCAATCAACCACAACCGAGCAACCCTTCTTAGGGAGGCCAACCTACTTGGCTCAATCAGGAAACTCAGGGTTTGGCATTGAAAATTCTCAAGGCCATAAATAATAGGGGTGTTATATGTTTTTGGTTGTAACCACATTATGATGTGGATTTAGGATCGACTATATATTTTTCTTGTCACATGAAGGTTGATTTATTCCATACTGTATGCAGCATTGTAAGGAACAGACATCTACAGTCTATTATAATGGAACATTCTGACAGAATGACATGACAATGTTGTTAGATGTATTATTTTTTTTATAGGGTATACTATATACACTCTTCGCATGTTTATAGGACTCAATGTATGTTAAAAATTGGATAAAAAGATATACTCAACCACACAACCATACTGTTATTTTTTATTCCAAAAAGTAAGCTATTTAAAATCTACTCTAATATCTCTTGTGATCATGTCTATTGCCATAGGAACACTAAAACAAATGTCTTCTCAAAGGCTCGATTGGACATGGAAAAAACTTCAAGCCAGCACTAAGAATTCTTGGACTAGACATGGACACTTTTTTTAAATCTCATGGCAGACAGGGAAGCAGCTATTATTTTTTTGGACAATGCCTAGTGGCATGTGTACTTATAATTTCCAAAAAAATGAATGTTTGAATTCTTAAATGGTTGTTAAACATGACAAGTACCAAAAATACATCTCATGTAGGACAGACCTATCAAAAATACATGTTAGATTGTCCCTAGTTTTTTATACTTGGAATACACTCAAACAAATAACAATAGATTGAAACACATAATAGAATATGAACAAAGCAAGATTGAAGAAACAAATAACAGATGGAACATATAAAGAGATCAAATGTATGTTAAGCTTCAAGGTTGACCAATCTAAGCCTTAAGGTACCCCTCTAAGGCAACATTGTCTCTAAGACTTATAGAAAGACTTCTTAATGAGCCAAGAAAGTCTCATAATAATATGTCTGTGCTGACCTCTTGCTTGTTACACAATCTTGTGAAAATGTAAGATGCTTAATTTACTCTATATAAGATTTTTGAAATCCCAAAATGGCTATTAATTATGTCTAGAAAGTTTTATTCTATAAGTTAACTAACCTTAAGCAAGGTAAAACAACAGGTTTTCATTCAAATAGATTGCAATCTACCAAGGTGTCTTCACATGAATGCCATGCGCAACATGTCCGGATGGATTTTTTTAAAGGCTTCCTGATCTTGAATCAAAACCTTGATGAATCCGCATCATAAATTATGTATGAGATGGTATAAAGTCACTGTAAAAATGGCACATCACTACCAACATGGTCTTTCGTAGAAATATAGATACAAGCTCTAGTCGCAACTACTATGTTAGGAGAACTTTGGTCAGATCAATTTCAGCTCATGATCTCCTGCTAATAAGATTACGATACTTGTAGAGAAAACCCAAAAAAATATTTCTAAAAACCATAAATTAGAAAACTCAACACATTCTAAAACCCAGAGAGAGCTAAATTCCGCCAAAACAATATTTCTAAAACCCATAAATTAGAAAACCCAACCCATTCTATAACCCAGATAGAGCTAAATTCCACTGAAGAAGAGCTAAAGGAGCTAAATTCCACCGAATAAGATTAAAAGTGTTAAAAAACACATGATTTCAAGTGTTAAAAAACACAACAGTGTGCTAGTAGGAAAATAATTCCTACCGGGAGGTGAAGAAGCCAACTGGATATCCAGACCTCGATGCAAAAGCTAACTGGAGATCCACACCTTTCCATAGTTCGACATTACCTGCAACAAAATCAAAATGAAAATAAACTAGCAAAAACCAAGGAAAATGTAGGGAAAATGAAAGAAAAACACCAACTTTACCTGCAAAACCATAATTTACCTGCACCACCATGGAAATTCTGCAAACAAACATAGGGTATGAAGCCATTGACAACTCCATGCAGCATTGACTAGTGGAGGAGAAAATTTTCACAGTCGAGGAGAAAATTTTCACAGTCGTGGGAGCCGAACAGGTCCACAACGAGGCACAGGAACAACATGAACGAAACTAGTGCCACACAACAAGCCATAATAACAGCAAGAACAAAGGCGATGTGCACCGTAACAGCTACGGTGGAGGTTCACTAGCACTAGTGACACAACACACAGTGACTGGCGGAGCTCTCCGAGCAACTTCTTGCCCCAAACATAAATACACATGTGAAAAAATGGTGCGCCCAAAACCCTAAATGTATGGGAGGGTGGTCGATTTGTTGCCCTTACCAACCACATGAAACTTGGTGATGCGGCTGGCATGTGTCATACATGCATAGATTGGGTGACATAGCAATTTTCCATGGTGTGTTATGTATATTAATCCCTCTTGCAGACAAGAGCGATCTCCCTAGTATTCAACGAATAGCTAGAAGCAAACATCCATTTGGAAACCTTTTTCTCTAAGTTAAATGAATTTCAGAATTATTATAAGAAAGTAGAGAGGACATGCCCCTACCTTGAAATCCAATGTTCAATGTAGTCTTTTATCTAGTTGCTCCAAAGAGGCTTCTCTACTAGGCAGAATCTGCAATCATAGACATGACAAAATAATCAAAGCATCAGCACCATATAATAATCAAGAAAAGTTAACCCAACTTAGTGATAAAGGAGTCTAAGTATTGATTTTATTCAATAAGCATAAGAAAAACTCAATGAGAGAAAGAGATCCATATGTATTATCTTGAATAAAAAGAGTAATCTTACAACTTGATGCATTGATGTCGTACATATTTCTCCTAGGGTCCTTAACAATCGCTTCTCCTTCGGTTTGAAAATCCTTCCTCTCCGAATACCAGCATGGAGTTATGGAAATAAGGGTGTGATCATTCTCATGCCAACAATAGCTTACTAGTGTGGATATTATGTACTCTTCAAAATTCCCTTCAGCAATTACATTTACAATATTAGCATGTCTACGGTCTACCCTTGAGACTGAAACTTGAGCTCAATTTATAAGGAAATGGATGTAGTTTCAGTTCCATGAAGAGGGGGATGGATTCCTCTCATGAATGGATTTGAGCTCCATAGACCAAGGGATAAGCTTCATGAGTGGAGGGATAAATCTTGAACTGATCACGCCTCTAGAAGCTTCCAGTTGGGAGAATATTAGACGAGCTATGGTTCTAGAATTTAATTTTTCTTTTATTTGAATTTTTACGGGGGTCCGCTAGTTTTAGTAGCAGAACGTGTAGGGGTTGCCACATTTTATATACCAAGTATCCACAGACCTGCAAGAAAAGGCTAGAAAAAGTGCGGAGGTGTTAGCTCCCCGTAATTTCAACAGATTGGTGAGACCAAAACTACGGAGAGAAAACTTGAACCACTTTGGGATTCTAGGATCTAGCCCTCCTGAATCCAGAGAGGGATCTCTCTATAAGTGCAAAGATTGATTTATCTTTAAGGCTTTGTTTATGTGTGATATTAGGCTAGTTATTAAGAACAGGGGTTTTTTTTTGGTTTTGGATGGTTGAGCATGATTTTTAGTTGAGTGAATGTATAAACCAACAGAACAAGATTTTGCTGATAGGATCGATATGACGCTGGTTTTTATTCCATTGGGATATGGAGTCATAAAAGGGTTTAATTGCACAACAATTTCAAGAGTGGTCCAAGGGGCAAGTCATCTATATCAAAAGATATTTTAGATAAGATGATGGAATGGAATAATAAAAGTGTTGAAAGGGGTGGAAAAAGACAATAATTTCAACTAGGATTTATCAGTCTTTCCAAACAAGAAAAGCGTTTTAAGTAACTGTTTAAAACCAACCAAAGGACAGGGCTAACCATAGACTTCTTTGGACAAGCTCATATTAAAGTTAACTCATCAGACAAACAATCCAGTAATCCACATAATTACTTTTAGAAGGGATGAAAAAAGATAAGAAAACAAAGTGCAGCCTAAGATCAGATAAGATACTTTTAAATCTAAACTTCTTTCAGCATACTCTTAGGGAAAATTTCAGAATTACCTTTGAAGAAAGAACTAGAAGACAGGGAAAACCATAAACTTTCCCAGTCTAACTCTACTAAGTACATAATGAAAATAACATTCAAGAACTTCCTTTCAAGCTTCACACATCAAGACAAGGGCCAACCAACATTCCTTGATAATGTTTACACTTAAGTCATTTTTAAACACACAATTTGGAAGAAAACATTGAGATAAATCTTATCAATCAGAGAAGGGTATTGTAAACAATAAATCCTAACTCCATGTTTTTTGTTCTTTATCAGAGAATAAGTGGAGAAAAAGGCATACATGAGAGGAAAACAATAACACAGAAATAAGCACTTCACCAGTGATATAGACCAGGATCCCAAGAATCAACTTGTATATTGATTTCAATCCAGTTACATCCTTCAAGTCCAATGTTTCAATTCAGAAATCATCTTTTCTTCTCAACCTAACTTATTTGATCACAAAAAGAGCTTCAAGAGCCTTTGAACACTATTTACATGTATAAAATTTCGAGCACAAGTATTATATCAAATTTCTGCAACCAAACCTTTACAATGAGCTCCTCAAGAAGATTTTATAGAAAAATGAGGAGGTGGGATGGGATAAAAGATCTTCTAGGTTCAATTAATACAGTTTAATTCTTCTCGGCCTTTGAGGGGATCAATGGAGAATATTTCAAATATTTCTCTGTATTAATTTTTTTTATTAAGTTTTCGATCCTCTTAGCAGAGTTTGTTGACCTTTACAATTCCTTCTTATCTTTGTAATAACTCTGCTAACAATTTGTAATAAGTTCTTTAATCTGAAATAACTATTCAGTTGCTTTGAGGTGAATATCTTCTGTTCTGGCAAGAACTAGGCCTCTTTTGAATGCTTTGAAGCTACTGGTGGCTTTTGGTAGCTGAGAGGATTCAATTAGCCCCTGATGTGGTAGTGGAGGTTTTCTCGGACTGATAGATATTATTGTTTTTCTTTAATCACTATTAATTTGCTTTAATTCTGTGTGTTAGGCTTAATCAGGCCTAAATTCTATCTTTTTTTCTTCAAAATGTGTTTAATTGAGTGGATTAGGCTTTAGATAGTCGATTTAGGCCGTAATCCCTCAAAACTGTGTAAACAATCTTCAATTTTTCATCTCTGTTGTGGTTGAATCCTTTAACACTGATACTCTTTGTTTGTTTAAGCTTTGGTGTGCCTTGTTGATGTGCAAGCGTTACAGAGGGCTTTATAATGTTGCCAGTGTTCATGATACACCGACAAAATTTGATGGGGGAATCCTGTAAAATGATCTCCTTTACGAATAAAGGCCTGGGGGATCGTCATCCCCGGCCTTCAACTTTCCTTTTAAAATAATTGAAAAACTATTAAAACCTACAAAAACGAGAAAATGCTAAGAAAATCCTGCGTATTTGGGTTTAGACTGGTTTGGAGGCTGAGATTAGATCGCAGTTGTTGGATGAAAGCATCCAACGGCGAGGATTGATCGCTGAGGTCCAAAGGGAGGCAGTCAAATAAATGGTGCAGGAGATTATGTCCGGGCCGTTGATCTGCAAAGATCAACGGTCGAGATAAATCATGGATATATAATGCAGAGGGGCTATGTTATAATTAAATGGAGGAAATTATAAAGAAAAAGGGTTGAAAACCTTAATCAGCAGCAAAAAAGGCATAGATGAAATTTGGGGTTTCTTAAAGGATTCTGGACCGTCGGATTAGATTGGCCACAGAGATCAACGACGAAGATTGCTTTATACAGCTTCATGGAGGGTGGGTGGAGGGAGATGAAAAAATGGCAAGATTAAATGCGGGCCATTGATCTGCAGAGATCAATGGTGGAGATAAATTTCGGGAAAATGGAATGGGAATGGGAATGGTGGTTTCGGCTGGAGAAACCGCCGGTTTCGCGCAACGAAAAGGAGTGAAGGTGGTTTTACCTTTTTTAATGTGATATGCGTTACTGGCTGACACGTGGCCTTTTAAAACCACCCTCATCACGTAAATTTGAAACATTATCTTTTGGGCTTAAAATTGCGCGAAACTATGCGCTGGCCATCAGATTTGGGGCGTCAGATCGAATGGTCAAGAGGAGAGCACGATGGCGATGATATGCACGAGCGAAAAGAGGTGGGGCAGGGTCAAGGTAGTTTGAATCTTGACCATCAGATTAGGGATGGACAACAGATATTCGATCTGGAGAATGGTAGGATCGAAAGGAGTTGGGCCTATTGGGTTGAATCTGGACTGTTGGATCTTCGATATGGACGGCCCAGATTCAATCCTGGTGCTAATGAAATAACATATGAGGCAGGGGCTGGGCAGAGAATGGATCAATGTGGGCCATTAATCTGCAGAGATCAACGATAGAGATTTCCCTGAAAAACTTTATAAAGTGGGGTTTCATGAAATTAACAAAGGGTGCGAGGATTGATCTGGACCGTAAGATCTTAGTGCTTGGATGGCCCAAATGCAATCGAAAGATTGAAATCGGAGGGGGAAAGGGGAAAGGAGCGCTGATGCGATTGAACAAGGGTTGTTGATCTAAGGATCAGATCGACGGTGGAGATTTACTTATGAATGCCGAAGGCGGAAGGATGGGATTATGAACAGAGCAACAAGGGCCGTGGGATCTAGGCCTGGTGGGGAAGATCAATGGCTGGGAAGACATCAAGAAATTTCCAATCGGAGGAGATCAATAAAATATTCAAATGCATCCAATGAAATCTTCGATGTGAGATCTCGATGATCATTTGATTGGTTTAAATAAATGGTCAGGATTTGCTTCAACCGATGAACCGTCGAGACTCTTTGAAACATAAGAAAATCGGGATTTTATAAAATACAAAGGGAAATTTGTTTCGGGGAGGGGTTTATATGGTGTTTAGCACCCGATTGCGGGGATTTTAGGTTATATGAAAAGATGAAAGGATTGGGGGTTATAAAAAGGGGCCAATCGCATCGAGACTTTTCCTTTAAACAAAGAAATATGCCCATCGCAAACCTCCGATGCGATTAGCGCTCAGGACTTAATTGCTTTGTCCTGGGCGTAGTTTATATGGTGGGGAAGTGGTTTGGGTTTTAGCACAAAGGGTCTCATCAGATGATTTGAAGGGAACAAACAAAGGATTTGTTTGTTTAACTCTGATGCGAGATTTCGATGATCATCGATCGAGGAATAGATAAACAATTGATATTGGTTTAGACCGTGAATTGTTGGGTTTAGAAGAAAACGAAGGAAAGTCAGGATTTTCCAAATTTCAAAGGGAAAACAGGTTTTTTCATAAGTATTTTTTTGTTTTAGCGCCCGATTGCGGGCTCTTGGTTTTACAAAGGAAGCAAGGGATCAGGAATTTATTCAAAAAGGAGCCAATTGCAATCGGAGTTTTAATATAACAAAAGAAATGTGTTTCACATGAATGCCCCGATTGCGATAAGAGCCTAGGGGTTTAACAGTAGGTCATAGCCCCGAGTCTTATGTAGGAAAAAGGGCTGGGGGCTAAGGCCAAAGGGGCTTATGGCCTTAGCCCAAAAATGCGTTGTTTAAGCCAAAATAACATATTTTCAAGCCTTTTTTAGCTTTCGGTAGAAGGGAAAAAAGGGTTTTTTAAGCCTTCAAAGGGAATTTTCAAAGGTTTAAAGGGAATTGTGAGGGAATGAAAGGTAAATGGACATTTTTATGAATGAAATGGAGAAGAAAAAAGGAGAAAGGTAATGAGGGAAAATGGAACTTTTCAGCAGTCTTTTTCTTCAGGAAAACAACAGATTTTTCAGAATTGAGAGGGAAACAGCAGTGAAGATTAACTCAAGGATAAGTCATCTTCATAAGACTTTAAGAACCAAAAATTTGGCAATAAAATTGTTTCTTTAAGGCTTCAAAAAAATGATTTAGCCACCATTTGATATGACAAGTTTTATAGGTGGCTAACAGTGGCTCCACATGGGGATGGTGCCTTCTTGAAGGCATCAAGAACTTCAGACTTGTATTCTCTGGGGGGCTGATCAATGCCTGATCCATTGGGCTGCAAATTTCTTCACTTGGATGATCTTCTTTTGTTCTGATATTGTTAGTAGCCATGAAAAATAATGGAACTCTATCACAACAAGCTTTCTACCTACTCAATCCTACTGATCTAATATTTTTTCTTCTTTTAGAGTGCATTTGGATTGGTAAACTATTTTTACAACCATTTTATTCTTTTGAAAGAAAAAAAATAATCTAAGTCTACTTCTTATTTCTCCATGAACTCAGATTAAACAGTTGAGCTCATAAGCTGCTCTACCTAACTACTATCTGTTAGGATTAGACTGTCTAACAGATTTTTATTCTCTAAATTCCGAAACAAGAAATTTAAAAGCATACAAGTCAGGATTGAACAGTCTAACTTGTTTTTGATCTATGGCATAAAAACAAACTGCACATAGATTATTATGTGCAGAAAAATTAAATCAAAATGGTGAAGGCTTAAGATTTGAAAGTTTTTAGCACATCCTTCTCCTTTCTTCAACTCTGTTTTTGAGTTTATTCAAGTTGTTTTACCTTTGTTATCTGGTTCAAGTTTTGGGCTTATTAGAACCAGTTTAATTTTGTCTTTGACTCAAAAATTTCAAAATTTTAGAGTCGTTCTTCTTTTGAAAACTCATAGGTTCAGATTTTGAGCTTGTTTGAACCTTTATTTTTCTATCCTAATATACCTAAATGATAAGCCAAGATTAAGCTGTTTGGAAAATCTAATTTTCATTAACCTATCAGCAGTAAATTTAAAAACTAATTAGTCATGATTAGGCTGTATGACTAACTAGAAGTGTGTTTTTTAGGAGTGGCATTTGAGCTTGCACACTTTTAGATTTTGTTTCTCTTTTTTGGTATGGAGCTATACCTTTCTTGTTTTTACAATCTGCCCCCTTTTCTCTTTCTATTGTTTTTGTATTTTTTATTTTACAAATTTGAATGAAATGATGGATGAAATATTTATAATGATAAAAAGGTAAAAAGGCTTCCAAACATGATAGGATCAAGAGAAATAATGTTTGAGCATCCTGCCATTGACAGGACCCCCAAACAGTTCAGCTCCATTCAACTCCTGCAAAAAATAAGCGTTGTTACTAGCAGAAGAATGAATGAGATAAGGGCCAAGCCATAAATTATCAAATTTCCCATGCTTGCCCTTGTCTTCTCTCCTTGAGTCCCAATTTAACATTTTGTCACCAACATTGAAACTATTGGCCTTTGTCCTTCTGTCAAAAAGCTTCTTGATGCTCTCTTTATTTTGTAATGCTCTATTGTAGACCTCCTCTCTGGTTTGCTGAAGATGTATAATCTAATTAATCCTTCTGATCATATCATTTTCTTCAGACTGCACTTCTTGGATCAACTTCATAACTGGCACACCAAGGCTGGTTGGAAAAATTTCATCTGTACCATACACAAGCTGATAGGGTGACATCCAAATAGATTTCTTAAGTGTTAATTTGTCAGCCCATAGTGCATGAACTAGCTTTGTGTGCCAAGACTTATTTTTGTCCTCCAGCAACTTCTTGATTATGTTCACCAAACTTTTGTTTGAGGATTATTCCAGCCCATTACCTTGAGGGTAATAAGCAGTAGAATGACCCAATGTTATCTGATATTTTTGACAGAATTCAACCATCTTCTTGGATCCAAATGCTGCAGCATTATCAGTGATGATCTTCCTAGGAAAACCAAATCTAGAGAAGATATGAGTCTCAATGACTTCTATGATGACAGAGTCATTGGCTTTCCTAGAAGGGATGGCTTCTATCCATTTGGTAAAGTAGTCTGTTGCAGTGAGAATCTATCTATGTTGGGCAGATGAGGGTGGATGGATTTATCCTATGCAGTCTAAACCCTACTGTTGAAAATGAGCTTCAACAGTGATTGGATGTAGAGGTAAGGGCAACAATTTTCTCTTGCCTTCAAAGAGTTGACATTTATGACAGGAAATGATCATTTTATGAACATATAGAAAGAGTGTGGGCCAATAGTAACTAGCTTTAAGGATTTTGTTGGTTGTATTCTTCCAGTAGAGGTGGCCTCCACATTCTCCTTCATGGAACTCGCGCTTAAAACTTCTCTGCATCATTCTTAGGCAAACATTTAAGCAATAACCCACTTGCATTTTTCCAATAAAGACATTTATCTATAATGCAATAGTTTACAGCTTTTAAATTTAGAAACTTTGCCTTCGTTTTTGATAAACTAGGAGGTGTATTCAATTTAAGAAAAACATATAGAATATCAGCATACCAAGAGGAATTCATAAAATGGTTTTCAATAATGGGAGTTGACAATTCCTCTTGTTCATCTAAAGCATTTATCATGTTTATATCAAGAACTTAAAAATTGGATTCAACCATTAATGTAGCTAGACCTTGGCCTTTAATGAGTTTAGTGGGCTTGATTTCTAGATCATATTCAAGTATCACAGCTATCCACTTACTCTCTTACCATCTGGGTCCTGTATTAGAATGTCTTTCACAACTAAATTTGGGACAAAGGCAATGATGTGGGAGTGAAAAATGTAAACTCTGAAGTCTTTTAAGGCTTTGACTAAGGCAAAGGCTTGTTTTTCCATAATGTTGTACTTCAAAGGAGCATCTCTCAATGCCTTGCTAACAAATGCAATGGGCTGCTCTTGTCCCTATGGATTTTTCTGCAATAGGACAGCAACTATTGTATGTTCTGATGCAAATGAAAAAATGTAAAAATCCTTTAAAAAATCAAGACTTATTAGAACTGGTGTTTTGGTTAATGCTTGTTTTACCAGCTCGAAAGACTTCTTTGCTTCCAAGGTCCATTTAATTCCTTGTTCCTTTTTCAGAATGTTTGTAATTTTTCTAAGGAGTTCAGCCAAGCTGGGTATGAACCTTCTCAAGAAATTTATCTTTCCAATGAAAGATTGAAGTTCCTTGAAGTTTCAAGGATGAGAGATTTGAAATATAGCCTCAATCCTCTTTGGGTCTATCTTTATCCTTCTTGGAGACCAAACATTGTTTTCTTTGGATTTAAAGATATCCCAAAATTTCTGCATTTTTTGAATACTTTTCTCAAGTGTTCCAAGTGCTCTTCATCTGTCTTGGAAAAAACAATGAAATCATCAAGGTAAATAATGATGAAGTAGCCTAATTCTTCTAAGAATGCAATATCCATGGCTCTCTGAAAGGTAGCACCAGCATTCATTAAATCAAAGGGCATTTTCACATACATGAAAATTCCCAAAGGTGTAGTAAAAGTTGTCTTTAATTTATCATCACGATGTACTAAAATCTGATTGTATCCTGAGTAGCCATCTAGCAAAGAAATTCTTTTAGAACCAACTACCCTTTGTAAAATATGATCCATTTTGGGTAAAGGGTAGTTGTCCTTAAATGAGGCTTTGTTTAAGTCTCTAAAGTCAATACAAAGCCTAATATATCCTGTTTTCTTCCTAATTGACACTAGATTAGACACCCACTCAGAATATCTAATAGGGACAATAATACCAGCTTCGTACATTTTCTTGATTTCCTTCTCAACCAAAGGTAACTGAACAGGGTTTATTCTGCGCAGTTTTTGTTTAAATGGCTTTTGGTTTTCCTTGAGAGGTATCTTGTGCTGAATTATTTCAGTGTCATAGGATTTCAGATCCTCATAACTCCATGCAAAAACATCAAAAAATTCTTTAAACAACTCTATGTATTTTAGTTTAATGTGAGCTAGTAAAGTTTTAGACAGTTTGATCATCTTTGGTTTTAGTTCAATTCCTATATTACACTCTTCAACTTCAGTTTCCACAGGCTCCAACTTTGGCTTCTTGGCAACATCGTTGAAATTAAACAACTCTTCTAAAGGGGCTAGACCCTTTGGCAAACTTTGATTGTTAGACTATAGAGTTTCTAAGTCTTATGTTTCTAACTCTGCAACAATTTATGTTGTGTTTTCAACTCTTTTAGACAATAGATTTACATCAGCCATCTCTGGAGACTGTTCTTCTTCATCAAGTAGATTTTCTTCACTAGGACAGTCTGTTTCATAGTCTGAATCTGAACTTGGTAGTTCAAATTCATTATTGGACTAGAAGAAGTATTCTATTTGTTTTTCTCCATCAAACACTTGCCAATATTTCTCGTTATCAGGGACAGCTGGTCTGAATTTGATTTGAGTTGTGCATTGTTTGGTTTCATAAGGTGTTAAGCATGTTCTAGCAGCAAAATCTAAATTGTGGGCAAGGATATTCTTTTCTCTTGGGACAAAAATCAGTTGTGATTCCTCAAATGTTTTCAATAAATCCACGACATCGTTCCTGTAGGCTCTAAGCCTAGGGTGTTTAGCGTTGTATTCCCCATTTACTTTCCTAATGATTAACTCTGAATCCCCATGCAATTTAATTCTCTTGGCTCCTAATTTCTTCAACAAGTGTAAGCCTAAAAGAAGGGATTCGTATTCCACTATGTTATTCAAACACTGAAAAATTTAATCTGTAGGAATGGCCTTCAATGTGGTTGTTCTCAGTGTTATGTATCCATACGCCTGCACCAGCATTGCTCCTAGTGCAAGACCCGTCGAAGTTCATACTCCGAAGAGGACTAGTTTCAGGTTCATCAGTTTGGTTCCTATCCTCTTCAACTAGTGTGATTTCAGCTTGTTCTTGAAGATCAACACTTCGTTGAATTTTTTTTAATTCCTCTGGTTTTTCATTATGTTGAGGACTACTTTCTTGACTCTCAAGGTTTAAAAGAAATGGATGAATGACTTGTAGCTCTAGACCTGTGTTTTGTCTGCTGTAGTTTTCAGGTTTAGCAAATTGTTTTGACACTTTTGTGTTGTCTTCACCCTTCTCTCTATCCACCATCAATTCAGTTAAGGTCACTTGCTCATTGAATGTTTCATCATTAAAAATGATAAATGAGTCAAGGCCTATATTTACAGAATAAAGGGGAGAGTTTTGCGATCTCTCTTGGCTAGTAACCATGTATTGCATATGAGACTCCCTATAAAGTCTTCTAATCTGATTGAAAATAGGGATGGTCACATATGTCATATCCATATGCATAGTTCCTTGTAACTTAGCTCCCCAAGATCTTGATAACATCATACCATAATTTGGAGGTACATCAGCCACTACAATATCCATGACTAAACACTTGGCTGGAATTTGTGTTAAGTTAACACAGAGGTCTTTGATTAAACCTAAGCATTTCACTCCGCTTGAGTCAAAGGAGTAAAGATCTTTGTAAGGTCTAGTGATTTCAAGGCCTAATCTCTCCATTATAGCTTTGGGCATTAAATCATGAGAGGCCCCTGAATCATGCATAGCGTTGTGCAAAATTTTGTCATGAACATTTAAACTAACATAAAAAGGAGGATCTGGTCCCTCTTGATATCTACCCTCAATATTAGGACCAAATATGAGCTCTGGCTGGTCATCATTAAGATTGAAAGTATCGTTATTTTCTTCTATGTTAAAAGCCTTCAAAATTTGAGACCTATATACATTTTGGGCAGCTAATTCAGTGAGAGGAACAAAGATTTCGATTCTGACAATTTCCTACTCCAAACTAAAAGGCATCTGATTCTTTGAAGTGTTTGTTTCAACCTTATTAACTGCCACTCTCTCAACAAAATTAGTTTGTTTATTTCCTCTATTTACATTTGTCAAAATTGTTTTAACAGGAGCACTAGCTGAGGTGCTAGCGCTGTTAAGGTCTGCACTCTGTTTTTCATTGTTTTGAGTGCTTTTCTCTTTACTTTTATCAGAATTTCCAGCCATTGTTTTGTCTTTCTGTTTTGTAATCTTGGGTTTATTCACAGGGCTATTTTTTCATAGAACTTTCAGAGGTTCTAGTCTTGGGAGTTTCTTGATTGCTTTTACTCCTAAGGTCATATTCCTTTGTGGTTTCTATGATGACATTTTCCATTTCCTGATAATAAAATTCATCATAGGGCGTGTATAAACCTTGTTTCTTATTGTAATGAACTTCAAAATCATCATTGTTCACTCCCAGCATGTTGATGTCATCTTCCTTTATTTGCTCTGTTATTTCTTCAACCTCACTTACATAGTTTTGATGAAAAGGAGGAGTAATCTATTGATCATCCTCCCTTGGTCTATTCTGAGGTTGGTTTCTCCTAAAATTATGATTTTGGTTTTGATTTCTATTTTGAGGAGCTGTTTGGTTTTGACTTGCTTGTGCTCTCTCAAGTATGCTCATCTTTTTCATCATCTCCTCCATCATTCTTTCCATATTTGAGCTAGATGTGGAAGGTGTAGATTCCTCTCTAAAGGAAACTCTCTTCTCATTCTTCATTCTTGCTCTTTTCTCCATTAGATTTACTTCCACAACAAGAGCTCCTTTTTGCATATCTTCAAGAGTCAAAGGATCTGTCTCTCTTAGCTGATAGGTAATTTAAGGATCAAATCCTTCAAGAAACTTGTTTAAAGCTGAGCCTTGTGGAGGTTTTAAGTCTGGGGGAAGTGCATTATAAACACTGTTAAACCTAGTGCAATAAGCTTGTACACTTTCCTCAGTGTTTCTATGGAGATTCTTATAGTCCGAGAGTATTTGGAGAGGGTTTTTATTCACTTCCCATTTGTTTAAGAATAACTAATGGAAGGCTTGGAGATCATTAATACTGTGAGGGGTTAAGCCTTTGAACCATTTTCTTACTTCTCCCCCTAAACTCTGGGAAAATAATCTAAGTTTGATAGTTTCATCATCAATCTCATTTCTGTCAAAGTAGTCATTCATCTTATCCACTGTTACAGGTCAAAATACCTCCTCATCAGCTCAGAGGGGAAGACAAATATGGAAGGAGTACAAAGACCTAAATTAAACCTATTTCTGCCAGGGTAATGCCTATCTATAACAACACAAGAGCGTTATAACGCAATTAATCAGTGAATGGGTCGCATTAGTGGCTAGGGCAATGCTCTGTTTACACTGGAGGGAAGCGTTACCCATGTTTTAAGTTTGAATCGGGAAAAGCCCGCGCAGAATGATTTGAATCTCCGACTTTCGCTCACAAGAGAGTCGGTTCACAAAAGAAACTGCAGAACACCAGTTCATTATTGGTCATTGCTATAACAAGACTGAACTCCAAAGGAGGCAAAAGCATAGAGATTAAATAAACATCTAATTTTTTTCCATTCCAAACAAGTGGAAAGAGAAGGGCAACAATGGCTTTCTCCCTCTCCTATAAGAAGGAGCTGAAGGCTCTTAATTGGGGGTCGAAGGATTGTTAAAGGTTTTGGCATACTTGTGGAATAGAGAATAGTGTTATATTGTGAAGGAAAAGAGTCAAAGAGGTTCCTAGAGAGATTGTTGACTTGGACTTCTTCACTTGAGAGATAAAAGAGATTGGGAGACTAAGGAGGGCTTGGTACAACCGATGGTTGTAATCCTCCTTCTTTCAAAATCAATAGAACTGTGTTCGTTTTGTCCATTCAATGCTTAATATTGTCATTATCGTTTGAACGTTTACATTGCATGATATGAATGGCTCAGATGTGTAGAATTTAGTAGTTCATTATATATTGACTTGATTGATAGGATATATGTTATGTTAGAAATTACACGGGTGCTTTGACTGATTGCAGGACTAAGATTTGGAGCCGGTGAAGAAGGACTCTTGTTTCGCTGCCTAGTGCTCTCCAAGGGACTCCAAGATTTTCAAAGAGGTAATTCTCTATCACATTCCATTCAGTTATTTTAAGTTAATATGAACATGCTCATGCCATATTTGTGAACAACACAACTAATCTTACTGTTTGCCTCGGGCACCGGAAAGCCCTGAGAGGGATATTCGAAAACCAACAACCCAAGCAGTTTACCCTATAGAAGAATTGGCGACTCCAATGAGGAGTTTCCCCATAGTTTCCGGACTATTTCTTCCCTCCTCTCTTCTTTCCTCTGTTCACAAACCCTTTTGACCATTTTTGATGCCCAGTAGATGTTGAACCTTTAGTTAAACTGAGAGGGGGGGGTGAATCAGTTTAACACATTCCTTAACTTTTAAAAATTTTCATTAAACTTATTTACACTTTCATTTCATATCTAATTTAATATGTGAGTAATCTTCGAATGTAAGTAGAAAGTTTAATATAACAGTAGACTTAATATGAGAGCAGCAGGTATTAAGCAGATGATATAAATCAGATCAACACATAAATATCATGCATAGAGACATCAGATATAAGTGGAAACCCATAAAGGGAGAAAACCACATCTTATTATTGTTGTGATGCAAAGGCAAGCTCCAACTCCCTCTCACCACTGTTTTTCTGCAAGCTCCAACCTACAGGAGGCTCCTACCTATATTCTGAAAGCTACAACTTGCAAGGAAGCACCAACTCCCCTCAGGTTTTTGCAGGCACCAACCTACAGGAGGCTTCAACCTCAGTCAGCTACTACTGACAGCTATCAAGCTGCAACTTGATAGGGAAGCTCTAACTTCCTGAATTTATCAAACTGAACGTTTGCTGATTTACTTCAGATATCAGCTCTTTTCTGTAGCTTCTCTTTTTGCTCTTCTTCTCTTAATCTTCTATGCTTTATTCTTCTATATTCTGCATTCTCTATATTTGCTCTCTCTATCTTTCTCCGAGCTTATCAAAATTGGTATTATATATAGAAATTCTCACATGACTGTTTGTATTTCACAAGGAATTTGAAGTGAACAGTCATGACTCTTTGGCTTTTGTCTTCTTATTCCTTTTTCCAACTCATTTTTAGAATTACTACAATATGTACAAATTTCCATGCTACAGTGGGATTTTGTCTTTTCCTTAGGATACTTTCCCTTGCATCACAAACAATAAAAATAATTACAACATTTAAATTTTTCAGTTATACATCAATTTCACTCAAATCCTTTTCTGTATTTTGGCTTTGTTGGATTTGTCTTTTCTGCTGCTGTTGAGTGACTGTTCTGACTTATTCTACTCACTGTCTCCTGCACATTCTCCAGTTTTCTGAGCTTTTCACTTGTCCAATTCACTTTTGAATCCCTGGAATTTTCTTGTTCACGAACTTTCATCTTTGCACACTCTCCTCTTATTTTCTTTTCTTTACACATTCATCCAACCTTACTCTCTTTTTCGTTTTCTCCTGTATGCAGTTCCCTGTTCATTGTAGTTATATAATAGTTGATTTTAAATCTGGGAAATCTTGAATTAATCGGGAAACGTTATACCGGAGTCCAACAATACTCGGCGTTCTTTTATTAACTCGCAACCTTAATATATATAAATATATGGTCACACCTTCATCCTTATTAATTCATAAACCTTAATATATATTTGATTTGGGCCCACACACCCACAACACATTGCCAACGTGGGGTCAACATGGTCGAATCGTACCTTCTCTATCCTCCGCACACCTTCGTTAAACTCCGGGCATGTTCAACGCGCGATCGCCATCCGATGGCCCGTTTCCAAATCAACGGCTCCTGTCCATTTCGTGCGGCTTCCAACACAGAACGTCAACGCGCGATGGCACAATTTAACAAGCGGTTTTGGAATGGGTCCACAGGCCACGTGTCGATTCCTGTATGGAATCGCTCCTCCTCCGGGAAATACCACTTACAGTTGATAGGAGGTGCGATGAATTCTACTTACGGCCTTTACTATTCATTCTAAACCACGTCACTGTTCCTCTCGCAAGGTTCCGTTCTCCACTCCAGGTTCTGGTCCAACACTTTTACTCTGGGTTCCGGTCTTTTATAAGTGGCCCTATGATATGTATAACACATAGCTCCATTACCACTGCACATCTAATTCTGGTTCCACCTCTATTTAGTTTAACATCATCGTGTTTTTGCTCTGTTAGTGTTATGGATAACTTCACTGTATTATTGCCAAACATCAACACAGTTCACAGACTTTGTTTATATATATATAAATAATGCCCGGCTTGGAATTTTATAACGTCTCTGCCCTGGCACTGCCTCTGCTGCTTCTGTCATTCTACCTCTGCCTTTGCCTCTAATAACGGTTCTGTCTCTTATTATATTCGCTTCCTCTGCCTCTGCATGTCTCCTTTATTTCCTTAATTTTCTTCTTTGCTGTCTTTATTTCCATGATAACATCTCTGTCTCTGTAGCTATTTGTCTTACGCTCTCTCTTTTATTTCATCTGCTCCTTGACTGATGCTACTCCTTAATTCTCCTTTTGATGCCTCTACTTCTTTAAATGAACCTGTGTCTACTGCTCGACCCTCTCTACATCTTACTACTTTGCTGCTTTCTTTGCCTTGTTGTTGCCTCAGGTGTTCCTCCTTTGCCATCTATTTTTCCATCAATGACAACATTTCCAACAGTCTCCCCCTTTGGCATTGATGGCAAAACCTCTCCTTTTGCTTTTCCTCCCCCTTTGACATCAATGGAAAAGGGTTGATTTTTGCATTTCCTCTCTCTGAGTTATGTTTAGGCCCTCTTTTGCTGACTTTGTACCATGCTGCTCCATAGTGATGTATAAGAATTGTTGAGATAACACTTTGAGGATTATCGACTTTGAATATACACTGTAAATTGATACAGTTCTTTCACTTGTATAGAGCTAAAAGTGAGAATAATGATACTTCATAGAATACATTGTATCAGCTTTATCGAGTTAGAGATGTATGATTGGATTCAACAACTAAAAATGCTGAGAGGCTTCAAATGATAATCACTACTCATCTTTTATGTTTCAGATTCTTAATATAATGTTTTAGAACACAATACTGATCCTTTTTCTCTGTAATTGACCTTTTGATGCTTGAATAATGCAGATAACTCTAGGATAATAACTTGGTGTTCTTTTGCCTTAGTCCTTTGATCCTGAAGACCTGATTCATGCTTTCCTTGCTGGCTGATCTCCTCCTAGAATGATATTTTCGTTTTTGTTCTCCCCTGAAATGATATTTTTGTTTTTGTTCTCCCCTGAAATTGTGTTTTCTCTTTATATCAGAGAGTAGCATCTGCAGATACTACCCCTAGTTTATCTCTCAAATATTGAAATGGTTCTCTAGCAAGAGGTTTGGTAAATATATCTATTGTCTATTCTTTTGTTGGTACATATTCCAGCTTTACTATCTTCTGAGCCACTTTTTCTCGGAGGAAATAATACTTGATTGGAATATGTTTAGTTTTTTATTGAAGTACAGGATTTTTAGATATACTTATAGCACTTGTATTATCACATTTGATTGAGATAGGTTCATCAATGCTTACCTTCATGTCTTGAAGAGTTTGCTTCATCCACATGACTTGTGTACAACATGCTGCTGCGGCTATATATTCTGCTTCAACTGTAGACAGAGAGATGGATGTTTGTTTCTTGCTTAACCATGCCACCAGACTTTCTCCTAGATAGAAAGCACCTCCACTTGTACTTTTCCTGTCATCAACACAACTGGCCCAATCTGCATCTGTGTATGTTGTTAAAGTGAAGCTTTTGCCTTTAGGATACCAAAGTCCATACTGTGTTGTTCCTTGTAGATATTTGAGTATTCTTTTTACTGCCAGAAGATGGTTTTGTTTAGGTGCTGCTTGATATCTTGCCACTAGTCCTACTGCTGGCATGATGTCTGGTCTTGATGTTGTCAAATACAGCAGGCTTCCTATCATGGATCTGTAGAGTTTTTGATCTTCATCTGAAATCCCATCATCAGTACACAACTTGCACCCTGTGATCATGGGTGTTGTCACAGGTTTGCAGTCTTCCATTTTGAATTTTTTCAGCATTTCTTTTAAGTATTTTTCTTGAGAGATGAAGGTGCCTATGTTATTTTGTTGAATTTGCAGTCCTAAGTAGAAACTGAGCTCTCCAATCATAGACATTTCAAACTCTTTTTTCATCTCATTAGCAAACCCTTTTGCTAGTTCATCTTTATTACTTCCAAACATAATGTCATCAACATACACTACAACAATCAGGAGTTCATTTTCATGGGCTTTTATGTATAGATTGTTGTCTACTCCACCTCTCTTAAAACCCTATTTTTGCAAATATCTATCCAGTCTTGAGTACCAAGCATTAGGAGCCTGTTTCAGTCCATATAGGGCCTTCTTTAGTCTGCATACATAGTCTTCTTTGTCCGTCAATGAGAAGCCTTCTGGTTGTTCCATGTACACTTCTTCTTCTAGATCTCCATTAAGAAAAGCAGACTTTACATCCATTTGATATACCTTGAAGTCTTGGTAGCATGCAAATGCCAGGAACATTCTGATAGCTTCCATTCTGGCTACAGGGGAAAATGTTTCTTCATAATCAAGTCCTTCAATTTGTGAGTATCCTTTACAGACCAACATGGCTTTATTCCTGATTACTTGTCCTTGCTCATTCATTTTGTTTTTGAATGCCCATTTTGAACCAATGATATTCTTCTCAATTAGTCTAGGAACTAGTTCCCAGGTATTGTTCTTCTCAATTTGGTCCAATTCTTCATTCATTTCTTTTACCCAATACTTTTCCTTGCTAGCTTCTTCAAACTTATTTGGCTCTATTTGTGATAACATGGCTATGTATACTTCTTCTGTCTGTTTAGTTAGCTTCCTTCTTGTTTGCACTCCTACACTCTTGTCTCCTATGATTTGATCTTCTAAATGGTTCTTTTGAGTGTATCTTGAGGGGGTTTTTGGGTTTAGTCTAGTATCTTCTGATGTCTTTCTTGTTTCATCATCATCTTGGTCCTCTTCTTCATGGTTTTCTGAATAGCTGCTACAGTCTATATCTCTTGTCTTGTTCGGGAGTTCTTCATCAAATCTTACATCAATACTTTCTACAATTTTTCGAAGAGTCTTGTTGTAGCATCTATATCCTTTACTCTTGGATGCATATCCCAAGAATATTCCTTCATCTGCTCTTGCATCAAACTTCCCCATATTTTCATCATTATTCTTTATGTAGCACTTACTTCCAAAGACTCTAAAGTGTTTGATTGATGCAGGTTTACCATGCCATAGTTCATAGGGAGTCTTGTCACTACTTGGCCTTAAGTGAGCTTTATTAAGGATATGTACTGCTGTGTTCACTGCTTCTGTCCAGAAGGTTTGAGCTATATTATTTTCTTGCATCATGGCTCTGGAAATTTTTTGAACATATCTGTTTTGTCTTTCTGCTACTCCATTCTGCTGAGGTGTTCCTGCAATAGTGAATTGTTGTTTTATGCCATGTTCATTGCATAGGTCAGCAAAGTCATAATCTATAAATTCTCCTCCTCTGTCTGATCTGATACATTTTAGTTTGCATCCTCTTTGATTTTCTGATAATGCTTTGAATATCTTAAATTTGTCCAGTTCTTCTGATTTGTTCTTGAGAAAAGCAACCCATGTCATTCTGGAGAAATCATCTATTATCAACATGAAGTAGGATTCTCCACTTGGTGTCTTAGTTCTAGCAGGTCCACACAGATCCATGTGCACAAGCTGGAGTGGTTTTCTTGTTGATAGCTCATCTTTATATTTAAAGGATGTGCGAGTATGTTTCCCCAAATGACAAGATTTTCATATGGTATTTGAAGGTCTTTTTATTTCTGGCATATCTCTGACAACTTTCTTCTTGCTTAGTCTAATGATATGGTCGAAACTGAGATGTCCCAATCTCCTATGCAATAACCATGACTCCTCAAGTTTGCTAAGATGGTAAGCTTCATCTTCTTCTTTCACTATGTACACATTACTCTCTGTTCGAACACCTTTGAGCAGAGTCTTTCCTATTGTGCTTGACCTGACTACACAATCTTATGCTCTAAAAAGAACCTCACAGCCTTTGTCACACATTTGACTGACACTCAGTAAATTTTCTTTCAGTGCATCCACAAGTAGTACATCTTGGGCCTTTCCTCTGCCATTGTCTATGCTGACTGAGCCTTTTCCCTTGATCTTTCCTGATTTATCATTGCCAAAAGTAACATTGCCAGATTTCTTTTCATCAAGATTTATAAACTTTCTTCTGTCTCCAGTCATGTGTTTAGAGCAGCCACTGTCCAAATACCACTGGCTTTTCAGATGTTGAGCAGTTAGAGCCAGGTCACACTTATTCTCCTTCTTTTTCCACTGGAGGCATCCTTCTGTTTGATATCTTTTTTAAAGTGATGAATTGCATCCTTTTAGAGGACATTTGGAAGGCATATGTCCGGCTTGATTGCACATGAAGCATTTGATCATAGTTTTTTCAGAATTGTGAGTATGAACAAAATTTCTTTGATTCATAAACCTCCTTGAAGTGTTGAAAATCAATCTTTGTCCATACTTTCTACATTCAATGATTTTATGGCCAAATTCTTTACAATAAAAACAATAACCATAGAAACTGTTTGCATACCTGATGTGAGGTTTTCTTCTCCAATTGCTTGTTTGAGGTAGTCTCTTCACTGTTTTCATCTTTTGCAGGTTTGAATTACTCCTCCTTGTATGACAATATGCAGCAATGTGTCCCAGCTTGTGGTAGACATAACAGGTGGCATTCTTCATAGGAGGGAAGAATCTCCTTTGATGGCTTGCAAGCTTGACAGACCCAAGAGTATATGAACCTTTTTCTGTTGTCTAAGTATTTCTTTCATTCTTTGTTATTTGAGGATTCTTCTGGGTTCTGTTTCCCTCCTTACCTGCTTCTTTTTTTGTAGGCATTATTTGAGGTGCTTCATCATTCTTCTTTTCTTTTACAAGATAATTTTTCTGTTTTCCTTTTCTTTGCTTTTACTTGATTCTCCTTCATAGCCTATTCCAGTTTTTATCAAAGGAGATCATTGAGCATCCAAAATTTCATCCAATTTACCAGAGCTTGTTGTTTGAGAGGAGTTCATCTACACTTTCTGTTGAGCTCTTACTAATTTCTTCCTCAGACATACAATTTCTTCTTCCAGCTTCTCTTGTTCTCGAGTTCTATCCTTGATTTGCTGAAGTAACATATCTTCTATCTTCTTAGCTTCTTCAAGATTTACCCTCAGTTGCATGAGGACTTCTGAATTTTTTTCTTCTTTCACACATTTGAGGAGGATCTCTTTTTGTTTTCTACATTTTAGTTTGAGTCTATCAATCTCCTCTAGAGCACTTCTTAGCTCCCCCTCAAGGTCGACTTCCCCTTCCTCTTCTTCATCTTCTAGTAAGAGTCCTTCAAGATCTTCTATGGCCATCAGTAAAAATTCAGAGGTTCCCTCTTCTCCGGAGGATTCATCTGAGTCTTCAGATGTACTGCTGTCTTGTTGAGCATAGAAGGATTCTCTGTTGAATTTCTTTCCTTTCTGCCAGTTCTTTGATGTGTTTTTCTCTGATTCTTGAGCCTGATTCCTTACTTTCTTGTGAGGACACTTAGCAGCATAATGTCGAACTCTTCCACAGTTAAAGCATTTGAAGGGTAGTTTACCTTTGTATCTACCTAAGCCTCTATCTAGTTTCTTGACAAATTTAGCTTCTTCTTCATCAGAGCAAGAGCATGTGTCTTCTTTTTCTTCTTTCTTCTTTTTTGTTTTAAAAGTTGCTTCCCTCGTACTTGGCTTCTTCTGTGGGAGCCTCATCTCATATGCAGTTAGATTTCCAAGTAGCTGGTTCATGGTCAAAGTCTCCCAATCAGTTGTCTCTTCTATTGCATACACCTTGGGATTAAATCTGGATGGGAGTGATCTTAGAATCTTTTGCACAACTATACTTTCTGGCATGGTTTCTCCAAGAGCTTTCATATTGTTAACAATTTCTGCAACTTTTAAGAAGAAGCTGCCAATATCTTCATCATCATTCATTTTTAAATTTTCAAACTGGGCTCTATATAGTTGAAGTTTGGCAGTCTTTACCTTTTTATTTCCCTCATGGATATTCTCTAGAGTGTCCCACATATCTTTGGCAGTCTTACTGTGCATTATTTTGATAAACTCAGCTTCACATAGTCCATTTAAGATTGCATTCATTGCTTTTGCATTAGCTACAAAGCTTTGTTTAGCTTCTTTTTCTAAATCAGTTGACTTTGTGACATATCCAAATTCCACAGCATCCCAAACTTCTAGTCCTAAAGACATTATATATGCTTTCATTCTGATTTTCCAGAAGGCATAATTTGCACCTGTAAAGAAAGGGGCTTTATTGGTTGAGCTTCCTTCTTGACTAGCCATCTTGAGAGCCTAGGATCTCCTTTCAGTTGTTAGACTGATGTAAAAGGAACCAGCTCTGATACCAATTGTTGAACCTTTAGTTAAACTGAGAGGGGGGATGAATCAGTTTAACACATTCCTTAACTTTTAAAATTTTTCATTAAACTTATTTACACTTTCATTTCATATCTAATTTAATATGTCAGTAATCTTCGAATGTAAGCAGCAAGTATAATATAATAGTAGACTTAATATGAGAGAAACATGTATTAAGTAGATGATATAAATCAGATCAACACATAAATATCATGCACAGAGACATCAGATATAAGTAGAAACCCATAAAGGGAGAAAACCACATCTTATTATTGTTGTGATGAAAAGGCAAGCTCCAACTCCCTCTCACCACTGTTTTTCTGCAGGCACCAACCTACAGGAGGCTTCTACCTATATTCTGCAAGCTACAACTTGCAAGGAAGCACCAACTCCCTTCAGGTTTTTGCAGGCACCAACCTACAGGAGGCTTCAACCTCAGTTAGCTACTACTGACAGCTATCAAGTTGCAACTTGATAGGGAAGCTCCAAATTCCTGAATTTATCAAACTAAATGTTTGCTGATTTACTTCAGATATCAGCTATGTTCTGTAGCTTCTCTTTCTGCTCCTCTTCTCTTAATCTTCTCTGCTTTATTCTTCTATATTCTGCATTCTCTATATTTTCTCTCTCTCACTTCCTCGAGCTTATCAAAACTGGTATTATATATAGAAATTCTCACATGACTGTTTATATTTCACAAGGAATTTGAAGTGAACAGTCATGACTCTTTGGCTTTTGTCTTCTTATTCCTTTTTCCAACTCATTTTTAGAATTACTAAAATATGTACAAATTTCCATGCTACAGTGGGATTTTGTCTTTTCCTTAGGATACTTGCCTTTGCATCACAAATAATAAAAATAATTACAACATTTACATTTTTCAGTTATACATAAATTTCACTCAACTCCTTTTCTGGATTTTGGCTTTGTTGGATTTGTCTTTTCTGCTGCTGTTGAGTGACTGTTCTGACTTCTTCTACTCATTTTCTCCTGCACATTCTCCATTTTTCTGAGCTTTTAACTTGTCCAATTCACTTTTGAATCCCTGGAATTTTCTTGTTCACGAACTTTCATCTTTGCACGCTCTCCTCTTCTTTTCTTTTATTTACACATTCATCCAACCTTACTCTCTTTTTCGTTTCTCCTGTGCAGTTCCGTGTTCATTGTAGTTATATAATAGTTGATTTTAAATCTGGGCAAGCTTGAATTAATCCAGAAACATTATACCAGAGTCCAACAATACTCGACGTTCTTTTATTAACTCGCAACCTTAATATATATCAATATATGGTCACACCTTCATCCTTATTAATTCATAAACCTTAATATATATTTGATTTGGGCCCACACACCCACAACACATTGCCAACGTGGGGTCAGCACGGTCGAATCATACCTTCGCTATCTTCCGCACACCTTCGTTAAACTCCAGGCATGTTCAACGCGCGATCGCCGTTCGATGGCCCGTTTCCAAATCAATGGCTCCTGTCCATTTCGCGCGGCTTCCAACGCAGAACGTTATCACGCGATGGCACAGTTTAACAAGCAATTTTGGAATGGGTCCACAGGCCACGTGTCGATTCCTGTATGGAATCTCTCCTCCTCTAGGAAATACCACTTATGGTAGATAGGCGGTGCGATGAATTCTACTTACGGCCTTTACTGTTCATTCTAAACCACGTCACTGTTCCTCTTGCAAGGTTCCGTTCTCCGCTCCAGGTTCCGGTCCAACACTTTTACTCCGGGTTCCAGTCTTTTATAAGGGGCCCTACAATATGTATAACACACAGCTCCATTACCACTGCACACCTAATTCTGGTTCCACCTCTATTTAGTTTAACATTGTCGTGTTTTTTCTCCGTTAGTGTTATGGATAACTTCACTATATTATCGCCAAACATCAACACAGTTCACAGACTTTGTTTATATATATATAAATAACGCCCGGCTTGGAATTTTATAACGGCTCTGCCCTAGCACTACCTCTGCCTCTGATAACGGTTCTGTCTCTTATTATATTCGCTTCCTCTGCCTCTGCATGTCTCCTTTATTTCCTTCATTTGCTTCTTTGTTGTCTTTATTGCCATGATAACAGCTCTATCTCTGTAGCTATTTCTCTTACGCTCTCTCTTTTATTTCATCTTCTCCTTGACTGATGCTACTCCTTAATTCTCCTTTTGTTGCCTCTGCTTCTTTAAATTGACCTGTCTCTACTGCTCGACCCTCTCTACATCTTACTGCTTTGCTGCTTTCTTTGCCTTTTTGCTGCCTCAGGTGTTCCTCCTTTGCCATCTCTTTTTCCATCAATGACAACATTTCCAACAGTAGACATATCAAACGCTCGCAAAGTTCAATCCTGTTTCTGTTTTACCAACTGAAGAAATTTTCCCTGGCTAACGCTACCTCTGTAGGTTGTCCAGTGTGTTATAATGCTGTCTCTGATCAAATACAGTGCATTAGTCGCTGTCTTTACTCACAGACAGAGCATTACTCAACCAAAACCTTGTTGTTCACTACTGTGATGGTGTTTTAGTTGCAGATTTTTTTGGCCATCAATACCTTTTGCTGATTGAACCCCTGTGCTTGTCCAAAGCATTTACTTTTTAAGAGTTTTATTATTATTATTATTATTATTTTTCATCTAGCTGAGTTTATTCTGAAATTTTCAGTTCATAGACTGTTTAAAAGAGGTAGATAGAAGTCTGAATCTTTAAAATTTGAACTGAGCTATTTGAATGTTAGTGCATGGATGTTGAAAAGAAACCTCTCCCTGTAGAAACACTCTTCATCGAATTTAATATCTAGAGAATGTTTTGCATGGTTTCTTGAGTCAGAGTCTCATCACATTTCATACGTCAACTCCCCCTCCGCAAGACTAATAATCAAGTACACTAAGAATAAAGCGATAATAAAATCAATAAAATCTTTTTTGAACTCACACAAACAGTAGTTCAGGCTAGGATCTTGGGTTAGGAGCAATGAGAAAAAAACCCAAGATCTCAAAACTTGAAACTAGAGTCATTAACGAGTGAAATCCTACTGCACTCATATTATCGGGACCATTCCTTTACCGGAGCTCAGCGCGAGACAACACTTGGGTGCACAAGATGGTAGCCTTCCTTTGACTAAATCCGGTGGGTGTGTTATATATTAGGGTTCCCTTTGGGGATGTCGAAACTAGATCGGGGATCTAGGTATTCTTCCCATATAGCACACTTTCCTTGACCGTGGACCCCCCTAATGATGTCTATGATTTGAGGTATATTTAGTGGCCATACTTTTTAGGGACTTACACAAGGTGACTGGGACGGGTTGTCCTGGTACCTGAAACAGACAGACCCACTCTGTCTTCGGTCTTTATGAGGGTACTCGTCTCCATGAGAGTGCTTACACCTAACGTTTGAGGTTCGGGTGAATCTCTAGAGTGACCGTAACTGTACTTTCGACCAACCCCCTCTGTATACTATTGTGATACTGGATTTCATCACCAGCAAATGGTAGTACTTAGACAGGGCACCCTATTCTGGATGCTTGCTGATTGATTTTATAGAGTCTTTTTTTTCTTTTTTAGGTGTGTGGTTACTGTCACTGAGACTTTATAATACATCACAATTAAAATTTGTTAGAAATAAGCAGGTCACCGTGGCATACCCCGACCCATGCCGTCTATCTAGATGACAGCAAGGTCTACCTCCTCTAACTATTGAGGAATAACTGAACCTTGGTGACCCTGTGCCTTCTACAGAAGAGCAGTCTCCACTGACTAATCTTGATTATCACATAGCCTCATATCATCCGGAATTTCTGGAGGACCCTTTCACTGAAGGGGTTGTACCTCATTACAATCCTCCACTCACTGATCCGTTGGGGCCTGTGATAATTCAGATTCCACCACGCCAAGATATGTCTTCGGCTGCACCAACATCCATTTCACCACCGACATCCACAGGGTCGATGCCAATGGAAACCATCCCAGGTTCGCCACCATCCTCCCCACCGGTGTTCAGTTCTATGCCATCACTGGGTAACCCCAGTAGTCAACATATACCTACTCCCAACACTGCGGTCATCACAATTGTCAGTAGCTTTCCGAATCCTTCGGCATCTACTCCTACCGTGACCACGTCGGGACCTACGGTAGCTCCTCCCACAAGTATGACTACTTCGGTACCTTTTAGCAACCCTTTCGGTTGGAACCCTCTGCTGAGTTCAAACCCCTTGGCCTCTAGGCCAGGGGGCAGTGTCACTAGCATGCAGGTAGCAGGGAACATTTCACTTCCTCTGCAATCCTTAAGACAAATAGGACAGCCTATTGTTAATACTCTTCCCTTAAGTGGTTCAAATATAGGTGTAGGGTCTATGCTATTGCCAAACTATGCAAGTAGTAGCATGCCTCCGGAAAACTCTATTACATCCATTTGGACTAACCAACCCCAACCTCCATCTGGAATGGGAGGGCACTTTTATACTGGGGGCAACCAACAGTTCGCCCTGCAATACAACATGCCCTATGGACAGCAACAGTATGTCCCTACTCCTCCGCCTATAGGAAGTTTTTACCAAAGTCCTACTTCTCCTCCTGGTAACACATTGATGGGTGGACCCTATGGTCTAAATAGTCAGCCCATACTGCCTTGGTTAGATTCGGGAGAAAATCCACAATTTCCATTCTTGGCAGCTTTGGACATCCCCGATATCCATAAACTGACTAACGATCCCATCAATCACAACCCGCTTTGGCCTCCAGTACCGCATAAGATTCCTTCCAACATCCCGAAGTTTGACGGGAAACAAGGGGACGACCCAGCCGCACGCATCACTACCTTTCACCTATGGTCTATATCCAATTCCATGGTAGATGATAGTGTCTGACTTCAACTGTTTCCCCACACACTTACAGGCAATGCTGCCAAGTGGTACATAGAATTACCACGTGCCACCATCAATACGTTTGGTGCTTTAGCAATGGAGTTTCTAAAGAACTTCCAACTACCAATTAGATTTGAGATCGGAACGGAACTATTAACCTCGCTCCGCCAAGACACCACCACCCACATCTCCAATCACATTCATGAATGGAGACGTAAGAGGAGGCTAGTCAAAGCGCCAATCCCAGATCATCTCTTAGCTAATTGGTTTTGCAAGTATCTCTTACCTCACATAGCTAAAGACATTGGCCTCTCTGGTGCGGTTACAGAAGATCAATGCATTTGTCGTGCCCAACATTTAGATTTAATCTATTCACAATTTGGCACGCTGTATGATTTTCTCCCCCATGCCCCTGGAAACCCAAATCCTCCAGCACGATCTCTGGCGTAGCCACAAAACAGTCTCGGGGGAAAGCCTCCCAGCCATCTTTAGCTGCCACCGCCCCTCACCAAATGGCTACTCTTCCTACCGCTGAGGTAAATTCGGTACAAACCTCACAAAAACCTAGAGAGAAAAATAAGAAGAACAAGAAAAATTCATCTTCTTCGGAAGAACAGCTGGATAATCAGAATAACCCTAATCATAAAAAAACTACCAAAAATGACAAAGGGAAGGATAAACCCATGAAGTTTCCTTGCAAAATCTATGCGGAGGACCACTTGACATACAAATGTCCTTGGCTGCAGGAATGACCGATTTTATTGCCAACAAGGATTCTGGGCGAACACCTACCGTTCTTCATAATCCTTTCCCTAATCAACAGCAACAACATCAACACATGATTGACAATCCGCCACAACCCCATCAATGGGGAAATGGTGGTTCATATCCTTCTGGTGAAGGACCATCTGCCATTTGTGGCATTGAGAGTGTTGACCTTCAAACTGAAGCTAAGCTTTATGGAAAACCTACCATAGATGCTCAAGAACCTGGTACTGGTTCAAATCCACCGCCGCCAAATGATTTGCATATCGAACGGCCCACTGCTGACCTCGTTATTCATCCCCCCAAAGGGACACTTCGATGCACGACTCATAACACCTCTGCACTTGCAGCCCAAAACTACAACATTGTAGAATATTTGGCGCAGGCACCATCAGCTATGTCTTCTCTCGAAGTATTACAAAATTGTCCAACATAAAGGAAAGCCTTGCTTTTGGCCATTGGTGGAATAGACCCCCAGGATTCCATGCTAGCTATATTTGATATGGAAAAGGCTAAACCTCGCCTCTCACACCAACTCACATTCCAGGTGCAGGTTGTGTCGAAAGGGAGACCAATCCATCGCACTATCATAGACGAAGGTGCTTCGACCTGCGTTATGTCACAAGCTTGCTGGCTCAATTTAGGTTCTCCTACCCTCACCCCGCCATCGAATTCCCTCAAAGCTTTCAATGGCCACACTTTCCTCCCAAAAGGATATCTTACTAGCTTTTCCATCACACTGAGTGGGAAAACGATAAACGTGGACGTTGAAGTCGTAGAGCACCATCTAGACTATAATCTATTTCTTGGTCGCAGTTGGTCTTATGCCATGAATGCCATTGTGTCGTCGATATTCCGACTCATCCTATTTCCATTGGATGGGAAAATAGTCACAGTGGACTAGCTATCCTTCTGCACCCCTGATTATGCCACGTTACCAAGTAGCACTATAGCCCTAATAGGAGGCTTTCCTGACTCTTATGTCAGCATCGGTACCGGTCTTCTAAAGGCATCTTCCCTACTAGGTTGTTTTCCTCTCCCGCCGCCATTGATCCCAAACATGGTTGCAATGATATCCACCACTGTAGATGGCTCTATTGACCCATGGATCATTCCGGCACCTTCAGAAATTGATTCCTACAGAGATCAGATGCCTCTCTCACTAGCCTAGTTGGCTTACCAAGCCATCCAAACTGCATCTGAACCCTCCATTGCTATGGTTTCGACCGAAGGTACAAACCTCCCTCCCATCACTGTTCTCTCTAAGGATCTCCTCAATGAAGTCTTGCCTACAGACGAAGCTATTCGAGAGATGATGTCTCTAGAAGAACGACCTTGGGGAGAGTTTCACCATCGCGCTTCGATGATTGACTCGGATGCGATAAAAACTGAAATCCCATCCTTTGACCAACCTGAGATGGTTCCCTCGGCTTATACGACTGTTCAAACTATCGATTCAGAAGGGAACATGGGTAATATTTCTAAGACAATGCTCATCGATATCTCGGTCAAAGCGGGTATCGTGGAAAATATTCAGATTGGAGAAGCTTGTAATCCTGAGGAAATTGCGCGCTTCACATCCATTTTCAAAGAATTCCGCGATGTGTTTGATTGGTCTCACAAGAAAATTCCCGACATAGATCATTCTATTGACGAGAAAGAGATCAAGAAATTCCGAGCATTCTTTTTATGGTATTTTTCTTGCTCGTTAATCCGAAAAACCCCGAGTCCTCTTCTTCGGGCTCGTTAAACTTACACGAAGAAGCATCGAGCATTCTTTTTACGGTATTTTTCTTGCTCGTTAATCCGAAAAACCTTGAGTTCCCTTCTTCGGACTCGTTAAACTTATACGAAGTTGACATCGAGCATTATTTTTGTATGGTCTTTTTCTTGCTTGTTAATCCGAAAAACCTAGAGTTTTCTTCTTCAGACTCGTTAAAATCATGAAGAAGCACTGAGCTTTCTTTTTAGGAATCTTTATCTCGCTCATAAAACTGAAAAAACCCCGAGTTTCCTTTGTTGGGCTTGTTAAACTACCACGACAGAAGTGATGGAGCCATTCTTTTCTCTTTTTCAAGGCTCCTTAAACTGAAAAAGTAACCAAGTTTTCTCCGCGTGACTCGTTAAAATTTCACAGAGGTAACCGAGTTTTCTCCGCGTGACTCGTTAAAATTTCATGGAGGTAATCGAGTTTTCTCTGCGCGACTCGTTAAAATTTCACGGAGGGCACCGAGTTTTTCTTTGTTGTACTCGTTAAAATTTCACAAAGAATACTGAGTTCACTCCGTCTCCTCGTACTCATAACAAAATGAGGTAGACGTCTATCGAACATAGATTTCTCACTTTTCCGGTTTCGATGGACTAACTTACGGAAAATGAACTGTTTCGGGCTTACTATTACCTCTTTTCCGTGCCCGGTTATCAAGACATGACAAAGGTACCCCAATGGAGTTGTCTTTTATGATATTTTTCAGACTCTCTAAACATGAAAAATTCACCGAGTTTACTCATCTGGACTCGTTAAACCTAATCAGATGGGGCACAGAGTTGTCTTTCCTGACATTTTTCAGACTCTCTAAACATGAAAAATTCACCGAGTTTGCTCATCTAGACTCGTTAAACCTAATCAGATGGGGCACAGAGTTGTCTTTCCTGACATTTTTCAGACTCTCTAAACATGAAAAATTCACCGAGTTTACTCGTCTGGACTCGTTAAACTTAATCAGACGGGGAAAAATTTGGACAAAATGGATACTACCTCTATTACATTTTCAAAAAGGTCGATTTGGCAGCAAAATTATTGAACATGGCACTTCCCAGAAAACTCTTTCGCAGTTAGCCGAACCCTACCATCTATGAGTATTAGCCTTCATTTCCCAGTGTCCCTGCACCGGTAAAATCCTAACACACTCTTTGGTGTTCATCACGCTTCAGTTGCCTAGTACCCTGCTAGAGTGCCTTCTATTGTTCAAGCAGATCTCGCTATCTACTGCTCCTGTTATCAACCAAACCGCTCATTATGCCAGAAATTATTTGTCGTCCGACGTTCCCATTTACTCTTCATTATCTCAATCATAAACAAAATCAGTTGGTTTCCGTTTCGTGTTGACTGATGTAGGACGCCTCAGTGCCTACATTTCAACAGATCACTTCCTATCGACTTCAACATCTTATCTAGGAAGTTGATCCAGAAACCCATCAGTACTTGGATGCTTGTAGACATCAGTGGCAGGTAGTCTTGTGTTTGATCGGGGGTCTTCATCATCAGCTCCTAGTCGAATGATTCTACGAGTGTTCGACTTCAACTCATTTTATTCACACTCGCTAGATTGTATTGTGCATCTTAGGGACCATCATCATTATCGGTGGCCACCTTCGCGTCTGTTAATAGTTTTCATTATCGACTAGTAATCAGATGATTTCTCACATGTTCGATGACAACTCATTCATTCACATGTCGAGGAATATGCAGTTTAAGTGAATCGTCGGTCAAGACCTTGGGGCAAAGGCTACATCTTTAAAGTGTTGTTTCCTTCACCAAGTTGCGATATTGTTTATGGAGACAGCTTCTTCAACCTGATCATGTTATGACAGACACTTCCACATTGTGCCTATCAGTGGAAAGATTCTTCATGTCTCTATTCTAGATAAATCATGTTTTTTAAGCTACTGAGCATGGGAAATGCCCAACTCAAGGCAGATACTATATTTTCTGACATATGTTGTTGTTTCAGGTTTTCCTCAGTCTTTCAATCTCTTTATCTCTACACAAATTATAAAGTATTTAGGCCATCGTCTTCGTCTCTGACCTCACACTTTAGGGGGCATCTATTACAGGTCAAAATACCTCCTCATCAGCTCAGAGGGGAAGACAAATATGGAATGAGTACAAAGACCTAAATTAAACCTATTTCTGCCAAGGTAACGCCTATCTAGAACAATAAAAGAGTGTTATAACGCAGTAAATCAGTGAATATGCCGCATTAGTGGCTAGGGAAATGCTCTGTTTACACTAAAGGGAAGCGTTACCCGTGTTTTAAGTTTGAATCGGGAAAAGCCTGCGGAGAATGATTTGAATCTCCGGCTTTCCCTCACAAGAGAGTCAGTTCACAAAGGAAACTACAGAGCACCAGTTCATTATTGGTCATTGCTATAACAAGACTGAACTCCAAAGGAGGCAAAAGCATAGAGATTAAAGACTAAGTTTTTTCCATTCCAAACTAGTGGAAAGAGAAAGGAAACAATGGCTTTCTCCCTCTCCTATAAGAAGGAGTTGAAGGCTCTTAATTGAAGGTTGAAGGATTGCTAAAGGTTTTTTGCGTACTTGTGGAATAGAGAATAGTGTTATATTGTGAAGGCCAAGAGTCAAAGAGGTTCCTAGAGAGATTGTTGACTTGGAATTCTTCACTTGAGAGATAAAAGAGATTGGGAGACTGAGGAGGGCTTGGTACAACCGACGGTTGTAATCCTCCTTCTTTCAAAATCAATAGAACTGTGTTCGTTTTGTCCATTCAATGCTTAATATTGTCATCATAATTTGAACGTTTACATTGCATGATATGAATGGCTCAGATGTGTATAATTTATTAGTTCATTATATATTGACTTGATTGATAGGATATATGTTATGTTAGAAATTACACGAGTGCTTTGACTGATTGCAGGACTAAGATTTGGAGCCGGTCAAGAAGGACTCTTGTTCCACTATCTAGCGCTCTCCATGGGACTCCAAGATTGTCAAAGAGGTAATTCTCTATTGCATTCCATTCAGTTATTTTAAGTTAATATGAACATGCTCATGCCATCTTTGTGAACAACACAGCTAATCTTACTGTCTGCCTCGGGCACCGGAAAGCCCTAAGAGGGATATTCGAAAACCAACAACCCAAGCAGTTTACCCTATAGCATCCACATGTTGTGAAGCAATAGTAGAATTACTGGAATCATACAAAGTTATATTGGACTAATAGTCCTGTGGAATATTGACTAATGGTAAAGGAAAGACTAGAGGGACATACCATGTTGCCATGATAGCAGGTGGAGGTGGATTTACAAGAGGTGGATTAACAAGAGGGAAATTGGGCTGAAATGAAGTGGTTTGAACAGTGGATGTATGAAGAACAGATGTGGATGGACCAGAAATAGATTTTTTAGCAGATCTTGGATGAGAGAAACCAAAATTATGTAGGAAATGTAAATCTAGTGGTGTAGTTTCTCTACTACCAGGATGTTCACTCATATCTGGGGATGAAAGTGAAGAATCTGAATCTAACTAATATAATTCATCAAGCGACCGAGTTCTAAATGGATTTCTTAAGTCAACTTGTGATTCTTGTAGAGCTGCAAGGTTTTCAGGGACAGAATGAGCTCTATGGGGTGATCTGAAAAAAGTTGAAGATTTAACCTCAGGAGACTTCCTAAGGATTCTTTCAGGGTTATCAACTATCTCAGGAGGGTTTGGGTCAGGATAGGCTCTAGTATAAATCCTTATAGGAGCCACTATGTTGTGTTTTTCAGACCCAACTAAACAAGAAAAGTTTAACCAAATATGACAATATTTAAGAGGCTAACTGATATTTTAAACAAGAAAACTTTAATCCTAAAGTCCTCTAACTGAGTTTTTATGATGTTATGATGATAATGGGTCTTCCCAGTGGAGTCTTCAGGTCTGCTTAGGATTGTGGAGTCACCAGGTGGAGATTTTTATCTCTTTTGGAGGCAAAAGGTTTTACGGTCCACCACCATGTTTATTTAATACCAATCTAAAATATTTTTGGGTTTTCTAAGATTTTTTAGTCCTATGGGTTCTAAGAGTGTCCTAAATCTGTTTCAACACTTAGCTATGGTGATAAGACAAAGAAATTTTTCTCTTATGGATAAGCTCGCTGATCCTTCAAGGTTTTATAAGTTCTTATGAGAATCCTAAGGTTTCCCTAGTTTGTCACTGTTTCAAACAAGTTTTATCATGATTACCATTTGCTTGTTTGTGCTTGAAAAGGGCTACTTGTACTCAAGGGATTTTCTAGAATGAATATTGACTCAGTCCCTAGCGGAGTCACCAGAAATGTTAGCTCCTCATAATTTCAGTAGATTGGTGAGACCAAAACTGTGAAGAGAACACTTGAACCACTTTGGGATTCTAGGATCTATCCCTCTTGAATCCAGAGAGGGATCTCTCTATAAGTGCAAAAATTGATTTATCTTTAAGGATTTTTTTATGTGTGATTAAGAACAGGGGCCTTTTTTTGGTTTTGGATGGTTGAGCATGATTTTTAGTTGAGTGGAAAGTCCTAAAATGAAAGAGTTCAAAAGGGTTGAAGGTATAAGAAAACATAACAAGATTTGGCTGATAGGATAGATATGACACTGGTTTTTAGTCCATTGGGATATGGAGTCATAAAAGGGTTTAATTGTGCAACAATTTCAAGAGTGGTCCAAGGGGCAAGTCATCTATATCACAAGATATTTTAGATAAGATGATGGAATGGAACAATAAAAGTGTTGAAAGGGGTGGAAAAAGACAATAATTTCAACTAGGATTTATCAGTATTTCCAAACAAGAAAAGCCTTTTAAGTAACTGTTTAAAACCAACCAAGGGACAGGGCTAACCATAGACTTCTTTGGACAAGCTCTTATTAAAGTTAACTCATCAGAAAAACAATCCAGTAATCCACATAATTACTTTCAGAAGGGATGAAAGAAAATAAGAAAACAAAGTGCATCCTAAGAAAAGGTAAGATACTTTTAAATCTAAACTACTTTCAGCATACTCTTAGGGAAACTTTCAGAATCACCTTTGAAGAAAGAACTAGAAGACAGGGCAAACCATAAACTTTCCTAGTCTAACTCTAATTAGTACAGAATGAAAATAACATTCAATTACCTCCTTTCAAGCTTCACACATCAAGACAAGGGCCAACCAACATTCCTTGATAATGTTTACACTTAACTTAAGTCATTCTTAAACACACAATTTGGAAGAAAACATTGAGATAAAGCTTATCAGTCAGAGAAGGGTACTATAAAAAGTAAATCCTAACTCTGCGCTTACTGTTATTTATCAAAGAATAAGTGGACAAAATGGCATACATGAAAGGAAAACAATAACACAGAAAGAAGCACTTCACCAGTGATATAGACCAGGATCCCAAGAATCAGCTTGTATATTGATGTCAATCCAGTTACATCCTTCAAGTCCAATGTTTCAGTTCAGCGATCATATTTTCTTCTCAGCCTAACTTATTTGATCACAAACAGAGCTTCAAGAGCCTCTGAACACTATTTACATGTAGAAAATTTCGAACACAAGTATTATATCAAAGTTCTGCAACCAACCCTTTACAATGAGCTCCTCAAGAAGATTTTATAGAAAAATGAGGAGGTGGGATGGGATAAAAGATCTTCTAGGTTCAATTAATACAGTTTAATGCTTCTCGGCCTTTGAGGGGCTCAATGGAGAAGATTTCAGATATTTCTCTGTATTAATTGTTTTTATTAATTTTTCGATCCTCTTAGCAGAGTTTGTTCACCTTTACAATTCCTTATTATCTTTGTAATAACTCTGTTGACAGTTTGTAATAAGTTCTTTAATCTGAAATAACTATTTAGTTTCTTTGAGGTGAATATATTATGTTCTGGCAATAAATATGCCTCTTTTGAATGCTTTGAGGCTACAGGTGGCTTTTGGTAGCTGAGAGGATTCAATTAGCCTCTGATGTGGCAGTGGAGGCTTTCTCGGACTGATAGATATTATTGTTTTTCTTTAATCACTGTTAATTTGCTTTAATTTTGTGTGTTAGGCTTAATTAGGCCTAAATTTTATCTTATGTTCTTCAAAATGTGTTTACTTGAGTGGATTAGGCTTTAGATAGTCGATTTAGGCCATAATCCATCAAAACTGTGTAAACCATCTTCAATTTTTCATCTCTGTTGTGGCTAAATCCTTTAACACTGATACTCTTTGTTTGTTTAAGCTTTTCTGTGTCTTGTTGATGTGCAGGCATTACAGAGGGATTTATAAAGTTTCCAGTGTTCATGAGGCACCGACAAATTTTGATGGGGGGACCCTGTAAAATGATCTCCTTTACGAATAAAGGCCTAGGGGATCGTCATCCACGACCTTCAACTTTCCTTTTAAAATAATTAAAAAACCATTAAAACCTGCACAAATGAGAAAAAAGTTAAGAAAATCCTACATATTTGGTTTTAGACTGCTTTGGAGGCTGAGATTAGATCGCAACCATTGGATGAAAGCATCCAATGGCGAGGATTGCTCGCTGAGGTCCAAAGAGAGGTAGTCGAATAAACGGTGCAGGAGATTAAGTCCGAGCTGTTGATCTGCAAAGATCAACGGTTGAGATAAATCATGGATATATAATGTGGAGGGGCTATGTTATAATGAAATGGAGGAAATTATAAAGAAAATGGGTTAAAAACGTTAATCGACAGCGAAAAAGGCATAGATGAAATTTGGGGTTTCTTGAAGGATTCTGGGCCGTCGGATTAGATCGGCCACAAAGATCAACGGTGGAGATTTCTTTATACAGCCTCATGGAGGATGGGTGGAGGGAAATGAACAAACAAAAATATTAAATGCGGGCTGTTGATCTGCAGAGATCAATAGTGGAGATCAATTTCGGGAAAATGGAATGGGAATGGGAATGGTGGTTTCGGCTAGAGAAACCGCCGGTTTCGCGCAACAAAAAGGAGTGAAGGTAGTTTTACCTTTTTGAACGTGATATGTGTTACTGAACGACATGTCTCCTTTTAAAACCGCCCTCATCGCATAAATTTGAAACGTTATCTTTCAGGCTTAAAATTGCACGAAATTGTGTGTTGGCCATCAGAGATGGGGCATTAGATCGAACAATCGAGAGGAAAGCGCGATGGCGATGAGATGCACGGGTGAAAAGAGGTGGGGTAGGGTCAAGGTGGTTTCAATCTTGATCTTTAGATCAGGGATGGATGACAGAGATTCAATCTGGAGAAAGGTAGGACCCAAAGGAGTTGGGCCTATCAGGTTGAATCTGGACCGTTAGATCTTCGATATGGATGGCCAAGATTCAATCCTGGGGCTAATGAAATAACATATGAGGTAGGGACTGGGTGGAGAATGGATCAATGTGGGCCTTTGATATGTAGAGATCAACGGCGGAGATTTCCCTGACAAAATTTATAAAGTGGGGTTTCATGAAATTAACAAAGGGTGCGAGGATTAATCTGGACCGTCGATCTTAGTGCATGGATGGCCCAGATGCAATAGGAAGATTGTGATCGGAGGGGGCAAGGGGAAAGGAGCGCCGATGCAATTGAACAAGGGCTGTCGATCCGAGGATCAGATCGATGGCGTATATTTACTTATGAATGCCGAAGGTGGAAGGATGGGCTTATGAACAGAGAAATAAGGGTCGTCGAATCTAGGCCTGGCAGGGAAGATAAACGGCTGGGAAGCCATCAGTAGATTTCCAATCGAAGGAGATCAATACAATATTCAAACGCATCGAATGAAATATTCGTTGCGATATCCCAATTATCGTTTGATTGGTTTAAATAAATGGTCGGGATTCGCTTCAACCAATGAACCATTGGGACTCTTTGAAACATAAGAAAATCGAGTTTTTATAAAATACAAAGGGAAATTTGCTTCGGGGAGGGGTTTATATGGTGTTTAGCACCCGATTGCGGGGCTTTTGGGTTATATGAAAAGATGAAAGGATCGGGGGTTATAAAAAGGGGCCAATCGCATTAGGACTTTTCCTTTAAACAAATAAATATGGCCATCGCAAACCTCCAATGCGATTAGCGCTCAGGACTTAATCGCTTGGTCCTGAGCACGAGTTATATGGTGGGGAAGTGGTTTGGGTTTTAGCACAAAGGGGCTCATTGGAAGATTTGAAGGGAACAAATAAAGGATTTGTTTGTTTAACTCCGATGCGAGATTCCTATGATCGTCGATCGGGGAATAGATCAACGGTTGATATTGGTTTAGACCATGAACTGTCTGGTTTAGAAGAAAATGAAGGAAAGTCGGGATTTTCCGAATTTCAAAGGGAAAATAGGTTTTTTGCACAAGTCTTTTTGTGTTTTAGCGCCCGATTGCGGGCTCTTGGTTTTACAAAGGAAGCAAGGGATTGGGAGTTTATTCAAAAAGGAGTCAATCGCAATCAGAGTTTTAATATAACAAAAGAAATGTGTTTCACCTGAATGCCCCGATTGCGATAAGCGCCTAGGGGTTTAACAGTAATTCATAGCCCTAGGTCTTATGCAGGAAAAAGGGTTAGGGGCTAAAGCCAAAGGGGCTTATAACTTTAGTCCAAAAATGTGTTTTTTAAGCCAAAATAACAGATTTTCAAGGCTTTTTTGGCTTTCAGTATAAGGGGAAAAAGGGTTTTTTAAGCCTTCAAAGTAAATTTTAAAAGGTTTAAAGGGAATTGTGAGGGAATGAAAGGTAAATGGACATTTTTATGAATGAAATGGAGAAGAAAAAGGGAGAAAGGAAACGAGGGAAAATGGAACTTTTCAGTAGTCTTTTTCTTCAGGAAAACAACATATTTTTCAGAATTGAGGGAAACAACAACGAAGATTAACTCAGGGATAAGTCATCTTCATAATACTTTAAGAACCAACAATTTGGCAATAAAATTGTTTCTTGAAGGCTCCAAAAAAATGATTTAGCCACCATTTGATATGACAAATTTTATAGGTGGCTAACAGGAGGTAGACTTTTAAGGGTTTTATAGAGCTTTTCTCCAATTCCAAGACTTGATTTAGGAACATTAGGGCTTTTGACTTCTAAGGGAGCATAATATAGGTAGTGATAGACCTATATGGACAGTCAAATGTCATAGTGACAAAATAACGTGTAACATATTTCCCCTAAAGTGTGAAGTCTGAGGTTATTCTCAAGAGTGAAGTGCTTTATCATTCTGAGGATTGGATTGGAGAAACCAGTAGAAAACCTGTAAAAAAATTCAATGCAAACATATATACAGACATATATATATATATATATATATATATATATATATATATATATATATCATCGCTGAGGTAGCCATTCCCATACTCAGATCAAAATTAACAAAATTTTTTGGTACAGATATGGTTTCAATATTACATCAAAAGTAGAGACAGTATGGGCACAGCCATCTGTCATGAGTAGTCTATTGTATCATGAATAATAAAACTCCTCACAACCTAGATGGTTGAAACTAAATCTAGGGTCTTTATTTCCGCTTCCCGAACTAGTACGAATATATCCATGCGATTGATTGTGTCGAAGTCGAACATGGTAGAAACTGCTTGATTACTGGTCAATGATGTGAATCGTTAATGAGTGTGAGAGAAAACACCAATAATGACAATGGCTCTCAAAGTGCTCCAGTACAATCTATGAATTGTGAATGAATGATTTGCATTCGAACACTCATAAGATCATTAGATCTAAGTTCAATGATGCAACCTGTCGTCGAAGGCGAGAAATCTGCCATTAGGGTATGTAGATACCAAGGTATTGATAGGTTTCTAGATAAACTTTCTATATGATGAGTTGATGTCGATAGAAAGTGATCCATCGCAAGAAAGCCTACGACATGAAACCATTAGATAAATTTTTGAAGAAATTTTGGAAGGACTAACTCAAGGGTGGTCAACGTGAATGGAGACAAATGTTTGCAATGATGGTTTATTTGAACTCTCTCTTGAACACATAACTACACTGCAGATGGCTTGGTAGCATTTGACCTAAAGCTAATACCCAGAAACTGGCTAAAGAATTTCAATTTGGTTCAATTAACTGTTAGACAAAGGATTTTCCAACCCAAGTACAAGTGTGACAAAGTGTCGTGTTCAAGAGTGGCATGCTACTTTCTAAACAAGGGTGACAACCAGATTCTTTTTCTCTCTTTTTCCCCCACCATTACTGGCAAGTACCTCTTTATTTTTGACAAGCTTGAGGAGGATAACATCTACTTGTTTGTGTAAGCTCATCCTTTGGATGATTCCATCTTAGTATTAAAATCAAACCCTAAGAAGGAGTGGTTCGGTCTTGTTTGTAATCGACAGGTCCTTTACTATTAAATTTTAACGAGTCCAGTATCAGAGAAACTCGATGTTTTTTAGTTTTAGGGAGTCAGAAGAAAAACATAAGTAAACTCCATGCTTGTTCTTTTTCTTAAATTTAGTCTCTCAAGCCTAAAAAGGGATAAAATAATGCAGGAGAGAACTCTATTGACCATGATTAGTCAACTTATACTTTTTTCATAATTAATCCATTTGAGTCCGGAAAAGGGGTAAACTTATACTGAAGGGATGAATGTTCATTTACTTTAACAAGTTAGAATAGTCAAGTACTCACCGATATTTTCATAATTTGAGAGTCTGAAAAGGGCTTAAAAGAGAACTCCATGGTTTCACTTTTTCGTAAGTTTTAACGAGTTCAAAAAAGTGATAAAAAGTGTACTCATATGGTAGAATTTAAATTTAATTAACGAGTAGGAAAAGAAGGAAAGAACTCAAAATTTTCATGTGTTTTACGAGAATGAAAGATAGAAAAATAATCTCAAGATTTTCATGAATTCAATGAGTCTTGAAAATAATAACCGAAATTGACTCGAGATAGGTTTCATTTTTACACAAGCTTTAAACAAAGGAAAAATATACTTGAGATGGGTTTGTTTCATTTTTACACAAGCTTGAAACAAAGGAAACTTATGCTTGAGATTGGTTCAATTCCCCCAAGCGTAACTTGTAAGAGCATATGCCCCCCAAGATTCATTTCATTCAACTAAGTAGACTACTGGTTACTAATAGCTGGATGGAATGAAGGTTCATTTATGAGATCAGATGAAAGACTCGAATTGACACTTACGAGATCTAATCAAATACTTGACTTCATTAGGAGAGGACTTGTTTCATTTTTTAATGAGCTTGGCACAGGAAAATAACTATGCTCATGGAACCTTGTTTCATTTTTTAACCATCTTGACACAAGAAAAGGAACTATGCTCATGAAGACATGATTCATTTTTTAATGAGGTTGACACAGTAAAAGGAAATTTCCTCATGGAAACCTGATTCATTTTTTAATGAGGTTGACACAGGAAAATAATATTCCTCATAGACATGCTTCATTTTTTAATGAGGTTGACACAGTAAAATAACCATCCTTGTAGGGATCCTCTTTCATTTTTTAACGAGGTTGACACATTAAAAGAACCATCCTCTTGGTATCTGTTTCATTTTTAACGAGGTTAACACAGTAAAAGAACCATCCTCGTAGGGATCCTGTTTCATTTTTTAACGAGGTTGACACAGTAAAAGAACCATCCTATTGGTATCTGTTTCATTTTTTAACGAGGTTGACACAGTAAAAGAACCATCCTCGTAAAGACATGTTTCATTTTTCAAATGAGGTTGACATAGTAAAAGGAACTATCCTCATGAACACTTGTTTCATTTTTTAACAAGGGTGACACAGTAAAAATAACTCTCCTCACGAGAACTTGTTTCATTTTTTTAAGAGGTTGATAGAGTAAAAGAACTATCCTCGTGGCGACCTATTTCATTTTTTAATGAGGTTAACACAGGAAAGAACCATCCTCAAATATCCCTATTTCATTTTTCAACGAGGTTGACACAGGAAAAGAACTATCCTCATGGGGACCTAATTCATTTTTTAATGAGGTTGACACAGGAAAAGAACCATCCTCAAAGATCCATGTTTCATTTTTTAACAAGGTTGACACAGGAAAAGAACTATCCTCATAGGTCCTGATCATGGCTTCCAAGTGGAAGAAACACATGTCAAGGGACACACCTTGATTATGGACTTCAAGAGGTCTTCATCAGATGAAAGAAAAATTATCTGGAAGAAACCTATGTCAAGGGACTCAATAGGGATAAGAAAATATTGTTCAAATACCCCCATAGGGCTTGCCATGTCAATTACCGGTTCTAATTCAAAGGAAGTCGAGCAAACAGTGAGAGGATCGTGTGCATCGATAACTAAAAACATGGGATTGGTTTCCACATAATTAACCCGTGGCGGGGTAGATACCACTTCCTTATAAGGAAAATTCAAGGGTGTCAGATTATTGGTAGTCGAATCAAGACTAATAAACAAAATTTGTTCTACAGTCACAATGTTTCCATTGTCAGGAAAAGACATCACGCAAAAGAGTGTTGATAAGAGAGCTTTCATTGCATAGACAGAGTCTCGCCCAAGGAATAAATTGAAATCCAAGGGGCCTCAGACTACCATAAGGTCAATACAGACAGTTTTACCTTCCAAGGTAATAGGAAACTTAGGAAGGATCCCTAAAGGTTCACTAATGGTTCTGTTAAAAGCTGAAATATTCTGTGTAACAGGAAAAAGTGGAGGGGAACCCAAAGATTGCCAAGCAATTGAGGACAACATACTAACAGAAGAACCTTCATCTATATTTGTGCAACGCACATTCTTACCACAAGCCTTCACAATGATTTGGAAAGGGATGGAGGAAGGAAAAAGAGGTTCTGTCAGTCTATTCCAATCAAAGGAAAAGACCTTGGTACTTGCAGGAGGTTCTAAAGAAATAGGTGAAATGCCCCCATGCATAGAAGAATATGATGTAACAAGAAGAACCTGAATGGTATGAATTTCTCTCTCTACAGGGAGAGTGGGATCGACCAGATGTGAAATCAAGTCGACCACTTGATCAACTAATGGATCATCAACCTGAGTGATATGAGTTTCACTCTTCAATGGAAGAGCGGGATTGACTGTACTTGGAATTATATCAATCACTTCATCAATTGATGGTAGGTTGGGAGAAAGTTTACGGTAACCAATTTGAAGTTGTTTTTGTGGAACAGTAAGGTTTTCCAACAATTTTGAGGCTTCATCGATGTGAGGGAAAATGTGAGTTTGATGACTCCCTTTGCATAACCTACAAGGAAACCTAACTTTACCCTTTTTCCCAAGAACCTAGCAATCACTGGTTGATGGATCAACGGTAAGTGGATGAGAATTTTCTAACCATACTTCCAAGACCTTTGGAATACTAGAACAATTGATAAGGAAGTGGTCACCCTTACAAAGCTTGCAAGGGAATTTGGGTTTATGATGCATGTTGGAGGTTTCCTCAACACTACCAACACTTACAGCCATGGTTGGTTGGTTGACTTCTTTCTTATATTACTTCGTCTTCTTCCCTTTCTTCTTCTTCTTAGTCACTTGATTACTAGCTTCAAGGATCTTACCAGGTGAAGAAGAAGAAAGGGAGGAAGACATGTTGGGCGAAGAAGGTAAAGGGTCAACATGAGGTTGGTGATTTTGAGATGGTGAACTTCATTGAGGTGAAGCATCTGGTTGAGGTGGAACAATTGGAGTATTTGAGGCCAACGAAGTTGAAAATAACAATACCGGTAAACCTATTGTAAATCTAGGTAGTAAAAACATAGCCATATAAGGAGGACCAACATTTCCCAGGCAAGGAAAAGTACTAGGATTCTCGTTAAGAGGGGTTCCTTGGTTGGTAAATTTTGGAACTGTTGCCACTGCATTCAACTTCAGTGAATTTTATTAACAATTTAATAATATTAACAATTAAAATTCACAATTCACACCTAAGGTCTCTAAAAAGTAAAAACAAAAAAAAGAACACACGTTATCAAATCTAGGAGTCAAAACACACACAAACAATATGTTTCCACAATAAGAACACTAGTTGGTGATGAAATCCAATGTCACAGAAATTAATGTGGAAAACTGCGGTTGGAACAGTTACCCTGACAACCTGCTTAATGAAATAGTCTAGTGCAAGTATCTCCACTATGCCATCTCGAAGTGAAGAGTTCCCTCCGGAAATTCCAAGTGAGTCTAGTCAACGTCTGCAACAGGTACAGTGGGACCTTCCCTCCACTATTACCTTGGGAAAAATCCTAAATATTATGGCCACTAAGGTCACCAACTGAGATAATTGCACCTGGGGGAACAGTCTACGATCTAATATACACGCAAGGGCAGAGTATCAAGCTCAATCCCCTTGAAAGCTCCTCAACATGGTAAATCTAAGGTTTGCTAACAAGTAACCCCAGGCTCCTCGACAATGGTTAATACAAGGTTTACCATTTGTATTACATGCACATCTTCTATCTTTTCTAATGAGATAGGTTCACTGGGTCGGACATGATCTTGTGCTTGACTATTTTAAGAAGATATTCCCAGAGCACAATTGCAATTTTTCTTACCGCAAGATGTTATTGTTTGTTTAGTTTCTTTGGAAAGTTAACTACAACCTATTCCAAAGCATTAGCCTAAGATAGATTGGTGAAAAGAGCCCTAGAAAATATAAAAATTTCCAGATGAATTTTATTAAGTGTTTTGTTATTTGGGTTGTTATTACTCAAAGGGTAAATGGATATGAAACCAATGGTGTTATGATCTGACCCAAAAATAAATGTAATCAAATATGATAATATAATCTTTTCAATTCGATGAATTATAACTAATGTAAGAAGAGAGTTTCTATTCATTTCTAGCAATGCAAAAATTGATAAATAAGAGAAAATATAACAAATTCTCTAATGCACTAATTTCATCAAGAAAAAATAATGCTATTCAATTCCAATTTTTATTTTAATTTTTTTAAAACAAGCATAAAAACATGTAAATTCAAATAAAATATACTGATCTAAATCTATGATTGATTTTTTCCAGAATGTAAACTATGCAAATGTAATCTATTCACAATTCACTTGAAAATATGCAAATGTAATATAGCACATTTTTCGTTCATATTGTGAAAATGAGAATTCTAATTATGAAAATGTGATCTATGCAAGAGAATTATCATATGCAAGATTATTCCAATGTAATCTAAAGAACCAATCAAGTTTAAGTAAAGAAATTGGGTGAGAATTCCAAAGGTAAAAAATAAAAACACTCAAAGGCTATGCAAAAATTGTTAAGAGGATGAGACAAACCTCGAAGTAATGACCAAAGGAAATCAAATTAAGAATTTCTCAGAAAAGAAACTCAAAACACCCAATTAAGTTAACAAAGACTGATGAGACTGTAAATTCATTAGGGAAAACTTGAAGAATCGGGTTATCTGGCTCTAAAAAGAGAGAAATTTAATTTTTCAAAAATTTCCGAGGGGCATGCAGTTTCTAATGGAAAACAGAGTGGATGCACATTGTTTTGAACTAAAAACTGCGAAGATTGTTGCACTGTTTTCTGCTGAAAACTACGGAGGCAAGGAAAAACTTGGAAAAATAAATAATCAACTCTCTTTTTTATGGATTCTTAAAATTTATCTTCCCAACCCGACTAAGAGAAATAAAAAATTAGAAAAATCTAATATTTAAACTGAAAATAAATAAAGAACACTAAGTTCTAGGTCCCCAATGGAGTCGCCATTTTTTTACGTGGATTAATCCCTCTTGCAGAAATGAGAGAGCTCCCTAGTATTCAAAAAATATATAGAAACAAACATCCATTTGGAAACCTTTTTCTTTGGGTTAAATTCATTTCAGAATTATTATAAGAAAGTAGAGAGGACATGCCCCTACCTTGAAATCCAACATTCGATGCAGTATTTTATCCACTCACTCCAGAGAGGCTTCTCCAATAAGCAAAACCTGCAATCAAAGACAAGACAAAAGAATCAAGGAATCTGCACCATATAATAATCAAGAAAATTTAGCCCAACTTAGTGATCAAGGAGTCTAATTATTGATGCTATTCAATAAGCACAAGAACAACTCAATGAGAAAAAGATATCCATATGTATTATCTGGAATAAAAAGAACAATCTTACAACCTAATGCCTTGATGTTGTACAAATTTCTCTTCGGGTCTTGACCAATCGTTTCTCCTTTGGTTTGACAATCCTTACTCTCCAAATACCAGCATGGAGTTATGGACATAAGGGTGTGATCATTCTCATTCCAACAACAACTTACTAGTGTGGAAAGTATGTACTCCTGAGTATTCTCTCCAGCAATTACATTTACAATATTAGCATGTCTCTAGTCTACCCTTGAGACCCAAACTTGAGCTTAATTTATAGGGAAATGGAGGTATTTTTAGTTCCATGAAGAGGGGGATGTATTCCTCTCATTGAAGGGACTTGAGCTCCATGGACCAAGGGATAAGCTCCATGAGTGGAGGGATAAATCTCGAACTGATCGCGCCTCTAGAAGCTTCCAATTGGGAGAATATTCAACCAACTATGCTTCTAGAATTTACCTTTTATTTTACTTGACTTTTATGGGGGTCCGCAGGTTTTAGTAGCAGAATGTGCAGGGTTCGTCGCATTTTATAGACAAAGTATCCGCGGACTTGCAGGAAAACGCTAGAAAAAGTGCGAAGATAGACTTTTAAGGGTTTTATAGAGATTTTCTCCAATTCCAAGACTTTCTTTAGGAACATTAGGGTTTTTTGACTTCTAAGGGAGCATAATATAGGTATTGATAGAACTATATGGACATTCAAATGTCATGGTGAAAAAATAACTTGTAACACGGTGTCACAGAGGGCGCCCAACAACTAGCGTCCCTCCCCTATGTTTACATATGCATGATCTTCCCATTTTTTCGAAAATGTAGTTATTCAATTGGGATTCAACTAATGGGACAAATCACTTGTCCCACTCAGTGAGTAAATGAGTCTGTATCGGCACATATTGGAATCCATTATGTGTAATACAACATCATATTCATCCCGATCATCTCTAAAAATAAAATAAAAATAATTTCAGTCTGCCTTCTGGGATCTAACCTTGTGGGATGACCTACTCAACAGATCATCTACTAGCTAGTCAATACAAATTCACCATTTTTTATTTTAATCACTGCCACTGCAAAATTGATAATTGAAATATGCACTTTTATTTTTAATTTGGTACTTGTCACATTAAATTTTAATTATTACCACATTAACTGGCTCATATCATTTCTTGAGATTAATTTAATCTGTCTTATGCCATTTCATGCCTTATATTACAGTAAATTTATCTAACCATTTTCATTTTCTGTGAACATTGCACAGAACGCTCCTAAATCTACTATCATGGTGAAAGGAAAGAAGAAATCGCCTTTACATTAGATGGTCAGACCGTTCAAAGAAGAAATTATTGAAAGGTTGTTGGATACATTTTTTTCCCAATAATGTATATAGAAAAGATGTTGGTTATTCTTCATGGAATGACATTTATGAATCGTTCAAAGAATAATTACCAAAGAAGGATGAAGAACCACCTATAGTTGTAATAAATGATCAGGGTGTCCTCAAAACCTCAAAAATGAAAGTTAGGGATACTTCAAAATCTCACCTACACAAGGTTGTTTCTTGACCGAGGCTACTTCCCTACACATATATTATATGTTGGGTGGTCAATAACATATTTTCTCCAATTTCATGATACACCATCGACAAGGCATCCTAGATATTTGAAGAGTTACAAGCATATTAGGAAGAGGTTCTCATGGAAAGGCCTTAATGAGGATATACTTAAGAATGTGAGGGAATGTAAGTCTTTCGAGTAAAATAATTCAGATTAGACCCACCATGCAAGATAGTTACAACCACTACCTATTCCAGAATAGAAGTGGGATAACATCTCAATGGATTTTATTATAGCTCTACCAAGAGTACAAGGTAAATATTGCATCTTTGTGTTGGTTGAAAATTGACCAAGTTTGTGAACATTTTCATTGTTCCCTCGGAAATAAAGGTAGGATGGGTGGAAATTTACTTTTTAGAGAGATTGTTATACAAAATCTATGACCGTAGATAGAATTATCTTCCCTAGACTGGGTGGCTTAGTATAGAACAACAGAAAGGAAAAGTAGTTATTTTTTCCCTTAAAGTAAATAGATAATTGGATGAATCCTACATGTGATTTATCGTATGATTCACTCCTTTCGTGGCTTGAATGATCCAAGCCTATCTCCTGTTTCTATAATTACAACCTGCATGATTAGAAAACCAATCCAACTATCTACAAGACATATGTAGCATCATATAAATATTTCATTCAATGGATCAACATAGCATCTAAATAAATGAAATCATAACATCACATATAGGGAAAAAAAAACTCTTTTCATTAATATAAATGGAGTGAGTTACAACCAGAAATAGGAGTTGATCTTGTAGAATATTTCCTCCAAGTTGACTTGTTCCTTCTTTGACACAAAGTGCACCTTTAATCACCCTAATGCATGGAATTATAACTCTTCATAGAAACAACATGAGGGTAGAATTATATCTCCAAAATAAAACCCCTAGCTTCTGGATGGCCACAAATATATAGGAAATGAAGGTAAGTTGGGAGTTATTATCCATTTACCAATCTAGGGCTTGAGATCCACTCTTGATGGGAGGATGGGATCAAAGGATAAGGGATGGAAAGTCCAAGGTAGGATAGGATAGGATCAAAATGTTTTATCTAAGGTGAATGGTTGTAACAAATTCTGGAAGCTTCTAGAAGAAGAGGCTTCTAGAATTTCTTTCTTTTTCCCAAATTTCTAGAACCAACGTAGGTGCATAGTGGAACAACCTGTAGGTGATCAAATCAGGCCACAGTGGAGCAACCTGTAGGTTCACATTGTCCAGTAGGAGGCTAGGGAGCGTTAGTACTTAAAATGACTCAAACAAGGTGCTTTCAGGCGGAAACTATGGGATATGAGAGTGTCATGCTTAGGGATTTATGCCATGATGATGTCAATGTGTAAAAAGGATGTTGATTGATCTATTTTGTAGGCCAATTGACAAAATGTGATAAAATGGCATATAACAGAGGTGTTTAGGCTCCATGGGTTGCCTCAAAACATTTTTAGTGATCGGGATGATAGGTTTCTTAGTGAATTTTTGTAAGAGTTATTCAAATTGGTTGAAATGGAGAAAACTCTGAGCACTAAATATCACCCTCAAACCAATGGCTAGATATATACTGTGAAAAAATAGCTCAAGGGATACATGTGAAACTATGTGATAGAACATAAACAAGCTTGTATCAAATCGTTGCACCTAGGTGAGCACCGCTACAGCACCACCTGCCACATGCCCATTGGTATGACTCTTTTTTGATCAATTCACAACTACAATGATCCTTCATTAGTGGACTTGGATTTAAGGGATACTAGAGTTCCCAAGGTATACATGAGATTCAAGACATTCTTGACACTATTAAGGAGAATTTGCAGGTGGCCCAAAATTAGAAGAAGATGTATGTATACAGATGCAATATTGAGTGCAAATTTGAAGTATGATACATGTTTTGTAGTTTGCATCCATACAGAAAAACCTCACTGAAAAAAGCGGGGCAAAGAAATTGAAGCCTTGCTTCTCTAGTCCCTACAAAGTGATATGTAAGATTCGAGAGGTGGCTTATGATCTTCAACTTGTATAAGGGAGTAAAATCCAGAATTTTTTTCATGTATCTTTCATAAAAATGGTATTGTGGCATAAATTCATACCTTCAGTCTAGTTGCCTCCATTATATGAAGATGGAAAACGAGTCTCGATTCCTGAGGAGATCTTGGACACAATAAAGAAGATTTTAAGGAGTAGGGTAATAAGAGAATATTTTATGAAATGGAGACACCTACCGAGGAGGATTCCACATGGGAAGGAGATCATATTTTGTAGCACCCCACATTGCAATTTCTTCAGGACAAGAAATATCGGTAATGGAGGACTGTCATGTCCCTTTCCAAGTGATCATCAGAGGGGAATGAATCAAGTAATTATTGAGATGAGAGGCTCATTCTACAGCCTAGTACGGGGGTATGTATAAGTTTGTACGTTCGTTCTTTCCCATTTAAAATAAAAATAAAGTTAAAAATTATGTTCTAAATAGAAAAATAATGTTGCCTATAATAGAAAAAAATGAATATGTTGTATAGTAATTAGAAGGAAAAAAATGTGTGATTAAGATTTTTAAATCTTATAATTTGGTTATTGACAAAATATTTTAATACCAATTAATATTGAGATATACTTAAAAATATGTCAATAATAAAAAACCATTTTAAATTGCATCATAAAATGTCTATGCACATATGATGTAAAATATTTTAATGTCAATTGCATATACATTATATATCATTTTTAAAACATTATGTATATATCATGAAAAAATTAGGTTTTTATGGTTAAAACATTTATTTGGTCATATATATACTCTATTTATCATTTAAAAATACAATTTAAGCAATGAAAAATAACACATTGTATTTTACACTCTAAAGAATTTTTCACTTGAATAAATTTGATCCCCCTCGGCTCATGTTAGATCCATAATTAAGATGGATCTATGATGGTTGAATGTCATCTCTAAGGTGATATTGAGTTATTAAATTAAAAATTAAAAGGGGAGATCCATAGTATTTTGATGACCCATGGTAATCAACCATGGTATTTGGAAACCCACATAATTGAAAGGAAGATTGGAGCTCTCTCATGGGGTATGGAATAGTGATTTGAATTCTATTATGATTTGATAACTCATTAAACATTTTAGCATATATTGATTTTTTTATTAAGATTGAAGACCCTACCTAGTCAAAACTAGTTTCGATGGGCTGATTCAACCACCCTAGCTAGTTTAGAGAAGGGATTATACAAATCTCTCAGATGTTTTTAGCATGGAAATCTAATTTCTAGAAGTCAAGATGGTGTCGAGCAGCGGACGAGTTTAATCCTTATGTAGGTCAAATTTATTATCTATAAAGGTAGATCTAGTATCATTAAGGAGGTCAATTATCTCTTTGGTAGCTAAGAAGGGAAACCATTATTCTTGGAGCATAATTAAATTAGAAAAGTTGAATTCGCTGCATGATCATTCCCTTGTAACGGTTGATGGATAGGAGTCGAATTAGATGAAAATGAGGTTGTTCTAACTTCCTATAATATATAAGCTTACTAGTCGAATTCACTATCGTATAGCAGTTAAGTTGTTGGGTTCTATAGCAGTCGAATAAATGGGTATCAACAAAGGGAGGGGGTGAGTTATGGCAGACTAAGTGAGGAGGAATTCTCGACTAATCTTTGGTGTCCACTCACCCTTTGGAAAGCTAGGCAATATACGATTTCATATTCAACGAATAAATGCCTATATGTATTCCCTTGGTTTCATTTCATAAAAAATTCCAATGGATTGAAGTTTAATCAAAAAATTATATTAATTAATTTTTTTTATCTTATTTCTATATGAGGAAAATTTAGAGATTTTGTAATTTCATTACTAGTAGAATTATCCCATTTTTTAAAAGCAACATTATAATGGTATAAACTTTGTGCATTCTACTAGCCTAAAGATATTATCATTGGAAGGAAGATTACAAGTTGCATTTGATATAAGTTCAACAATATGTTGATGAGTTCCTTGGAAAAGATGCTAGATCAAGAGGAGGAAATTCTTAATGTAGGAGGCAAGCTTGGTCATTTGTATCCATCAAAAGATAACCTTTTTATCTCATCTATGGAGGTGGAATAGTGTTTACATAAGGTCAATTAGACACCTTTCCAACGAGCTAAGAAGGATATCTTTTGATGATACAAATGACCAAGCTTTCCTCCTCTTACTATAACATATTTTCCAACGAACTCATCAACAAATGCAGCATAGAACCTTCCTTCCACTCATAAACCGCTAAAGCTAGAAAGATGCACAACTCAACTACCACTATAATGTTCCTTCTCAAAAACCAAATAATTCTATAGGCAATGAAATTATAAAATCTTTAAATTTTTCTCGTATTAATTTTTACAAATATTTTTCAAACAACACTTGGCATTTGGAGAAATAAGATAAAAAATTACTTAACATAATTTTTTGATTAAACTTTAAACCAAAAGAATTTTTTATTAAATGGAACCAAGGGAATATGTGATCACCAAAGGTTCAGTGGCCACCAAATCTCAGTCAAGAATTCCTCCTCACTCAACCTTCCAAAACTTACCCCCCCCCCGACCCTCTTGTTGATGCTCCTCAATTCGGCTGCTATAAAACCAAACAAATTAACTTCGACTAGATGATGAATTTGACGAGTAAGATTACCCACTATCGGAATTTAGGTTGACCTCCTTTTCAATTAATTCGACCCATGTCCATCAGCCACTGTAAGAGAATGATGATGCAATCAATTCAACCTTGCTAATTTAATATCGCTCCAAGAATAATGGAAGCTCTTCTCATCTACCAAATAGACCATTCATCCTCCTTAATCATACTCGATCTACCTTTACAGATAAGAAATATGACTTTCATCAGTAAAATCATTCTCTACTTGGAACTTCAACAAATTGAATTTGTATAATCCCTCTTCTTGACTAGTTAGGGTGGTTGAATCTTCCCACCGAAACTAGTTTTGATCAACTAGATTATATGATTTCAACATTAAAACCAACTTATGCCAATCCATACCCAAAAGTGAGCTTTAATTTTCCTTTTATGAATTTTATCATTAAAATACCACTTGTCATGCTAAAAACCATAGGCCGTGAAAATATTTTTATTTCTTCTTTTTACCTTCTTCTCAAATTTTATCATTAGAATACCATGAGTCATCAAAATACCCTAGGTCATTAAAATACATGGGTTCTCCCCTTTTCACCTTCTTCTCGGTCAGTAAAATATAGTGACTCTTTTAAAATTTTATCCTTATTTCTATGTAGTCACTTAGTCACTCTTTTTCTTATGTAATTACATCACCTCAGAAATGTTACTTTTCCACCCATTATTAATATTAAATAATTAAATAATAATATAAAGTGACTTTATAAAATGTTCTCCTTAGTTATTAATAGTCACTTCATAACACTTTTTCTTATGTAATCACATGATCTTAGAAATGTTACTTTTCCACTCAATTAATATTAAATAATTAAATTAATTGATCATACATGGGTTTCTCCTTTTTATCTTCTACTTTTCCTAAAATTTTGCACTTAAAAAAGAGGTTTGCAACTAGAGAAATTTGATCCCTCTATGAGCTTCTTAAATCCAGATTTAAGATGGAACTAGGTTTGTTTAATTATTTTTATTTACTTCAATTTTACTTCTAATGAAATCAATAAACTTTTACTTGTAATGACATCAATTTATTGTCTATATTAATTTTGAATGCCTACTATTTGTTATATACTTTTTTTGGAAACTTAATATAAATTCTACTAAATCATGTTTACTTCTAAATATATGATGACTTGCTATCTAGGTTATTGCTACTTTGGAATATATAAAGTTCATTATGGCATTTAAAAAAAGAAGAAGTGGAAATACAAATTATTTTTACCATGTAAAAATGCATATTCTATCCATGTAAATTTTACCAATTTACTTGTATTTAGCAATATATGAAAGTTTTATTTATCATTTTTACTTTTGAATACATTAAGTCCATTATATATTTACTTTAATGACTTAAATATGTAAATTTTACTAACTCCATTTTCTTTAACCTATAAATATGCATTATTACAATGCTATGGGCCAATGCCAAGATTTCCTAATATCACTTGTTCAAAATCATGTTGATAAAGAGATACCCTATATCTCTACTATTTACATCATGTTATTAATAATTAAATTAAAATGTTAGATATCTACATAATGATCATTGTTTCTCCTTTTATTTATAGTAATTAATCGTAATCTAAAATTCACTTTATAAAATAATTTTTCTTTTCTCTGTACAATTGTGATACTCTTATTTCAAAATTTTGTTTGAAAACAAATAATAAGTCTATGATTTGAGATCTCCAGTTCATTCTCCCAACATTACCACTGACACAGGTTGTCACATGACTAAATATCTATAAATCGGTTTGTTTTGTGGTGAAAGAAGTATATCGACCAAAAAAGGTAAAACCCCATTTAAAAGGGAGGAACTTCAACACTTACTACAGATTGGAAATGCCATCAATTTATAGTTTGTATTGATTTTTAATACGTGCACTTTGTTATATATTTTTTTTTGGAAACTAAATATAAATTCAACTAGATCATGTTTACTTGTGAAATATAATGATTCATTATGTAGATTATTGTTATTATGGAATATCTAAAGTTCATTAGATTTAAAAAAAAAAATGGAATTACAAATTTTTTCTTCGAGGTAAAATTCAGATTCTATCTATGTAAATTTTACTAATTTACTTGTATTAACCAATATATGAATATTTTATTTATCATTCTTACTTTAGAATACATGAAATCCATTATATATTTTCTTTAAAAACTTAAAGATGTAAATTTTACTAACTTTCTTTCCATTAACCTATAAATAAGCATTTTTATAATACCATGGGTCAATACCATGGCTTACTATTACCACAAGCATTTACATCATATTATTAATAATTAAATTAAAATTCTTAATATCTACTTAATGATGATTGTTTCTAATTTTAAATGTTAATTAATGGTAATCTAAATTTATTTTTATAAAATAATTTAAGTATTTGTCTCTCTCCAAACAAATCCTAAGCCCATGATTTGTGATCTCGAGTTCATTATCTTTGGACATTTCCACTCAAGCAGGTTGTCACACAACTAAATATCTATATATTGATTTTTTTTTGGTTAAAAAAGTATCTCAAGGAAAAAGGTAAAACCCCATGTAAAAGGGAGAATTGGAAATGAGATCAATTTACTGTCTGTAATAATTTTGAATATATATATATATATATATATATATATATATATATATATATATATATATATATATATATATTTAGATAGTTAATATAAATTTTATGAAATCGTAAAGTAAAACCCCATTTAAAAAGGGAGAATTGGAAATGAGATCAATTTATTGTACATATATATATATATATATATATATATATATAGATATATATATATATAAATTTTACTAAATCATGTTTACTTGCTGATATGTGATGACTTGTTATCTAGGTTATTGTTGGTTTAGAATATATAAAGTTTATTATCACTTTCTCTCTTTTTATTAAGTGGAAATACAAATTCTTTCTCCCAAATAAAAATACAAATTTTATCTATGTAAATGTTACTAATTCACTTGTATTTATCAATATATGAATATTTTATTATCATTCTTACTTTTGAATACATGAATTCCATTATATATATATCTTATAAAAATTAAAGATGAAACTTCTTTTATTAAGTGGAAATACAAATTCTTTCTCCCAAATAAAAATACAAATTTTATCTATATAAATGTTACTAATTCACTTGTATTTATCAATATATGAATATTTTATTTATCATTCTTATCTTTGAATACATGAATTCCATTATATATATATCTTGTAAAAATTAAAGATGAAAATTGTACTTTCTCCCTTACCACTTAAACAATTTATCACACAACTAAATGCCTATTTTGTGGTGAAAAAAGTATCTCCAATAAAAAGGCAAAACCCAAAACCCCATTTAAAAGGGAAAAAATCCCACACTTACTACAAGATTGAAAGCTTCACACATGTTGTATGCGATTGAAAAGGGTCACATCACAACAAGACATAAATGGAATAAATAGAATGGGAAATCATTTTAAAATATGCTTCTAGATAGTAATTCATTCAGGATATGCAAACCTTGTGAGGTTAATTTACTATCTTAAAGAATTGCAGGCCCTATTTAGAATATTCCACCTGATCTATTATCCACCTTAGAGAAGGATTGACACAACACCTTAATTAACACAACAATTAACACGCACAGATTTGATATCCAACTTTGCGTTTGCCATAGCCTCAACCACCACTATGAACTCTCGCACATGATTACTACAATTATGCTTCAATCTGTCCCATATGTGGAACGAGAATGGAAGACAACACTATCTAAAGGACTGATAGAAATATGTAATCACTTTACTAAATAAATGTATCCAACCCTAAAAACCCTAAAGATGTTTTTAGTGGTCAAGATATAGGGCGAGGTAAAACCAAGAATCTCTTCACTATCAATTTAATTATCATGCTCAAATTCTCGACTTAGGGTTAATTTAATTTTAGTTTTCATCTTAAATTTTGTGTAACATAACATTACTTAAAATTTTGTTAGGGTTATTTTAATTTTTATTAATAATTAATAATTTTTATTTTTATTTTTATTTTTATTTTTATTTATTTATTTATTTTTATTTTTTTCTGGAGTTAACATAATATTATATTACATTATTTTCCATTTTTATGAAGGATTAAATATATTTTCACTCTAAAAGAGTTTGTATATCAAGATTTGATTATTTGATCTCTCTAGGAACAAAGTTAAGATGGATCTAGACTGGTTTAATTTGCCCTTTTAGATAAGTTATATTCCACATAGATACCATGGATTAATACCAAGGGTTACAAATAATATGGATTAATACTATGGACCAATTTTATTTTTATTTTTACTTTTATTTTTATAGAGTTTTTTTTTTTTTTTTATCTACATTACATTAATTTTTTTATTTAATTTAATTTTTTTAATTTAATTTTATTTTTATGTAATTTATTTTAGTCAAATTGTTAAGCATTACATTACAACATCTCTATCATACTTGGGTGGAGAGTGCCTCTCTGTGCAATTACATAACTGTGACACTGACTTAGAGCTTTTCTTCTCACAATAAAGTGAATTAAAAAAAAAAAATCCTTAATTACATTACAACATCTCTATCATACTTGGGTGGAGAGTGCCTCTCCGTGCAATTACATAATTGTGACACTGACTTAGAGCTTTTCTTCCCACAATAAAGTGAATTAAAAAAAAAATATCCTTATTTCTCCATATTAGCTTAATAGTACATTTTTTTTAAAATTTAATTACATTACCTTAGAAATATTGTTTTTCCACCTTAATTGACGTTAAATAATTAAATTAATTCATCATTCAGAGATTACATCATATTTAAGAAAAAAAATCCTTATTTCTCCATATTAACTTAATAATACTTTTTTTTTAAAATTTAATTACATCACCTTAGAAATATTTTTTTCCCACCTTAATGGACATTAAATAATTAAATTAATTGATCATTCAGACATTACATCCTATTTAAGAAGAGCTGCCCACTTTGAAAGATTGTTCCTCTTGCAAATTATTATAAATAATTTATTAAAAAAAAATGGTTCCAATGTTGAGATCCATCAAATTAAGGTTCTTTCTATGGACTAAAGCCTTATAAATTTTCTAATAAGAACATGATCTGGCATATAGATTTTTTCCACTATTTTTATGGTGGTTGTTCTAACTTTTTCTTGTCCAAAAAAAGTTAATTTTTTTTCCAAATTTCACTAATTGCTTTCTTACCTAGACCCTGAAATATATGTGAACCTTACTGAAATTTTTTGTTTTTATACAAGTTTTTGGGGTATTATTTATAATAGTTTTCATTTTAAATCAAATTTATTTTTATAAAATATATCTATTTATATTTTTTATAAAATAATTTATTTAAATTATTAAACTTATGTTAAAAATATTGAGTCAATCACATTGTCTAAGTATGACAACCACATTTATTACCATATATTATAAGGGTAGAAAGTCAAAATCAATAAGTCCATTCAAACCTATGTCTCTACCCAACATTTCACACATTAAAACACCATAATCTATAATGCCTCGAGATGTGTGAAATATTAAATCAATGGTTTGAGAGGGCTTTTAACCTACCCCTAGGCAAAGTTGTTTTATTTTTACCACCTTTTACTCATGTTTTTTACCACTTTTTATTCATGTCTTTATTTCATGTATTGCGTACCCCGTTGTAAACCATTTACCACCTACTACCCCAGTTTCCATATTTTTCTGAAATGAGCTAATGTATTAAAGCTTGAGGCAAGAGGAGGCAAGGTCAACAATTGGAATTTATTTTCATGCAGGTAAAATGAGGATACATGTTTTAGAAGTAAATTTGAATAGAAATCATGGAGTTTCCAATGTTATAAAGGAATATTTCCTCCCTGTGGAATAATATTATAGAGGTGAAGATAATTTTTTACACAACAGAAAAATAAATGTTATATGGAGAAAATATATATATGGAGAAAATATATTATAAAGAGGAAAATGCATGTGAAGAGAAAATTTGGATAATTTCTTATCCAAAGTTTTTACAGAAATAAAAGGTGGAGATCAAAATATATTTTCATAGTTTATCAAACATGGTTGGAGACATGGTTTTCAAAACCATTGGAAGAAAACCAGTAAATGGTTTTATATAAAAATGAGAATTATTTATGAAGTTTCATTTATTCATAAGTATACCAAAGGTGGGAACACTAAATATGAAAACAGTGGATGGTTTGGGTAAATTGTCATAAATTTCATTTATGAAATTCATAAACAAATAAATTCTGCAATGGAGAATTATTACAAGCCATGGTTTTCAAAACCATGGATGGTTTCACAAAGCAAAGATTATTTAAGTAAATATTTCGAGATTTGATTTATGAAATTCATGAAGAAAATAATACTTTTACAAGTCAAAACGAGACATGGTTTTCTATTGAAGACATGGTTTTTCAAAACCACAGGAAATAATTATTTTCTTTTATGGAAATATGAAAATGTGATTTTATATATTTTGGAAAATATTTTTATCAAAATCTCTTATTCCCAAAAGTTTAAAATTAATATTTTTGAAAACTAAAGAGTGACAAAAAATCAATGATTTCCAAATCATTTTCAAATTTATCGACAATGGTTAAACACGTGAAGGATAATTAAGATAAATTGAATCATCAAATGATTTTATTAAAATGCAAAGGATTAATCAATTATATAAAAAGGGTTAGTCAACCATATTATGTGCATATTAACTAAGTTTTAGGGAGAAACTTCAATAAGCTCCAAATTCTAAGGAAAAATATCAACAAGCAGAATATTAAGGCAGATTTGTGACAAAACATGAGCAACCAGTTTCAAGAATAAAAGAAACCAATAATCCAAGTCCTAGATTTGGAGGCACAAGACATTCAATCAGCTACAAATTTCTTGTATTTTTTCATATATTTTATTTATTTTTAGTTTGTATATTTGATTTTATTTCCAAAAAGCTAGTAATAGCTAATAATATGTAATTTATATATATTGTTTCAATTTCATTGTAAAAGGGTTGGATTTTGATGCCAAACCTTTGCCCTTTTTTTAAAGGCTTATATTGCAGAATTTTAAATTGAAGTATTATGGCTTTAGTTTCATGAAAATTTTTGTTTCTCATGTATGTCTTTCCCTGTGATTTCATAATCTGTTTTTGCATATGTTCAAGGTAACATAGGATCTAGGGTTGAGTATCAACCTCCCTGACAACCCACTTTAAAATTATCATCATTATGGATACTAGCTAATTGAACAATCTGTTTGAATTGCCTTCTATCATCTCTTGAATGTATATTTGTTTAGATGTAGAAGTATTCGACAACATATAATAAATATGATTGATCGAGTATTCAATATGGATACTTAATTATCCGATTTCTCTTATATTCCTCTACCAAACTCTTTTAAGCTATGTTATTCTATCGAAGCTAAACGTCAAAACTTTGATAAAACCTTAGCAAGAGATGACTTTATTTTTGAGAAAATATTTTCTATTCATCAGTAACCTCATATAACAAATGATAGATCTGGGTATTGTGCTTCAAAGGTTTTTTTCAAGTGACAATGAACAACATGAAAAAGCCTTGTAACACTTGAGGGAGCCCCCTATAGTTCGAGGCTAGTTTGAACCTAAATTTGGATTGAGCTAGTTTGTTGGCATAGTTTCAAAGCCAAGAACTGACTTCAAGAAACAAATAAAACAAAGGTTATCTCATATTTTTCTACTTTCTCATCATGGAGAATGAATGTTTTTTATTTCCTTTGAAGTTCTTGTCCTAGTCGATTATTCTCCACAGCTTTTCCTGCATTGATATTGTTGTATTTGTGAATATTATGAGTTGGGTTAGGAGGAGGGAGCCATGGAAGATTCTTAGATTGGATAGATATGAAGATGTGAAATAAAAACCTTACTATATATATATATATATATATATATGGCTTAAATTATTTTAAAATTATTAGTCACCATAAAAATATTACGTCGATATTTACATAAATGATGTGAACTAACATGTAAATGCCTAATTCATTAGCCCTAGGTGTAATTACCAACGTTGAGCTTAAATTTAACATATATTTGTTCATCTATCAGTGTCATAGATTAAATGTCCTTGGAATATCCTCTGTATGATGCACAGATTGATGGAACCCGTGGAGGGTGTTAGCCCCCCTATGAAATTTTTGACAAGCAATAGGGGGCTAAATCATTGTTGAGCCTTCAAGGAATGCATTTCCTCTGAAAACACAGTCTCATCGAAGCCTCTATGTGTCTTTTATCCTTGATAAAATCCCCTCTGCTGATTCCCCTTTTAAAGCCTCTCTGTTTGTGAAGAAATGCCCAAAGGCCCCCTTTTCCTTCTTATTTCACCCCCAAGGAGGCTCCATTTTATCCCCCTTGCCTTCCCCTTATTTTTCCCTTCTTACCCTTCAATTCCCCCTAAAATTCCCTTTAAATTTCCCCCCTAGCCTTTGTTGACCTTCTTCCCCCTTTATCTCTCTATCGTTACCCTTCCCAACCTTCAAAATCCATTAAAACGGGCGAAAACCCATCCTCTGACCTTATTATAAGGCCTAGCCCCTTTCCCGTCAGCCCCTTATAACCACTTCCCCATACGCCCTTACCCAAGACCAAGCGCTTAAGCCTTGGGGGCCAATCGCAATCGGAACCGTCAGGCGGGTGTATTTCCTTTATAACGCAAAAACCCCGATGCGATCGTTTTAACACGTTAAGTCCCGCGATGTGTTTTGCACCGTTGATCTATCACAAGATCAGACGGCTATGCGCTAATCACAGCCCCCGCCTAATCGCAATCGGAACATGTTAAGTGCACCCTCCGATCGGCCCATCGCAAGTGATTACGATGCGATTGATCGCAAGTCTTTTTGCCAGAGCTCCGATTACGATCCTCCGATCATTTCCCGACCGTCGATCTGTCCCGCCGATCCGACGGCCAGCGCTCCATCGCAACTCCCCATCCGATAGCAATCGCAACTCCTTCCCTCCATCTCCCGATTCAATCCTGTCCGTCTATTTCCCCACCGATCTCATGGCCAGCGCTCAATCGCAAGTCCCCTTCCAATCGCAATCGCAAGCCTTCCCGTCTGACTCCCGATTTGATCCCATCTGTTAGTCCGATCGACGATCCAACGGCCATCGCACACCCACCCCAATCGCAATCGGAACTTTTAATCGCACCCCCTTTCCGCGCAATGCGATTGCGATCCCCCGATCCAATCTGAGCCGTCCATCTCGCCAGTTTCAATGGCACAGATTCATCCTGCTCCCCTCCCATCGTGCCTCTCGTTTCGCCCTCCGATTGATTGTGAGCCGTTGATCTGGCCTTCAGATCTAACGGTCAGTGCTCGATCGCGTCCTCGCCGCCGATCGCAATCGCCACATTTGAAATATGTGTTGCGATTGCTCCCCGCTCCGATATCCGATTGCGATTGGCCCGATTTCATCCTGATCGTCCATAGGTCGGATGATCCGACGGTTCTAGTCTATTCGACCTCCGCCTCCACTGGGTCCCACATCCAAGGCTCCGCCCCTTGTTTGTTGGCTTTTTCCTTTGTAATTCGCCCAAAGTTCGTTGCCGGGCTTTTCACTATTAACCATTTCCTCTGCCATTTTCATTGTTTCTCAACTGTCCCGCCACCATTTCACCGCCTCCGCATCATTTCCTCCGCCACCACTGCCCAAACTTTAAACAGTTTATTTTAAATCGTGCAGATAGCACAGAGAGGTAATTTCGGCATTGCCAGCAGATCAGCAGAAGGCTTCAAAGGGATTAATGCTTGTTATTGATACAATTAATGTCTAATCCCGCATTCAAAGGATTCAAGCACAGTTTGAAGACTTAAGCACGCAAAGAGTCTTATCTGTGTTTAAATATCAGCAGAAGTACTCTTCTCCAGAAGGAAATCCTCCTACAAGGAATCTCCATGCCTCCTCGAGCCCATAAGCAATTAAATACACGAACAAGAGCTTCATTGAAGACCGTCCGAGCAGCAGTAATGGAGGTATGGAGAAGACCTGCAGATTTTCATCCAGTTCATTTATTCCAGAATGGCAGCACATATACCAAACACCAGAAGGACTTCACGAAACACCAGAGATCAAAATCTGACCTGACAGAGATCTCCGAACCAGTCTTAGAGTACCTACAGCGTTGCAGATAGCCATTAAGCAGTATGGGCATGGACACTTCCGCCGATTCTGTCTTAATGAGATCAATTAATTGTCTATCTACCTCTGTTTCTCTCTTCTCCTATAAGATTTCCCAGAAACGAATTGTAAAGGTTGTTGTTGTTGCCTCGCTGAGGATTTGCAGTTAGAGGGATTCATTCAGACTGTTAGAACAGTCGTGGGAGGGAGTTGCAGAGTAGTTTGTATGTAATAGGCTGGGAGGAGAAAGTCTGGATTGTATTAGCCATTGGTCTTATTGTACATGACTGGTTTTGCATCAATTAATCAAAGCACATTTCACAGGATCCTGGTCTATTGCTATTGGTGATGTTTTTCTAACTCTGTCTATTACATTTTCATACTGTTTCATGTTCTTCTGGTAGGCAATAGAAGTATAACATAGGATTCACCCTTGTTAGGTGCCCTATGTTTCCTGCTCTCCCTACCTTTAATGTTTTATGCTTTGTGTGCTGTCTAAGAGTGAATTCACGTGGTTTAACCAGTGAAGCGGATGTTATTGCCTGCTGGCTGATGTATGAACTTGGGGGTTTGCTTCTTGGATGCTTCTTTGTTAGATTTATCTATGTTTTCCCCTTGGAGTTGCTAAAGAAGACCTAGAGTTAAATGACCTCTGGTCTGATCTATAAGCAGCCCCTTTGTCTCTTTGAGAGCTGCCTTCGAGTATGTCCAAGCAGGTCTGGAGTTAAATGACCTCTGGCCTGATCTATAGACAGAAATTCGGTTGCTTTCCTTCTTTCACTTTCCTCCTCAATGTCCCATCCCACCATCTAATCTAAAAGATCCTTTAGTATTAGATGACTTTCCCTTTGAAAGCCTTGGCTAGTTGTTGCATGTAATTTCCTTTCATGACTCCATAGCCCAATGGATGGCACGGTCTTGGCCTATCCTCTTTGCTGAAGCCTCCTGATGTTCTGTTCCTTTCTTCCCATTGCTTTCCCAGTCAGTGATCTCCTAACCAACCCAGCAACCCTTCAACCAAACTATTTAAAAACCCCCTTTGTGCTTCATAACTAGCCTAATATCTCATTTTAGCTTCAAAGACATATCATTCTTTGCTCTTTTGGGAGAGATCCCTATCCGGGTCCAGGAGGGCTAGATCCTAGGGCCCCAAAGTGGTTTGATGTTGTCTCATCTTTTGGTATTTCCAAATCTGCCAAAACATGGGAACCCCAACATAATGGCGACTCCGCTGGCGAAAGATCAGTCAGCTTTGATTTGGTAAACCACTGTGGTGGACAGTAAGTTGTAAATAATCCACCTGGTGACTCCACAATTCCTGAATGATAAAAAGACTCCACTGGTGATCAGCAGGCCACTGGTTATCCATGGTTTCACATAAGACTCCACTGGGAGACCAGTCGCAATACAACATCATCCCTACCAAATGGAAGACTCTGAGTTGAGCCCCCTTGAAGAGTTTCGTTGTGGAATATCAGATATACTGGCTCAACTCAGAAGTGAAGACCTTCCAAAAGTTTTACATTCCAGCTCAAGATTCAATGATCGACCTGAGCTGAAGAAAGTTTTTTTAGAAGTGCTGGCAGAGAGGTATGAAGCTGAGCTCGAACTTTTGAAATCACAAGAGAAATCATACAAGTTCAGATACCCCAGAGCATTTTTGGAAAGTCTCCCGCCCCCTAAAAACGAAGAGATTCTGATGTTGTTCGATGTGAAAGAAGAAGATGATCCGACTCCCAAGAGCCACACTGAAGATGCAGTGGAAAATGTAATAATCAAAGCAGCCTAGGATAAAGATAGCCTACCAAGCTTGGGAGGCCTAAAAGAAGAAAATGTACATCATTTGTTCATGGATCCTGTGGCAGAATACATAGAGGCCTTGATTTGCTCAAATTCTCCAGCGTTGATCCTTAGCAAGGGCTAGTTTCATCAAGAATGGTCACTACTAATGGTGGCCTCCGTTTTGAAGGACCACAAGCAGAGCACCCTGTGGTTATCTCTGACAAGCATCCAGTGCTCATATCCTTTTTTGTTACTACTTGACTGGCTGCATTGGCATTATTGTATCACCTAGAACATCAGAGATTCCCAGTTAGAGTAGAGTAGGTAGGAGGTCTGAAATAAGCTCGGTCTATGAGCAAGTAGTTAGTTGTTTTCATATTCTGTCTTAGAATGTAGAGAAGAGACCTGCTAGACAGTTTAATCCTAGCAGGTAGTAGTGTAGGTAGAGAAACATGTGAGACCAACAGTCTAATCTGGTCTCATGGAGTAATAAGGGTGAAAGCAAAATAGGTTTATTTTTCCTGTTTGTAAAAATTGATGATGTAAAAGGGTCTGCAAGTCCAAATGCACCCAAGAAGAAAAATGTTAGGACTATAGTGTGGGTAGGTAGTTGTTTGGAAGAATTTTACTGCTAATATGTTGTCTTCATAATATTGTGGCAGCTGATCAAGGAAAGAAAAGGATGGTTCAAGCAGCAGGCATCTGGCCTACACCAAGAGATCAATTTCTGAATTCTTGACTCCTTCAAGAAGAAGCCATCCCCATGTGGAGCCACTGTTAGCCCCCCTATTAAATTTTTGACAAGCAATAGGGGGCTAAATCATTGTTGAGCCTTCAAGGAATGCATTTCCTCTGAAAACACAGTCTCCTTGAAGCCTCTATGTGTCTTTTATCCTTGATGAAATCCCCTCTGCTGATTCCCCTTTTAAAGCCTCTCTGTTTGTGAAGAAATGCCCAAAGGCCCCCTTTTCCTTCTTATTTCACCCCCAAGGAGCCTCCATTTTATCCCCCTTGCCTTCCCCTTCTTTTTTCCTTCTTACCCTTCAATTCCCCCTAAAATTCCCCTTAAATTTCCCCCCTAGCCTTTGTTGACCTTCTTCCCCCTTTATGTCTCTATCGTTACCCTTCCCAACCTTCAAAATCCATTAAAACGGGCGAAAACCCATCCTCCAACCTTATTATAAGGCCTAGCCCCTTTCCCGTCAGCCCCTTCTAACCACTTCCCCATACACCCTTACCCAAGACCAAGCGCTTAAGCCTTGGGGGCCAATCACAATCGGAACCGTCGAGCGGGTGTATTTCCTTTGTAACGCAAAAACCCCAATGTGATCGTTTTAACACGTCAAGTCCCGCGATGTGTTGTGCACCGTCGATCTATCACAAGATCAGACGGCTATGCACTAATCGAAGCCCCCGCCTAATCGCAATCGGAACATGTTAAGTGCACCCTCCGATCGGCCCATCGCAAGTGATTGCGATGCGATTGATCGCAAGTATTTTAGCCAGAGCTCCGATTGCGATCCTTCGATCATTTCCCGACCGTCGATCCGTCCCGCCGATCCGACGGCCAACACTCCATCGCAACTCCCCATCCGATCGCAATCGCAACTCCTTCCCTCCATCTCCCGATTCAATCATGTCCGTCTATTTCCCCGCCGATCCCACGGCCAGCGCTCAATCACAAGTCCCCTTCCGATCGCAATCGCAAGCCTTCCCGTCTGACTCCCGATTTGATCCCATCCGTCCATCCGATCGACGATCCAACGACCATCGCACGCCCGCCCCAATCGCAATCGGAACTTTCAATCACACCCCCTTTCCGTGCAATGTGATTTCGATCCCCCGATCCAATCTGAGCCGTCCATCTCGCCAGTTTCAATGGCACAAATTCATCCTGCTCCCCTCCCATCGTGCCTCTCGTTTCGCCCTCTGATTGATTGTGAGTCATTGATATGGCCTTCGGATCTAACGATCAGCGCTCGATCACGTCCTCACCGCCGATCGCAATCACCACATTTGAAATATGTGTTGCGATTGCTCCCCGCTCCGATCTCTGATTGCGATTGGCCCGATTTCATCCTGATCGTCCATAGGTCGGATGATCCGACGGTTCTGGTCTATTCACCCTCCGCCTCCGCTGGGTCCCACATCCAAGGCTCCGCCCCTTGTTTGTTGGCTTTTTCCTTTGTAATTCGCCCAAAGTTCGTTGCCGGGCTTTTCACTATTAACCATTTCCTCCGCCATTTTCATTGTTTCTCAACTGTCCTGCCACCATTTCACCGCCTCCGCATCATTTCCTCTGCCACCACTGCCCGGGCTTTAAACAGTTTATTTTAAATCGTGAAGATAGCACAGAGAGGTATTTTCGGCATTGCCAGCAGATCAGCGGAAGGCTTCAAAGGGATTAATGCTTATTATTGATAAAATTAACGTTTAATCCCGCATTCAAAGGATTCAAGCACAGTTTGAAGACTTAAGCATGCAAAGAGTCTTATCTGTGTTTAAATATCAGCAGAAGTACTCTTCTCCAGAAGGACATCCTCCTACAAGGAGTCTCCATGCCTCCTCGAGCCCATAAGCAATTAAATACACGGACAAGAGCTTCATTGAAGACCGTTTGAGCAGCAGTAATGGAGGTATGGAGAAGACCTGTAGATTTTCATCCAGTTCATTTATTCCAGAATGGCAGCACAGATACCAAACACCAGAAGGACTTCACGAAACACCAGAGGTCAAAATCTGACCTGACAGAGATCTTCGAACCAGTCTTAGAGTACCTACAACGTTACAGATAGCCATTAAGAAGTATGGGCGTGGAAACTTCCGCCGATTCTGTCTTAATGAGATCAATTAATTGTCTATCTACCTCTGTTTCTCTCTTCTCCTATAAGATTTCCCAGAAACGAATTGTAAAGGTTGTTGTTTAGTTGTTGAGGATTTGCGGTTAGAGGGATTCATTAGGACTGTTAGAAAGCCGGTCGTGGGGGAGGGAGTTGCAGAGTAGTTTGTATGTAATAGGCTGGGAGGAGAAAGTCTGGATTGTATTAGCCATTGGGCTTATTGTACATGACCGGTTTTGCATCAATTAATCAAAGCACATTTCACAGGATCCTGGTCTATTGCTATTGGTGATGTTTTTCTAACTCTGTCTAGTACATTTTCATACTGTTTCATGTTCTTCTGGTAGGCAACAGAAGTATAACATAGGATTCACCCTTATTAGGCGCCCTATGTTTCCTGCTCTCCCTACCTTTAATGTTTTCTGCTTTGTGTGTTGTCTAAGAGTGAATTCACGTGGTTTAACCAGTGCAGCGGATGTTATTGCCTGCTGGCTGATGTATGAACTTGGGGGTTTGCTGCTTGGATGCTTCTTTGTTAGATTTATCTCCGTTCTTTCCCTTGGAGTTGCTAAAGCAGACCTGGAGTTAAATGACCTCTGGTCCGATCTATAAGCAGCCCCTTTGTCCCTCTTTGAGAGCTGCCTTTGAGTATGTCCAAGCAGGTCTGGAGTTAAATGACCTCTGACCTGATCTATAGACAGAAGATTGGTTGTATTTCGTTCTTTCACTTTCCTCCTCAATGTCACATCCCACCATCTAATCTAAAAGATCCTTTAGTATTAGATGACTTGCCCTTTGAAAGCCTTGGCTAGTTGTTGCATGTAATTTCCTTTCATGACTCCATAGCCCAATGGATGGCACGGTCTTGGCCTATCCTCTTTGCTGAAGCCTTCTGCTGTTCTGTTCCTTTCTTCCCATTGCTTTCCCAGTCAGTGATATCCTAACCAACCCAGCAACCCTTCAACCAAACTATTTTAAAACCCCCTTTGTGCTTCATAACTAGCCTAATATCTCATTTGAGCTTCAAAGACATATCATTCTTTGCTCTTTTTGGAGAGATCCCTCTCTGGGTCCAGGAGGGCTAGATCCTAGGACCCCAAAGTGGTTTGATGTTGTCTCATCTTTTGGTATTGCAAAATCTGCCAAAACATGGGAACCCCAACATAATGGCAACTCTGCTGGGGAAAGATCGATCGGCTTTGATTTGGTAAGCCACTTTAATGGTGGACAATAGGATTGTCTATCATCCACACGACAACTCCACAATTCACGAATGATAAAAAGACTCCATTGGGTGATCAGCAGGCCACTAGTTATCCATGGTTTTACATAAGACTCAACGGGAGACCGGTCGCAATACAACATCATCCCTACCAAATGGAAGACTCACAGTGAGCCCCCTTGAAGAGTTTCGTTGTGGAATATCGGATATACTGGCTCCAACTCGAAGCCCAGCCTTCCAAAAGTTTTATGTTCCAACTCAAGATTCAATGATCGACTGGTAGAAGAAGGTTTTTAGAAGTCTTTGGCGGAGAGGTATGGTGAGCTCAAACTTTTGAACTCACTAGAGATATCATACGAGTTCAGAGACCCGAGAGCATTCTTGGAAAGCCTCCCTCCCCCCAAAAGAGAAGAAATTCCGCTGCTGTTTGATGTGCAAGAAGAAGACGATCCGACTCCCAAGAGTCACTCTGAAGACACAGCGGAAAATGTAATAATCAAAGCAACCCAGGATAAAGACAACCTACCAAGCTTGGGAGGCCTAAAAGAAGAAAATGTACATCATATGTTCGTGGATCCTGTGGCAGAATACATGGAGGCCCTGATTCGCTCAAATTCTCCAGCGTTGATCCTTAGCAAGGGCCAGTTTCATCAAGAATGATCACTACTGATGGTGACCTCGGTTTTGAAGGACCACAGGCAGAGCACCCTGTGGTTATCTCTGACAGGAAGCCAGTGCTCATATCCTTTTTTGTTACTGCTTGACTGGCTGCATTGACATTATTGTATCACCTAGAACATCAGAGATTCCCAGTTAGAGTAGAGTAGGTAGGAGGTCTGAAATAAGCTCAGCCTATGAGCAGGTAGTTAGTTGTTTTCATTTTCTGTTTTAGAATGTAGAGAAGAAATTTGCTAGACAGTCTAATCCTAGCAGGTAGTAGTGTAGGTAGAGAAACTATGAGACCAACAGTCTAATTTGGTCTCATGGAGTAATAAGGGTAGAAGTAGAATAGGTTTATTTTTCCTGTTTGTAAAAATTAATGATGTAAAAGGGTCTGCAAGTCCAAATGCACCCAAAAGAAAAATGATAGAACTATAGTGTGGGTAGGTAGTTGTTTGGGAGAATTTTTATTGCTGATATGATGTCTTCATGAGTTGTGGCAGCTAAAATCAAAGAAGAAAGGGATGGTTCAAGCAGCAGGCATCTGGCCTACACCAAGAGATCAATTTCTGAATTCTTGACTCCTTCAAGAAGAAGCCATCCCCATGTGGAGCCACTGTTAGCCCCCCTATGAAATTTTTGACAAGCAATAGGGGGCTAAATCATTGTTGAGCCTTCAAGGAATTCATTTCCTCTGAAAACACAGTCTCCTTGAAGCCTCTATGTGTCTTTTATCCTTGATGAAATCCCCTCTGCTGATTCCCCTTTTAAAGCCTCTCTGTTTGTGAAGAAATGCCCAAAGGACCCCTTTTCCTTCTTATTTCACCCCCAAGGAGCCTCCATTTTATCCCCCTTGCCTTCCCCTTATTTTTCCCTTCTTACCCTTCCATTCCCCCTAAAATTCCCTTTAAATTCCCCCCCTAGCCTTTGTTGACCTTCTTCCCCCTTTATCTCTCTATCGTTACCCTTCCCAACCTTCAAAATCCATTAAAACGGGCGAAAACCCATCCTCCAACCTTATTATAAGGCCTAGCCCCTTTCCCGTCAGCCCCTTCTAACCACTTCCCCATACGCCCTTACCCAAGACCAAGCGCTTAAGCCTTGGGGGCCAATCGCAATCGGAACCGTCGGGCGGGTATATTTCCTTTGTAACACAAAAACCCCAATGCGATCGTTTTAACACGTTAAGTCCCGCGATGTGTTGTGCACCATCGATCTATCACAAGATCAGATGGCTATACGCTAATCGCAGCCCCCGCCTAATCGCAATCGGAACATGTTAAGTGCACCCTCCGATTGGCCCATCGCAAGTGATTGCGATGCGATTGATCGCAAGCCTTTTTGCCAGAGCTCCGATTGCGATCCTCCGATCATTTCCCGACCGTCGATCCATCCCACCGATCCGACGGCCAGTGCTCCATCACAACTCCCCATCCGATCGCAATCGCAACTCCTTCCCTCCATCTCCCGATTCAATCCTGTCCGTCTATTTCCCCGCCGATCCCACGGCCAGCGCTCAATTGCAAGTCCCCTTCCGATCGCAATCGCAAGCCTTCCCGCCTGACTCCCGATTTGATCCCATCCGTCCGTCCGATCGACGATCCAACGGCCATCGCACACCCGCCCCAATCGCAATCGGAACTTTCAATCGCACCCCCTTTCCGCGCAATGCGATTGCGATCCCCCGATCCAATCTGAGCCATCCATCTCGCTAGTTTCAACGGCACAGATTCATCCTGCTCCCCTCCCATCGTGCCTCTTGTTTCGCCCTTCGATTGATTGTGAGCCATTGATCTGGCCTTCGGATATAACGGTCAGCGCTCGATCGCGTCCTCGCCACCGATCGCAATCGCCGCATTTGAAATATGTGTTGCGATTGCTCCCCGCTCCGATCTCCGATTGGGATTGGCCCGATTTCATCCTGATCGTCCATAGGTCAGATGATCCGACGGTTCTGGTCTATTCGCCCTCCGCCTCCGCTGGGTCCCACATCCAAGGCTCCGCCCCTTGTTTGTTGGCGTTTTCCTTTGTAATTCACCCAAAGTTCGTTGCTGGGCTTTTCACTATTAACCATTTCCTCCGCCATTTTCATTGTTTCTCAACTGTCCCGCCACCATTTCACCACCTCCGCATCATTTCCTCCGCCACCACTGCCCAGGCTTTAAACAGTTTATTTTAAATCATGCAGATAGCACAGAGAGGTATTTTCGACATTGCCAGCAGATCAGCAGAAGGCTTTAAAGGGATTAATGCTTATTATTGATACAATTAATTTTTAATCCCGCATTCAAAGGATTCAAGCACAGTTTGAAGACTTAAGCACGCAAAGAGTCTTATCTGTGTTTAAATATCAGCAGAAGTACTCTTCGCCAAAAGGACATCCTCCTACAAGGAATCTCCATGCCTCCTCGAGCCCATAAGCAATTAAATACATAGATAGGAGCTTCATTGAAGACCGTCTGAGCAGCAGTAATGGAGGTATGGAGAAGACCTGCAGATTTTCATCCAGTTCATTTATTCCAGAATGGCAGCACAGATACCAAACACCAGAAGGACTTCACGAAACACCAGAGGTCAAAATCTGACCTGACAGAGATCTCCGAACCAGTCTTAGAGTACCTACAGCGTTGCAAATAGCCATTAAGCAATATGGGCATGGACACTTCCGCCGATTCTATCTTAATGAGATCAATTAATTGTCTATCTACCTCTGTTTCTCTCTTCTCCTATAAGATTTCCCAGAAACGAATTGTAAAGGTTGTTGTTGTTGCCTCGCTGAGGATTTGCAGTTAGAGGGATTCATTCATACTGTTAGAACAGTCGTGGGAGGGAGTTGTAGATTAGTTTGTATGTAATAGGCTGGGAGGAGAAAGTATGGATTGTATTAGCCATTGGGCTTATTGTACATGACTGGTTTTGCATCAATTAATCAAAGCACATTTCACAGAATCTTGGTCTATTGCTATTGGTGATGTTTTTCTAACTCTGTCTATTACATTTTCATACTGTTTCATGTTCTTCTGGTAGGCAACAGAAGTATAACATAGGATTCACCCTTGTTAGGCGCCCTATGTTTCCTGCTCTCCCTACCTTTAATGTTTTCTGCTTTGTGTGTTGTCTAAGAGTGAATTCACGTGGTTTAACTAGTGCAGCGGATGTTATTGCCTGCTGGCTGATGTATGAACTTGGGGGTTTGCTTCTTGGATGCTTCTTTGTTAGATTTATCTCTGTTTTCCCCTTGGAGTTGCTAAAGCAGACCTAGAGTTAAATGACCTCTGGTCCGATCTATAAGCAGCCCCTTTGTCTCTTTGAGAGCTGCCTTCGAGTATGTCCAAGCAGGTCTGGAGTTAAATGACCTCTGGCCTGATCTATAGACAGAAATTCGGTTGCTTTCCTTCTTTCACTTTCCTTCTCAATGTCCCATCCCACCATCTAATCTAAAAGATCCTTTAGTATTAGATGACTTGCCCTTTGAAAGCCTTGGCTAGTTGTTGCATGTAATTTCCTTTCATGATCCCATAGCCCAATGGATGGCACGGTCTTGGCCTATCCTCTTTGCTGAAGCCTCCTGCTGTTCTATTCCTTTCTTCCCATTGCTTTCCCAATCAGTGATCTCCTAACCAACCCAGCAACCCTTCAACCAAACTATTTTAAAACCCCCTTTGTGCTTCATAACTAGCCTAATATCTCATTTGAGCTTCAAAGACATATCATTCTTTGCTCTTTTTGGAGAGATCCCTCTCCGGGTCTAGGAGGGCTAGATCCTAGGGCCCCAAAGTGGTTTGATGTTGTCTCATCTTTTAGTATTGCCAAATCTGCCAAAACATGGGAACCCCAACAGAGGGGAGCACGAAGCATTCCAATAGTAAATTGAAAGTGAACAAAAAAATTATGAGCCGCTGAGTGCCACGCGTTAAGGTCAGTGCCACAAAGATTTCAACGAGCACTCTCGTCGTACCCAACCGATCATTTAACTTTCCTCTTAATTTCTATAGCCTCGCTTGTGTGTCCTACAATTTTAAACAAATTACAATTATCCATTTTCTCCATGGATTCACCGAATTGATCCAAACTGCCTGAAAGGACGAGAGGGATGACGGGGAAAATAACCTTTCGTGTTTCCCTCTACAAGAAATCAATGTAATTTTCTTCCAATTCATGACAACTTTTGTCGAAAATAGCACTTCATCTATCAAATGCCATCAAGAATTGATCTGCAAAGATCAAGAATTTATATCGTCGCTTTTATAATGCCAAAATACCTCTCGTGCTTCATTGTGTTGGTAACATGTGGAAGGGATTTTACCAGAGGTCCACAACTTCGATGAGAAGAGATATATTCTTGTTTTAGATATCTGAGGTGGAATCTGCACAAGGTGGGAGACTCCATGGGGTAAAGAAACAGGCCCTTGCATATTATTTTGACTCCATAGAATGTACAATGCTAATTTTTATTTTATTTTTTTATTTAGTTTTTTATTTGCCACGACATATGTTTTATTTCATATGATTAAAACTTAGGTTATATATATATATATATATAAGCTTTGTAATAGACAGAAGATAGTGAGAGCATTGATTGCGTGTGTGTAATTTCTTGCCCAAAGGAAGAAAATAAAAAACAGAGAGATAAAGAGAAGTTTTTTTAGCGTTGTGTTGTGTAGTAGCCTCAAGCACATGGACTGTGTAACGTAATTTTTTCCAGAAGGTAGAAAAAAAGAAAGAGAGCAAAAAAAATTGTAATGCTGTGTTTGTAGCAGTTAATCTTTTCTGTAAATCTAGAACTTTGTTCTGAAGACAGAATCTTCATTTTGTAATAGATTTTCATGCTTAATGAAATAGTATTTTTTAAAGCATCTATGTCCATATATTTTGTATTGAATCTCTGTGTTGAGTTGAGGAATTTTTATTTCCTCCGTGTGTTAAGGAATTGTTGAGAAATTATGACATGGTATCAAAGCTAGTCTAGGCTCTTTGCATTTGCCAAAGAAGTTGAAGGAAGAAGGAAGGAGTTGTTGAAGCTTTTGACCAGTAGTGTGAAATATCAAGAAAACAAGGAGCCATCACAAGCACGAGTATGGGAAATACTCAACTCCCACAGTTCAATGGGAAGAACTATGACTATTGGGCAATCACAATGAAAGCCATGTTTGCCGCTCAAGATTTATGGGAGCTAGTTGAAGATGGTTTAGAAGAACCAACAGATAAATAAGAATATAATGCCTTAACACAGGCATAGAAGGATTTCATGAAGAGTGATAGGAAGAAGGATTCAAAATCCCTCTTCTATCTCTATCAGGCAGTACATGAAAGTATATTTCCAAGAATTGCAACAACAAAGAGGTCTAAGGATGCATGGGATACCCTCCAGATAGCCTACCAAGGAATGGAGAAGGTAAAGATAGCAAAAATTCAACTAATGAGAAGGGATTTTGAAGTCATTTGCATGAAATAATCTGACACAATAGATTCATTCTTCACATTGTTGATTGGGTTGGTTACCTAAATGAGATCTCATGGAGAGACAGTAGAAGAGAGAAGAATAGTGGAGAAAGTATTGAGGATCTTACCCTTAAGGTTTGATGTGATAGTAACAAACATTAAAAAGACAAAGGATCTCTCATTGTTTATTGTTGATGAGCTTCATGCATCGTTGATGACACATTAACAAAGATTGAGAATAACAACAGACTCATCTTTGGAGCATGCCTTCAAGACCCAAATGTCCTTTGGAAGAGGAAGAGGAAGAGGTCAAGGCATAGGAAACTACAAAGGAAAAGGAAGAGGTAGAAGCCAAAATAGAGGAAGAAACAACCCATCAAATACAAGTGGAAGGGGCAGTAATCAAATTCAGAACTAAAGTCAAGGCAGTAGCCAACAAGGTGGAAAAAATAAAGCACATGGACAAAGGTATGATAAATCCCAAGTCCAATGTCATTACTGTAAGAAGTATGGGCACTATGCCAACGAATGTAGAAAGAAACAGAGTGACATGGTTAGTAGACCCAGTGCTAAATTCACTAAAGAAAATCTTAGTCAAGAAAATTTATTTTTAGCATGTAATTTGGCTGAAGAGAAAAGTGAAGATATATGGTTTCTAGATTCAGGATGTAGCAACCATTTGACTAGAAACATTTCTATGTTTTCCATGATTGATGAAAATGTGAAGTCTCAAGTAACATTGGGGACATACAGTAAGGTCTCTGTCATGGGAAAAGACAGAGTGAATGTATTGACAAAGAAAGGAGAAAGTAAATCCATATCAGATGTATACTATGTGCCTGGTATGAAGTGTGACCTTTTGAGCATCGAACAGCTCATTCAGAAAGGCTACAATGTTTTCTTTGAAGATGGTGTATGCACCATCATGGATAAACCACCAAGTAAGCAATGCATTGCACAAGTGAAGATGACAAGAAACTGAATGTTCCTCTCAAGATGAGAGCAGATTTGAAGAAAGGATCTGCAATGGCAGCAGTGACACAAGAGACATTCCAAAGAGAAGAAAAGGATGAAAACTGGTTATGGCACTTGACATTTGGACATCTAAACTTTGGAGGTATGAACTTGTTGCACAAAAAAGGAATGGTAAAAGTATTACCATCGATTGAGAAGCTAGACAACCTATGTGAAGGTTGCATCTTGTGCAAACAACACAGAGAAAGCTTTCCATCAGGAAAGAGCATAAGGGCAAAGGCACCCTTAGAAATAGTCCATTCTGATTTGTGTGGACCAATGCAAACACCATCATTAGCAGACAGCCACTATATTCTGACCTTTATTGATGATTTCACAAGAAAAACTTGGGTTTATTTCTTGAAGTTGAAGAGTGAAGTGTTTGAGAAGTTCTTCCACTTTAAGGCTCTTGTAGAGAATCAATGTGGGCAGCATATTAAAGTCTTAAGAAAAAATAGAGGAGGAGAATATATCTCCAAGGAATTTCTGTGTTTTTGCAGAGAAAATGGGATACACAAGCAATTTACAGCAAGGTATACACCACAACAAAATGGAGTTGTTGAAAGAAAAAATAGAACCATCATGGACATGGTAAGAAGTATGTTGAAGGCAAAACATTTGCCAAATGAGTATTGGGCTGAAGCTGTATATTGTGCAGCATATGTGCTGAATAGATGCCCAACAAAGAGTGTTATGAACATATTTTTGGAAGAAGCGTGGAGCGGCATGAAACAGTTTGTCACCCACATGAGAGTTTTTGGTTGTGTGGATTATGCACATGTTCCAGATCAGCTAAGGAAGAAGTTTGACAGTAAGGGGGAGAAGTGCATATTTTTTGGATACAGTGAAGAATCAAAAGTATACAGATTGTATAACCCATCTACCAAGAAATTTATGACAAGAAGAGATGTACAATTTATTGAAGAAGCTTGGGATGGCAGTATTGAGAAAACAGTGAATGTGAAAAAATATTTGTCTCATAATGAAGATGAGGAAGAAATGGCTGAAAGACATCCCTCATTAGCAACACCACCTCCACCAACACAAGGAAAAAAAGGGACACCACAAGCAGGTATGAGAACACCCTTGAGAAGTGATGACAGTGCTTCTCCAAGCACATCACAAGGAGCAGATTTGAGTGCTTCTACAAGCACAAGTACACCAAGTGAAAGAGGAACCAGATTCAGAAGTTTGAATGAAATTTATGAGCAAGAAGAAGGTATGAACTCTGTATTTGTGTTATATTTTCATGTAGAATATCCTATTCATTTTGAAGAAGCAGTAAAATATAAGAAATGGATAGATGTTATGGATGAAGAAATAAATTCCATATAGAAAAATAATACATGGGAACTAGTTGATCTCCCAAAAGGAAAAAAACTACTAGATTAAAATGGGTTTATAAGACCAAAAGCAATGTTGAAGGTAAGATTGAAAGGCACAAGGCCAAACTTGTTGTCAAAGGCTAAAAACACCAACAAGGAAGAGATTATTGAGGAAAATTTTGCACCAGTTGCAAGAATAGAAACAATAAGAGCAGTGTTGTCCATAGCAGCACAACACAAGTGGAAAGTTTACCAAATGTATGTGAAATCAACATTCCTAAATGGAGTATTGATGGAAGAGGTATATGTTGAAGAACCTCTGGGATATGTGAAGGAAGGCAAAAATCACAAGGTATGAAAAATGAAGAAAGCTCTGTATGGGCTGAAAAAAGTACCAAGAGCATGGTATAGTAGGATAGATGCCTATCTGCTGGAAAATGGGTTTGAGAAATGTGAAGGAGAACTCACATTATACATCAAGGAGAAATATGGTAAGATGCTCATTGCTATTTTATATGTTGATGATGTTATATTTATAGGTAATGATGCTTACCTCATTAAAAAATTTAAAACAGTCATGAAGGATGAATTTTAAATGACTGATATGGGATTGCTGAGATACTTCTTAGGAATAGAAGTAGAGAAAAATGAAAATAATTTTTTTATTTATCAAGAAAAGTATGTTAAAGAAATTTTGGAAAGATTTAACATGCAGGATTGCAAGGCAGCAATTACTCCTACAGTGATGGGATTGAAACAAAGCAAAGAAGGCAGTGGCAAGGATTTTGATCCAAGTTTGTATAAGAGCATAGTTCATGTATTTGACTACAATTAGGCTTGATATTATGCATGTTGTGAGTTTAATTTCCAGATTTATGGAAAGGCCAAAGGAGGCACATTGGCAAGCAACAACAAGAATTTTGAGGTATGTGAAAGGAACAAAGAGGTATGGTATTTTATACACCACTTCAATTTTTTTTGAATTAATTGGATATACTGACAATGATTAGGCTAGAAGTATAGATGACAGGAAAAACACCTCTGGATATGTTTTCCATATGGGATCAGGAGTCATTTCATGGGCTTATAAGAAACAACCAATTGTGGCTTTATCAACAACAGAGGCAGAGTATGTGGCAACTACAATAGCAGCATGTCAAGCAGTTTGGATGAGGAGAATGTTGAGAAGTTTGTGTCATGAACGTGTAAAAGGCACAAGAGTGTATTGTGATAATAGCTCAGCTATAGCTTTATCCAAGAATTCAGTGTTTCATAAGAGAACGAAGCATATTTATGCCAAGCATCACTACATCATAGAATTAGTGAGCAATGAGGAAATAGTTCTAAAGCATTACAGAACAGAAGAGAAGTTTGCTGATATTTTGACAAAACCGTTAGGGCAGAAGAGTTTTAATTATTTAAGAAAATGTCTGGGTATGCAAGGGAATGAAGCAGTTGAAATTAAGGGGGATTGTTGGAAATTAATTCCAACTGTTGCACCCAGAAGCAGGATGACGAGTTTAATGTTGATGTGAGCTCTTGAAGGATGGTGGCAGCAATTACCTATTCCAACTTACACTCCATGCAACCATCGTCTTATCCGCATTCAAACCATTCATCTACCGTATTGAATCCTCCACCAACCACACTTAATGCACAACCAGCCTCATTTCGACGACATCCAATATGGGCAGCGAAGGTTGAAGTTGACCCATCAGAGAAGGTGATGTCACCTTCCTCTGAACGAATGAAAAGAGCTCCGTGGGGTAAAGAAACAGACCCTTGCGTAGTATTTTGACTCCACAGAATGTACAATGTTAAATTTATTTATTTATTTATTTAGTTTTTCATTTGCCATGACATATGTTTTATTTCATATGATTAAAACTTAGGTTATGAATATTTTAATATATATATATAAGATTTGTAATAGACAAAAGATAGTGAGTGCATCGACTGTGTGTGTAATTTCTTGCCCGAAGGCAGAAAAGAAAAAACAGAGAGACACAGAGAAATTTTTGTTAGCGATGTGTTGTGTAGCAGTGTGAAGCATAAGGACTGTGTAATGTAATTTTTTCCAGAAGGAAAAAAAAGAAACAGAGAGCAAACAAATTGTAACGCCGTCTTTGTAGCAGCTAATCTTTTGTGTAAATCCAGAACTTCGTTTTGAAGACAGAATCTTCATTTTGTAATAGATTTTCATGCTTAATGAAATAGTGTTTTTTAAAGCATCTTTGTTCATATCTTTTATATTGAATCTCTGTGTTGAGTTGAGGAGTTTTTATTTCCTTTGTGTGTTAAGGAATTGTTCAGAAATTCTGACACCACCAGATCTATTTGGTCATCTTAGTGAAGGAGCAGTTTGATCTTCTCAACATTGCGTGGAGAGGAAAAGAAGGATATTGTAAAGCCACAATGGAAAACATTAAGATAACGAAATAGGTAGATTTTGCAAATCACTGTAGATTTTTTTTCATGCCGCATCAACCTGTCTGTCATTTCATGCTTATGGATTTAGTTTTTTGTCCTTCGGTGTATGAATCTGAAGCAATTGTTTCATTGGATTCTCGACCACTATGTACCATTTGAGCCATCTATAATTTTTTCTCAATTATTAATAGAGTATGTAATGTTTTCCAAGGAAACTTTGAAAGATGGAAGTTTATTTTAAAGTTTAAAAACCTTGGCAAATCTTACTAGTCCCTAATATATAAATTGTAAAATGTATAGCAATATTTTTGTAAAAATATTTAGATTTCTAATAATTTTATATTAGTCTATATAAATTTCTAGCCTTTTTTAAAGTAAAATAATTTTATTATTTAAAATGTGAGTGAATCATTTTTACAAAAAACAAAAATTAATGAATATTATTTTTTTGAATATTAACCTCTAATATATTATTATGATTATTATTATTTAATTTTTTTTTATTTTAGTTATTATTATTTAAGTTTTTAGTTATTTTATTTAGAAATATTTTGTTCTTTCATTTTTATTTGATATTTTCATTAAAATAATAATAATAAGATAATTAAAATCAATGTAATATAATATCAAAATTTAATATATTCTAAAACCTTTTATGCCATGGAATTAGTGTGATGATGGTATTCAAACTATTGTAAAAATAATATTTTGACTTATGCCAAACCAAATTGAAAGTTTTTTTTAATGATTTTTGGTTGGATTGTAGATATTTCTCTAATCCACTTACCAAAACAAAAATACACTTTTAATTCACGAAACTTTACTATTATTAATAATAATATTTATTGATAAAGATTGGATTGTGACGAAAAGTAAGTATAAATTTACTTTCTTGAATTCATGCGGTGTAAATTGGTTATTTTTTTATACATTTTCAATTATTAGATATCTTATTTATGAAATAATTTTGAAGTGGGAGAAATGAATAGTCAATAGAGAAATCTATAACTTCTTATTAAATATAAAATGAATAGCCACTTCCGTGTATATATACATCTTTTTGCAAATAAGATAATAATCAAAGTATTACTTTATTTCTCAAATTGAAATTTTTTAGAAAATAACGTAATCCTCATAGTATTGAGTTATTCTTAAATTTGACATGATATCAAAGTTAAACATTTTCCAAAAGAACAATTTTTGGTGTTTCACTCATGCTATGTTATGCCATGAAAATGTCTTGGTTTTCAATTACCATTCATTGGGTTTATAATATAATCCAATGGGTTTATAATATAAATTCCTTGGGTTTATTAATCGCATTGTGACAAATATTGTCTCAGTATGTGTTATCCTCTTGTATTCTATAGAGTTCACTAGGTGACTGTTGATTTTCTACAAGCACCTAAAGATAGCATTATTGTCTTATCAGTTATCTTTAGAAATCTCACTGCCTTCATTACCCTAAACAAACCTATTTCACTATTTTTCATCTCTACCTTCTCAGTTCACCTTGCTACTCTAAAAAGACTCACCATGAGCTTATTTATCTCATTTTCACTCTCCTTCCCTACCCACACTCTCATTCACTCATTTCCCCTATAAAAAACCCATTTTTCCCTTCAAAACCCTTCATAAAGAACCCTACCTTCATCATTTTTCCTTATATGCAATAAAAAAATGTAAAAATAGCTTTTTACATTGTTTTATGTTTAAATTTGACTGTTGGGTCTTTTTTTTATATACATATTAAACCTTGTTTTTATATATAAACTCGACTCTTTATGTTTTAACCCGAGCCCCTCTCATTTCTAGCCCTCGCACCACATGACCCTAACCTTGCCTATTTTCATAGCCCCCGCACATTGTTCAAAAAACCCTCATAAACCCTTTCTTTCCACTTTATAAACAAGTGCATCCGCTTGGTTTATAAGGACCTTGGGCCCCGCTTCTCCTCAAAATCTGCGCTCCAACAATACTTCGCCACGTCGTATTCCCTCGGGACCATCCTAAACCACTTCACACCGTCGATCTTCCCCTCCAAGATCCGACGGCCCACACTGCATATCGAAAATAAAATAGCATCGAGGTTAATGTTTTTAAACATTGCGATATGGGCAGTTTCGCCCTGCCATGCGACATTCATTGAATCGTATCGCACGCCCGCCCCGAAAACCATTACCGCTCCTTCCGCCATGCGAAAACCACCTCTCAGTTTTAAAAAACCACTTATCCCTCCATGCCAAAATTCAAATGCCCACGCCTCCGTTCAAGTTTCCTGCTGGTTCCACCTACAAAACCAAGCCCACAACGCTGTTCTCCACCCTCCAATAGCCTGGAAACCTCAGAAAAACGCAGTAAACCCTCCCCGCATGGTTTTAAAGAACTAATTATTTGTTTTAGTGTGCATTTTTAATGGTAGATATGCATGGAATGCATTCCGATGGTCCAAAATAGATTGGATGAATGCTCTGGGTGATGATCCAGAGGATTTGTTCCATTAAAAGGGGCCAGAGGCCCTATTCCAAGCTTTAATCATCGATGAAACATGATCATCGATGGTTATTAAACCCTCCAGCAATGAAAAGAGGCATCCCTGCACAAAAAAAAAACACATACAGAGATACAATGAAGAAATAAAGCAGTTAAATGACTGTGACAAAGGTTAGAGGGATTAAAAGGCTAAACACAGATCAAAGAAAAATTATGAAGATTAGCCACAAAAGCGGAGATTAAAGATGATGAAGACATGTAGAGGAAATAATAAAAGACTAAATGTTAATCAAAGGATTAATAAAGTAAATAGAGATAAAGGAATAATAAAGAGAAAAGACAGTGAAATAGAAAAATAAAGGTTAAATCAAAGTTTTAAGGCCTAATACAAAGTTTAAATATAAAATAGAGGCAGATTAAGCCCAGACACAGATTCAAATGACTAAAACTACGGCAGTTACTTCCTCAAAGGATATTTTTTCCACCTACAACATGTTTCCTTTCAATAAAAAATTAAAAAATTTATTACAAACAGTCAAAGATATTTTTCATCTACCAGCAGTTATTGCAAAGTTATTAAAAAAGCCTTAAAGTCAAACATTTCATATAAATCAATTTATAAGTTAAGTTAGGAGTTATTATTTCAGAGAAAAACCTTCAGATATTTTTTTTCCTTGTGCCTTGCATGGTCTCAAAGGTCAAAAATCATTAACTCTGTAATAAATGACATTCCAAACCATAGCTTAGCACCACCTCCTCATTTTGTAGATAAATACTGCATATGAGTTTCATTTTTAGTGTTGGTTAGTTGGTGGTTATTTGACTGATTTCTATTGCTGACCTAGTTAAGGATTGCTAGGCTGGATTTGAGAAAGCTCTGAATTACAGAGAGCTATTATACATGGAGTATTGTAACTGGTTTGATCATCAATAATACAAGCACGTTCATAGGATTATTTAGCTATGTTAATGGTGAATTTTTCCTCATTTGTCATTTTTTTTCTTATGTTTTCCATTCTTTCCATGTTTCTCTAATAAAAGAATAGAAGTTATAGAGTAGGATATGTTGTCTTAGCACCCTATTTCTGTATGCATTCTTTATCTTTATGTTTTCTTCTGCAAGGCCTGAATGGAGGATTATTAATTTCCCTCTAGTTCCATCTAGCATGTTGTCTTAGAAATGATTCAATAGAGTGAAACTAAGGAAGTTTATGGTGAGCCCCGTCCTTCGGTACGGCTTGAGATGTTATTTTTAAGACCTTTCTTTGAAGTATATTGAGTAGATTCTAAACCAAGGAAGTCTATGGTACGCCCTATCCTCTGGTCTGCCCAAAAATGTTGCTTTGAAGATCCTTTTGAGTGTTGAGTTAAAGAAGATAGGCTTCATTTTTCTCTTTAGCTACTCTCACTATTATCTTAAATGCTTTCTTTTGTTTGAAACTAGTCTTAGGATTGCTAGATTGTTGTATTTTAGGTTTTCTTATTAAATTTTGGCCAAAGAAATCTATGGTGCTCCCTATCCTTTGGTTTTCCTCAAATAGTTACCTTAAAATGATTTTCTTGTCTAAGTAGAGCTAGAAGATTCTTAACTAACTATAGCTATGCTGCCTTCAGAACTTATTATTGTTTCATATCACAATCTAATCTAAGAGATATACTTGATATAGTTAGCTTGCCCTATGAAAACCATTGCAGAGTTGATGAACAATTAAATCCTTTTATGACTCCATAGTCCAATGGATCAATGTTTTCCCATATTCTATCTATTCAGCTGAAACATCCCTTCAATTAATCACACCACAAATATTTTAATCTATCAATTAATTTAACCAAAACATCCCTTCAATTAATCACACCACAAATCTTTCAATCTATCAATTAATTCAACCAAAACAAACAAGTCGTTAGAACTTCATAACTAGCCTAATATCTTAAAACAAAGATCATAAAGATATATCATTTGAAAACATTTATAAATAGAGATATCCCTCTCTGAATCTAGGAACGCTAGGTCCTAGGATTCCAAAGTGGTTCTGATGTGGCTACTACAGTGTTTGTTCTTGCCAATCTTGCAAATCACAGGGAGCCAACATAGTGGAAACCATACTAGGGAATACTGAGTAATAAACAACCTCAAAACTCATAAAACCTCATTAGAAATTAGATGAAACAATTTTTAGCCAAGAATGGTTCCTGAATGCTGATGGCAGACAACAATCATCCACAAATTAAGTAAAAATCCTCCTCCTGGTGACTCCACTGGTTTTCACTAGGCCTGCTTACTCCTCTGGTTTTCCATAGACTCCATTGGGAAACTTATTCTATCATCAAAACATCAACAGTACCTAGTCAAGAAATACTTTGTGGATTAAGTATTTATTTCACAGTTTGGTTTGAGTCTTAAGACTGTTATACCCTTCCAACCATTCTGATTTGTTGGGTCTAGAGTTATGGCTTCTAGAAGAATTCATACTAGATCCTATCTCGACCCAAATCCTCCTGCTATGGTTAAAAATCCTGAAAGAATTATTGGGAAGTCTCCTAGATCTAAATATTCAGTTGTTAGCAGACCAATCCACAAAGCAAGTTCCCTACCTAAAAACCTCAAAGGCTTGAAGAGTATCCCCTCTGACCCACTCCTAGAACAAAGCTTGTCTAGGACTAGATCTCAGAGTTCGATAACCTAGACAGTTTTAGACCCCTCCACCTTACAACCAAACTCTGTTGTACTAACTTCATCCCCCACTGTTCACTTTCATCCATTTAACCCCGTACCTCCTGTTGTAAACCCTCCACTTGTTAACCCTCCATTGTTTCCACAACCTCATATCATGGCCCTTATTCCTTCCTTTACCTTTAGTTGTTCTACCACCGGATTATCAGCCCAAGATTCCTTTATATGATGCTAGTAGTTCTACTACTGCTCAACAACATGTGGACAAAATCAATTACTACTTTGATAGACAAGATATAAATGATGAAACTGTTAAACTTAGAATGTTTGCTCAAAGCTTAAGGGGAGAAGCAAGAAAATGGTTCAAAGGCTTAACCCCTAACAGTATAAATGACCTCCTTGATTTTCATCAACTATTCTTAAACAAATGGGAATTCAAGAGAAATCCTCTTCAAATCCTATCAGAATATAATGACGTTAAAAGAAAAGTTGGAGAGGGTGTCCAATATTATTGCACTAGATTCAATAGTTAAAAGAAATGTTGGAGAGGGTGTCTAAGATTATTGCACTAGATCCAATAGTGTATACAATGCACTCCCTCCCCACATGAAACCCCCACAAGGCCTAGCCTTAGTGAAATTTCCTGAAGGATTTGACCCAGACATGTGTTATCAATTAAGAGAAAGGGATCCCCTAACCTTAGAGGACATGAAAAGATGAGAAATAAGTGTATAAGCTAACCTAAATGCTAGAAGGGCTAGATTAAAAATAGAGAAAAAGGTTACATACAAAGAAGAAGTTCGAACCTCCACATCTGATGCTAAAATTGATAGCCTAGTTAGGAAAATGGAGAGGATGATGGAGAGAATAAACATGAATGAGAGAGCTTATCCTAGAGAAAACCAAACAACTCCTCAAAATAGAAATCAAAATCAAAACCAAAACTTTAGAAGGAATCACCCTCAAATTAGACAAAGAGGTCATGATCAGCAAATCAGACCTCCTTTACAAGAAAACTATGTTGATGAAGATGAGGGAGTTATTTTAGAAACAGAGGAAAACCACATAAATATGATGGGAGTAAACAATGAGGATATTTTTTTTCCTTACTGAGGAAGAACAAGACATATTTACACCTTATGAAGAAGAGAGCCTAGAATTTTAAGACTACAAACAAGGCTTTGAAAATTCTATAATGGAAGTGCACAGACAATATGACCTTAGGAGTAAAAAAAATCAATACACTACCAAAGAAAGACCTCTGAAATTTTTTCTATGAATAATCCTAAAGACACTTCTAAAAAGACAGTAGAAAACAATAACATAGTGGCTGAAAATTCTGACAAAAATAAAAGAAAAACAGTCACCCTAATCCCAAACATAGTGGTGACCAAAGTAGCACTAGAAACTCAGCTAATGCTCCTAATAAAACTGTCTCAACTTATATTCATAATAAAAAACAGCAAGCTGAATTTGCTGAGAAAATAGTGACTAAAAAGGTTAATTTAAACATTTTAAAAACTCAAACACCTTTTAGTATAGAGAGTGAAGTTGCCAAGATTAAGATCTCTATTCCTCTTACTGAACTAGTCAACCTAGATGTATATACATCCAAAATTTTAAGAGATTTAAACATAGGAGAAAATGATGATTCAGTTAATTTAAATGATGACAAGCCTGAGCTTCTATTTGGACCAGAACTAGAAGGGAAATAACACTATTACCAATGAAACATGAACTATTACCTCAAAACGGGAACTCTAGCCCAAAAAGACTAAAAAAACATGAAAAAATGCCCCAAAAACAAAAAGTGTGTATTCCAGAATGCATTTGGTTTTTTCTCAAGGTCAAATTTCAACATTTTATAAAATTATGCTAAAAAAGAAATTGTTTTTTGAAAAAAAAGATTGAAAAAACACCCTCAAAACAAAACAAGTTGATGCTAGAATAACAAAAAAAATATTGTGTCACACTTTTGACACATTGTAAGAATGGAATTAAAGACAACATATTAGGACATTGAAAAATCGTAAAATTCTAAATTTTTTGATAGATGATGTTAAATATAAACAAAATCATGTCTGAAGGGATTATCATTTCAAATAATTTTTATCCATGTTGTTAAACATAAAATATCTTGACTCCAAACAACCCTAAAATTGTAATCATTTTCAACCATAACATTAAAGAGAAAATTTCGTAGTGCATAAAAACCTTAATGACAAGTTGTAAATCTCAAGTTTTTAAATCTTAAGCTTTCAAGATACTTGAACCATGAAATTATGGAGAAATTATATGACTTAAACAACTTTTAAAAATGAACAAGTAAATGAAAATTTTATTATTCCAATAGTAATTGTATTTTTAAAGGAGAAAAATATATCTGTTTTCAAATCTTAGCATAAGACAAATTTAAATCTAATTACAACCAAAACCTAAAAATCAAGCATCAAAACAAAGTGTCCCCTCTCAATGAGGCATATAATTTTTAAAAATTTTAAAAGTATCTTATACCAAATGGTTACAATACATAATATCATGGTAATATCACTGCATAATCTAAAAATTCAACATTTATTTATATTTTCTTTTTTAATTGTAATCAAAATATCAACATTGGAACATTGAATATAACATAAATTATTTTTGTAATTCATTGTTGCGCTGTGGATATTCTAAACAGATGAATTCTTCATAATTAAAACATATAATCCAACAAACATAGAAATGCCTCATAACTTCATGAAAAATGAAATGGAAGTCAAAATTTTGATTTCAAGTTACCATGCAAACATCAATTACATAAAAGTGTCTTATACAATTATTCAAAATCAACCATAGGTTCTGGCACACCATCATAATCTACATCTTCAGATGAATGACTCGATGCAGATGAAGATGATCCATATTCTTCTCTTTCATCAACTAGTGCTCCATCAGAGTCAACATGCATGCCCACCATTTCAGAGTTCAAAGGTCTTGTATATCTACGACTACTTTTTGTAGAGTCCCATCTCAACAGTAATTGTTCTGGTAGCAATTTCTTCAAAATATTTATGGTCTTCAACCGAAGATTTCCTCTCTTTGTCAAATTGAAGTCATACACAAGTATGTCGACATCCTACAATTTTAAGACATATGTGCGGTGACGATTTATATTTGTGCCCTTTATCTTTCTCTTTCTGCCAAATTTTTTTTCAACTACCGTCTCTGGCTTGTACAAACCATTGAAAGGGTGGGTAATTGTGGCATACCAATGTACATCAACAGCTGTAACATATTCATTTTCATTAATGACCTTTATAACCTTCGCAATCGAGAATGAATATCCAAGTGTATCTTCATTTGTTAACACTTCTATCATGCAACCCTCCTTAACATCATGCATAGAACCCCTATAAAGGTCTTTCATGGCTTCACGTTGTGTACGTGATCTTCTAGAACCAATATAGATTTCTCTTTCCTCTACCTGTGGACAATTAATAATAGCTTGATACTGTTGTTGTTCAACAATGTGTGTTTCTTGATGTTCATTTGGCATATTTTGTTGCAAAAAAAAGGAGTCTTCAAAAACGTATCCACATTTATTGATCTTGAAATCATATCACTTTGATTACTGAAAAAAGGCTCCCACCAAACTGAATCAGCAACATCAAAGTACTCATATGTATCTCTAATACATCTTTTAATTTCCTCCAGACATTCAAAATAATTTATGTCTCTCTTATGCCTTCGTGCATTATGGAGTTCAACAGCTGACTGTAATAACAATATCTTTGATTTAAATTTTGGACACTCTAGAATGAACTTCAAAAATGCTAAACCTAATGATGGCCCCCATTCTGCAACAGTTTGAATACTTCTTGCCCCATATATCTGTTATCCCATTAATTTTTTTGATACGAAATTGATGCTGGAAGCTAATGTCGTTCAGTGGTTCAATGCATTTCTCCTCACCATGCGATCCTAAAATAAACCTTTGCATATCAATAGTTTCTTCCAGCACATGAAAAACAAGCTCTAGAATGTATGATTTTTTAATACATTCAATTAACGATGGTAGGCTCCCAACACCTTTCCTCCTAAATGTTACTGAAAAACGACTGAACATTTGATCAATATGATCATGAGTATGCCCAACAAGAAGGAAACCAACCTTTATCTTTTTAAAAATTCCCAATTCAACGAACATGTTTAGATACCCAAAAAGAACTTGATGTTTTTTTTTCACGACTTGTGTTGTCTAATTGTAAATACAAAACTTCAGGAATAATACCAGACCAATGAGTAACCACATCATGGATTATAGTTATGGTCATATTTGCATCATTGTGAATATTTGGAGTTGTGAAGAAAACTCTTGGAAACATCTTCTCATTAAATACCATACAACCAACCAAGTGAAATTGAATGAAATTTTCCTCCTGTAATTTTTTGGAGTGTGGACAAAATGTGGAAGAAGTGTTTTCTTTTGGTCCATACCATCAATTATCAAACCCAGATTTGGATGATCATAACACTTATTTTGATGTTTATACAACCTTTTCCTTTCACTTGTTTGCTGATTTTGATGCTCTTGAAGTTCTTTGACAACAAAATCTATACATAAAATAAAAGAAACATATGAATAAATATATTTTCATAGTTGATAACTATCCAATTTTAAAAAACAATGTTTTGAACACATACCTCTTTCTTCCCCTTGACAATTATCTCTTTTTCCTTCTATTCTGTCCATTTAAAGACAATTTTGGGGAAAATCTATTTTTTATATGGTTTTTGTGTTCAAAAACTATTTTTTTAAGGTTTTTAGGTTTGAAAACCATAGTTTTTTTTATATTTTGTTAGTGAATAAAATGGAAAAAAAAACTCAAATTGTTAGGTTTTTAGGACAAAATTTAGAAATTTTTTTCTTTTTTAAGATTTTTAGGAAAAAAATTTAGAATTTTAAAACATGAAAATTTATTTTTAGAAATATGATTAAATATTTTATTTTTTTATTTAAAGGAGAATAGATAGTTTTGGTTTATATTAAATCTATTTGTTTTTTTTTTCTTATAAATATATTGGTGGTTTCACTATTTAAATTGTTTTTTTTTGTTTTTTATTTGAACACTTTTTTTATTTTTTATTTTTTTTAATATTTTTTTTAATTTTAAATCTGATTTTTAATTGTAATTTTTAATTTTAATTTGTTTTTGTTTATATTTGAAAACATATATATATTAATTTTAAATTCTATAGTATTATATTTTATATTTAAAAAAAATTGTTTTTTTATTATAATTGTTTTATTTTTAAAAAATAAAAATAAAAATTAACATTTTCATATATTTGTTTGTTTATAATTTAAAACATATTTTTTTATTTTTTATTATTGTTTTTCTATATTTTAAATTATAATTGTTTTAGTTTTAAGAAAACAAAAATAAAAAATAAAAAATAATATTTTAAAACATATTTTCAATTTTTTTTTTAATTGTTTTTTTATATTTTAAATAATAATTGTTTTAATTTAAAAAAATTTAAAATCAAAAATGATTTTTTATTTTTATTTTTTAAACATATTTTTTAATTTGTTTTTTTATATTTTAAAATTTTAATTGAATAGTTTTTTTTTTTTTTTTAAACAATACATTTTTTTTATTATAATAGTTTTTGTTTAAATTTCAAATTTTAATTGACTCCTTTGGTTTTCCATAGACTCCACTGGGAAACTTATTCTATCATAAAAACATCAACAATACCCAGTCAAGAAATACTTTGTGGATTAAGTATTTCTTTCACAGTTTGGTTTGATTCTCAAGACTCTTATACCCTTCCAACCATTCTGATTTGTTGGGTCCAGAGTTCTGGCTTCTAGAAGAATTCATACTGGATCCTATCCTGACCAAAATCCTCCTACTATTGTTGAAAATCTTGAAAGGATTCTTAGGAGGTCTCCTAGATCTAAAGATTTAGTTGTTAGCAGACCAATCCACAAAGCAAGTTCCCTATTTGAAAGCCACAAAGACTTGCAGAATATCCCCTCTGACCCACTCCTAGAACAAAGCTTGTCTAGGACTAGATCTCAGAGTTGGATAACCCATATAGTTTTAGACCCCTCCACCTTACAACAGAACTCCATTGTGCTAACTTCATCCCCTACTGTTCACTTTCCTCCATTTAAGCCTGTACCTCCTGTTGTAAACCCTCAACTTGTTAACCCTCCATTGTTTCCACAACCTCATATCATGGCAACATAGTATGCTCCCTTAGTCCTTCCTTTACCTTTAGTTGTTCTACCACCGGATTATCAGTCCAAGATTCTGTTATATGATGCTAGTAGTTCTATTACTTCTCAACAACATGTGGAAAAAATGAATGAATACTTTGACATACAAGAAATAGATGATGAAATTGTTAAACTTAGAATGTTTTCTCAAATATTAGGGGGAGATGCAAGAAAATGGTTGAAAGGCTTAACCCCTAAGAGTATAAATGACCTCCCTGCTTTTCATCAACTATTCTTAAACAAATGGGAAGTCAAGAGAAATCCTCTTCAAATCCTATCAGAATATAATGACCTTAAAAGAAATGTTGGAGAGAGTGTCCAAGATTACTGCACTAGATTCAATAGTGTATACAATTCACTCCCTCCCCATATGAAACCCCCACAAGGCCTAGCCTTAGTGAAATTTCTTGAAGGATTTGAACCAGACATGTGTTATCAATTAAGAGAAAGGGATCCCCTAACCTTAGAGGACATGCAAAGAGGAGAAATAAGTGTAGAAGCTAACCTAAATGCCAGAAGGGCTAGATTGATAACAGAGAAAAAGGTTACATACAAAGAAGAAGCTTGAACCTCCACATCTGATGCTAAAATTGACAACCTAGTTAGGACAATCGAGGGGATGATGGAGAGAATAAACATGAATGAGAGAGCTTATCCTAGAGAAAACCAAACAACTCCTCAAAAAAGAAATAAAAATCAGAACAAAACCCAAAACTTTAGAAGGAATCACCCTCAAATTAGACAAAGAGGTCCTAATCAGCAAATCATACCTCCTTTCCAAGAAAACTATGCTGATGAAGATGAGGGAGTGATTGACGAAATAGAGGAAAACCACATAAATATGATGGGAGTAAAAAATTAGGATATTTTTTTCCTTACTGAGGAAGAACATGGCATATTTACACCTTGTGAAGAAGAGATCCTAGAATATGAAGACTACAAACAAGGCCTTGAAAATGCTATAATGGAAGTGCACAGACAATATGACCTTAGGAGTAAGAAAAATCAAGACACTCCCAAAAGAAAGACCTCTGAAATTTTTGCTAGGAATAATCTTGAAAAAACTTCTAAAAAGACAACAGAAACAATAACATAGTGGCTGAAAGTTCTGCCAAAAACAAAAACAAAAAAAGTCACCCTAATCCCAAACATAGTGGTGACCAAAGTAGCACTAGAAACTCAGCTAATGATCCTAATAAAATTGTCTCAACTGATGTTCATAAAAACCAGCAAGCTGAATTTGCTGAGAAAATAGTGACTAAAAAGGTTGATTTAAACATTTTAAAAACTCAAACACCTTTTAGTATAAAGAGTGAAATTGCCAAGGTTAAGATCTATATTCCTCTTACTGAACTAGTCACCCAAGATGTATATAAATCCAAAATTTTAAGAGCTTTAAACATAGGAGAAAATGACGATTCTGTTAATTTAAATGATGACAAGCCTAAGCTTCTGTTTGGACCATAAGTGGAAGGGAAATAACATTGTTACCAATGAAACGAGAACTATTACCTAAAAACGAGAACTGTAGCCCAGAAAGACTCAAAAAACATGAAAAAATGCCCCCAAAAAAAAAAGTGTGTATTCCAGAATGCATTTGGTTTTTTCTCAAGGTCAAATTTCAAAATTTTATAAAATTATGCTAAAAACAAAATTGTTTCTTGAAAAAAGGACTGAAAAGACACCCTCAAAACAAGACGAGTTGATGCTAGAATAACAAAAAAAACATTTTGCCACACTTTTGACACATTGTAACAATGGACTTAAAGACAACATATTAGGACATTGAAAAATTGTAAAATTCTAAATTTTTTGATGGATGATGTTAAATATAAACAAAATCATCTCTGAAGGGCTTATCATTTCGAACAATTTTTATCCATGATGTTAAACATAAAATATATTGACTCTAAACAACCCTAAAATTGCAATAATTTTCAACCATAACATTAAAGAGAAAATTTCGTAGCGCATAAAAACCATAATGACAAGTTGTAAATCTCAAGTTTTTAAATCTTAAGTTTTCAAGATACTTGAACCATGAAATTATGGAGAAATTATATGACTTCAACAATTTTTAAAAATGAACAAGTAAATGAAAAATTTATCATTCCAATAGTAATTTTAATTTTAAAGGAGAAAAATATATCACTTTTCAAATCTTAGCATAAGAAAAATTTAATTCTAATTGCAACCAAAACCTAAAAATCAAGCATCAAAACAAAGTGTCCCCTCTCAATGAGGCATATAATTTTTAAAAATTTTAAAAGTATCTTATACCAAATGGTTACTAATGCTGGGTAAAACCCACAGTCCCTGTTGCTCACATTTTTCATCCTCAAAGCTGTGTATAAATGCATTCAAAATTTATGCCCCAAACAAATCCACAATTTGGGCAAACTCCCACTGTTCTGATTTTTTTGCACTGGAAATTTAAATAAATAAATCTGGGGCTTTTAATATCTCAAATCAGAGATTTGAGATATTAATTCAAAAATTATTTTATGGTTATAACCCCCTCAACAAGCTAACCCAGATTCTATTTCCTTAGCTATGCACCTAACAATGCTTCTTCAGAAATAAAATCTCAAGCTGGCAACTACATAAGGCGGGAGTTTCACTATTCCATCAAGGTCATAAAAACCCCCAATGCTTATAACATACCCTTTTATTAAAACCAACACTAAATCTTCATAAGCGGGAATCATGAAATAAAACCCTCACTCTCTATGGTCTAAACATTCAAAATGGCGTTAATATCAAGTAACCCTTTCGACCAATACATATATATATTTCTATGTACCCAAGGCTCGACTTTGTTTTAATACCACTACGTTGGATATCAATCAATGATACCATAGGAGGCCTTCGCATATTCATTAAATTTTCACCATATATGAATGCTAGCCATATATATATATATATATATATATATATATCCCAGACCTTAATATAAGGCCAGCCCAAAACACAACGTTCGGGCCCACATATTAACAAACCTCTCGCATCCGACGACTGGAGGAGTGTCGCATTGGTTAGGACAATCCAACGAACATGAATGAGTTTCGCCTTTTTTTAGAGACCGAGCGTTAACGCTCAAAGGGAACGGGATGAAAGCGGTTTTCTAAACCCGCTAAGGACACATGTTGGCCAGAGACCAAGATCACGTTATTTTTGTAAAAACAACTTACCGTTCAAAAAAATACGCGATATTGCTAGTATTCCCAACATTGTTTTTACTGTTCATTCAGTTCACGGTTTCGGTTACTCATGATCATGGTTCCATTCTTTCTTTTGTTTATCTCAGCCACACCATTAACACTATGTTCCATATCAATCCTCCTACTATTGGTTGTAGTTCTTAAGTCTGCATTCGTTGCTGAAGAACACAACTCATAGTAACTCCCATGGACTATTCAACTCACATTGAGCTCTGTGGTGACCACGATACTTACTTCAACCGAAATCGATCCTCAACTCCCATTTCAGCGCGTGGTTCACAACAAACCCATTCTTCTTTATATAAGTCGATTCTAATGAGAATGAAGACTTATTCTAAAAACAAATTCGGTTCCCCGAACAGAGTATAAAACAATGGAAAATTATGTGGAATTCAGTTTCAAAGGGGTTTTAACTCAATGCCCATTCCTTTCTATGCACCATTCATTCCCCTGACTTCCAATTTATGAAGCCAGACATAGTCAATTCCATAACATTATTGCGAATGTCGACTACTACAAGGATACACAGGGTACATTTAACCCCCAACTTACAGGATTCTATTACAGAGATTCAAGGCATTTTCATACAGAACATAACTCGACAAATGCATAGTAATACTGAAACAAATTCCTCATTTATACAGTGAAATTTCTTACAACTTCTAGTTGGCCCGATTTTCGATCAATTGGCCCTTCTGCAACCTGTTCTTTGCAGATCTCTCTTACCCTCTACATAGCCCTATGCAGGTCTTTGCAGGTCTGCCGGACTTTGCCCCTGAGACTTATTTTTATACAAAACTACCAAAGAATTGATTCAGATCCTTTGCTGACACAACAAATCTTGAACTCCTACAGTTCTATACTTAGCCTAATTCCTAGATAACTGAACCGACTCTTCGCACTCTCCTGCCTTCTAATCATTCGAGGGAAATTACAATTCCCTCTGAATTTTATTGAGATCACTCGAATATGAAAATTTACATAGGAAATAGAAAACATAAACCCCCCTATGTCTATTTATATACAAATTCTTGTCTTGAGCCTAATGCCCCTGCATCAGACTCCCCAGGTTCAAATGGTTCATGATCTCCAAATCATGTGCTTCCATCCTTATCTTCCTGGATCCCACACCTTGTTCTGTAGCTAATCATATGTCGCAGTGTTCTTATTTTGCATTCCTCTAGGCTTCCATACTTTATGCTGCATCCTTCCACTTGCTATGCCTTCACAGTCTGTGACTGTCTTCTTCTTGCTGTTGATGTTTCTCTGCTTCTTTACTGTTGTCCTCTTTTCAGACACTCTCACCATCAGCTTTCTTATAAATTCAATTTCCCTATCTAATCTGTCTTCTGACTGTTGAGTTATTATTTTTTGAACTCTTACTGCTGCTTTTTCTTGCTGAGCCCTAACTTGCTCAGTCCTTGCTCTTACTATAAATTGTTGATCTCCTACTGTAGCTCTAGATTTTACTTGCTGAGCTCTTACTTGCTGAAATTTTACTTGTTCAATTCTTACAGCTACCCTAACTGCCACCCAATCATCCATACCCTCTTGTTCTCTGCAACAATGAAACTTTTCTTGATTTTCATCCATGACAACTTCTTCATTCTCTAATTTTAGCAATTTCTTGGACTGGTATTTAGATTTCCAATCACTGTCATCACCTCTTTTCTTCTTCTGGACTAAACATATCTTAGTCCTTCCATTAGTACCTACAGTCATAAAAAAAACATCAAATTATAAAATCTTTGTGTCTCTTCTTCCCCTTTTGGCAACACTTCAATTTTTTGCTCCAACATTTCTTCCAGCAACACTTCAAGTCGTTGTTCTGCTAATTCATTCTCTCCTCTGAATGTCTTCTGCAAACAATTCAGCCATTAATTTTGCACTTGTCTCTCATCATCAGTGTTGAGCCTCAAAATTGTGCTTTCCTTCACTTCATTTTACCTCATTTTCCCTTGTCCATTGCTATCTTAGATCCAATTGATCAATAAATATAGTTAAAATTACTTCTAGAATGATTTACATGACTGACTTGCTAAGTTTTGTGATTTTTGCCATTGTAAAGCATTTTGACCGGAACTAGCTGTAGAATGCAGACATTCCGTAGCTAACCGACAATTCTGCAGCTGCCTTCATGTTTGAGTATGTTCCAGGTGGCCTCTTGAGAAAAACCGCATATGGGCATGATCCACGTCATGTCTACATGGTTCGTTGCTCATCATGGAGGAAGAAACGAATTCGAGGTATGGTTTTGAACGTGGGGAACACATTTAGGAAGGAAGACTTCTATTAGGACTGTCTCAGTCCAAATGTCTTTTCCTCTTCACGCAGCCACTTCAAAGAGTCCTAACGTGATTCCAATAAGGAAAGATAGCGTTCCTGAATTATTGCAATTATTGTTATGTGCATTTGCTTTATAAACGCTTGGGATACCGAGAGCTATGTTAGAGATTTTATGTTAGATTTGCTGCTAGATTTTGTTTAAACTCTGTGCTACATTTCTGAAGACGCAGAGTGTTATGTTCAAACTATTTCATCTTTAATGGAGTAGACCGTGTTGTTCTGAAGCGTGATTTAATTTGGAGTTGAATTCCGTCAGGTGGTAGAGGGCCCCTGCCTCTTGCACGGATTTATTTTGCGTAAATTAGATAAGTTTCCTAGCTGCCTTTACGTTTTGCATTTGAATTAATAGTTGTTTTAATTAAATACTGTAGTCGTACTCATTCTAATTCTTCCACAAGAAGATGCTCTTCCAAAAGACTATAATGATGAATATTGAATGACTATAGTATTGTAGGATTAGGAGTTGAATTTATAATTGTTTTAACTAGCTACTGTAGTTATATTCATTCTAACTCTTCCACAAGAAGACACTCTTCCAAAAGATTATAATGATGAATGATGAATAGCTATGGTACTGTAGGATTTAGTTGTATTTTTTTCTGTTCACTATCACAGTTACACTTGTTCTAATCACTCTTCCACAAGAAGAAACTTTTCCAAGAAATTCTTAAGAAGTTCAAGACATGACCGTGATAATGAATGATTTAGTTGTGTGTTTGTACTAAGTATCATCTCTGTTCTTGCTCTTAAACGCTTGCCCAAGACATCATAATGACGAGTAGGGTATGGATATGATATCTTAGTTTTTTTCATTTGCTTTCAGTCTATTTGCTTACAATTGCACCCAATTACACAGTCAGAATTGTTCTATCTCTTCCAAAAGAAGGAACTCTTCCAAAATATCACTAATGATGAACAAACAGATTGTGTAACTTCATAGAATAATGCATGTTAGCATAGTTAGAATGCTCCAGAGTTTCATTGCATTTAACTCATGTTCAATTACTTTGTTTCAAGTTTGATGATGACTTATAGTTCAGCATTGTTCTAGATTAGTGGCATCTTAGGTTCATTCTTAGATTAACTCATTGTACTTGCACTCCATATTCAAATTTTCTTCCATTGCACAATAGATTATTTCAGTTGTTAGGATTAACAAGACAGCCTTCATTATTCACAAACCTCTTCTTGTTCTAAAATCTACAAATGATCCATAACCACATGAACAGAAGACAACATCACTATAAGGCCTGAAGTATCTCTGCAATTTCCTTATCATTTCATAAACAGAATCCTCCCTCAAAAGCCTACTTTGAAAAGAAATCAATAACTCTTGAGTAAAGGTTTTGTGACATTCAATTAAATTGCAAAATAGAGATAGGAGCTAGTTCTAGAATAGAAGATCTTATGATGATAACAGTGTCTTTCCTCTAATTATGTTTCAAATCTCTAATTAAGGACAAAGTATTGCATCATTGTAAGTTAGTTGTTTCACTGTCTATTTAGAGAATTTGCATACTTAGTGATCATTTCTCAAGTTTAGTTTGTGTTTTAAATCATTTGTCTAAAAGTCATTATCAAGCTTTGCTTTTATTTAGTCATAGTTTAGATTCAGCTTCAATTGCATTTTCCATTTGTCATTCCATCAATTAGGCTTAACTCTGTTTTTAATCATCAGTTCAATTCCACTAGCTTTCTAGGCATTTTTCCTGCAAACATAAAACCACCAAAAGACCAAAAACATCATAAATCATCACAAAAGACCAAAAACATCACAAAACACTACACACAACGCATTAAGAAACAAGCACCTAGGTACATATAGTACACTTCACTTCAGCAGTTTACAAATCCTGGTTGACAATTAAATGAGCTCAGTTTAGGAGACTAGATTGAGACCAAACATTTTGGCGCCGTTGCCGGGGAAGTGAAAACTAGGTAACCTTTGTTTTTTAGCATCCAAAAACAATTTTATGCGTAGGGAGAGAGATTCAAGGGGAAGATTTATAAGCAGCAGAGGCAGAAGTTTGATTTCTAGAACACCACTTGTTTCATCTAGATCCAGAGCTAGTACACCTTCAACTCAAACCAAACTTCCATCCTTTACTGATCCTGGACTTCTAGAAGATCTAAGGTCACCTATTCCATTAGAGAAACCTTCCACTTCATCCATTGAACCTGCCATAGAAGAAGATTTAAAAACTCCTGTTAGGAACACAAATCTTTCTACTTCCACAGGAGAGTCAACCATGGCAGAAGAAGGAGGGGGAGGAGTTTTTAATGGAGAACACACATTATTTGGAGGAGGAGGTAGAGGTAGAGGAAGAGGGGAAGGAGGAAGAGGAGAAGGAGGTAGAGGTGCAGATGGAGGAAGAGGTAGAATAGGAAGCTCTTTTGGGTTCCCTATACTTGATGAAGAAACCAATACAACCATGAAAAACATTTCACCCTCTGTCCTTCCAAACTTCTATGGACTTAAAATTGAAGATCCTGAAACTTTCTTATTCGAATTTGAAGTGCTGTGTAGAACTTATGACTACCTACAAGATGCTCAAAAACTGAAATTATTTCCTTCAACTTTGAAGGGAGCAGCATTGAAGTGGTTTATGAGTCTAATCATTAGTTCTATTAGAACATGGGAAGACATGAAACAAGCATTTCTAGAGAGATACTTGGATTATTGTATGCCGGTTAATCATAAGGAAGAAGTGTTCAAGATGTTACAAAAAGAAGATGAAAACTTAGAAGATCTGTTGGAAAGATTTAAATACAACATAAAAAGGGCACAAATGGAAAACCTAGATCAAGACACTTTAAAAGCTCTTTTGTTGAAAACAATTAGGGATGAATGGTTGGATATCCTTAACATGATGGGAAAAGGGGATATATCACAACTCACATTACCTGAAATATCTTAGTTATGTATCAACCTTTCAAGAGGGAAATCTAAAACTGTCAAAGGTCCAAGAGATCCTGCTCTTACAAGGGCAAGTAAGTCTGCTTCTGGGACAGTAAGTAGATCAGAAATAGGACACATGCTTGATGATTTTAAATCTGACATCTTAGGGAGTCTTAGTGAACAAATAGACCCCCTCAAGATACAAAACAAGCAAAAGGCTGAATCTGATGCCTTGGCAATCTTTTGTCCCAAATGTAGGAAGAAACATGCCTTGAGAGAGTGTCCTCTAGATGTAAAAGTTGTAGAAACCTGTGTTATTTGTTCTGAGAAGCATGAGACCAAGAATTGTCCTTCTCTTCCTGGTCTCAAGGCTGTTTTTCAGGAATAAATTCCTACAGATTCCACAGAGTCTCTTAATTTTGTATCTAGAAGACCTTGGCAGGGATCTCAGACACAAGGATTCCATGATCAAATGTATAATCAACCTCCACCTTGGAATTCTTGGCAGCAACCTTGGCCCCAATTTTAAAATCAATCGCAATCTTGGGAACAAGGAACACAAAGTCCCTATGGAAGATACTCTCCATATTATCAGTATCCACCATCCTATCCACCATATCCACATTTTTATCCTCAAAATTCTCAACAAAATTTCCCTCAAAATCTTCAACAAAATTTTCAACAAAATCCTCAACAACATCATCAGAACCAACCACATCAAAATCAACCACTTCCATTACCATTTCCTCAAAAATCCAATCAATTTCCAGCTCAGCCCATACCAAACCCCAATAATAAGAATCCTCAGAATACATATATGATAGAAGGTCAACAATTTCCAACTTATTTAATTACTCCTCTAGACCTTAGTGATGTTCAACTTAGGCCTGGAAGGATACTTGAGAAGAGGAAACCTTCTGTGATCATACAAGAACAAGATAATTCTGAGGAAGACTCCCTACGGGTTAATAAAAGTCTTGAGGAACATACATCCTTTCAAGATCAAAACATTGAAAAACTGAAACAAAAAGATCTAATAAATCCAACTCCAGTATTAGAGCAACCATCCACATCTACTTCTATACCTCCCTTTCCGGAAAGACTAAAAATTGATAAAGGTGTAGAAAAACAAATAATGGTGCCTAATTATGATTTCTTAGATGAATTGAGAAATGTTTGCATTAAAATTCCATTATTGCAAGCCATCAAGGAAATCCCAATTTTAGCCAAAACAATAAAGGAGTTGAGTATGAAAACAATAAGAAAAAGAATAAGAGAAACCAAGAAAATTCAACTGGTTGGACAAATAGCAGACATTATGATGGGCAAGATTGCTATTCCAAAGTATCTTGACCCAGGAAATCCAGTTGTCAAAATTCACATCAATGGAATTGAAATTCAAAACACACTCATTGACTTAGGAGCAGCAATAAACATCATGAGTAGACAAATCATGGACAAACTGAAACTTCCTAATCTTCTCTTTACACCCACACTATTACAATTAGCAGATAGATCTGTGATCAGACCAGATGGGGTAATAGAAGACATTCCGGTGTCCCTAGACTCTTGGGAGTACCCTGTGGATTTCATGATCCTGACACCCAAGAATAATCTAGGAGGCCATCCTGTTATACTAGGAAGACCTTGGTTGGCTACAGCTGATGCCTTTATTAGTTGTAGGTCTGGTGATATGTATATTTCTAATGGTAGTTCAACAAATAAATTTACTTTATATCCTCCAGCTAGGACAATTACAGATTTATATGACACTCAATGGATAGAGGATGAAGAATATTTACAACCACTCTTCACAATTTCAGAAATTAGTGAAGATAATCAAATTCTGAATACTCTAGAAAATTTTGAATCCTCTCTAGAACACAAACATGAATCATTTCAAGAGGGATCCAATATCGAGTTTTTGTCATCTAGGCAGATGTCTCTTCATTCTATGGACAAATTTGGCAGCTCTACAAGTGAAATTTTTCAGGGCAAAACCTTGAACATAAACAAAAACCTAGAAAAATCTCAACAAGAAGAGTTAGTCAAAGTATTACAGAGACATTCTTCTGCATATGCATGGGAATACACTGACATGAAAGGGATAAGTCCCAAGACTTGTACTCATCATATCTATATAGAGGCAAATTTCAAACCAATCAGACAGCCTCAAAGACGGATGAATCCAAATCTTAGGGAAATTGTCAAGGAAGAATTGCAAAAATTGTTAAATGTTAATTTCATCTATCCTATTTCAGATAGTCAGTGGGTTTCTCCTTTGGTAATTGTGCCAAAGAAAAATGGAAAATGGAGGGTGTGTGTTGACTACCTAGAACTGAATAAAGCTACTCTTAAAGACCATTTTCCCTTACCTTTCATAGATCAAGTATTAGATACATTAGCTGGCAAAAAGTACTTTTCATTCCTAGATGGGTTTAGTGGTTACAATCAAATCCAAGTAGCACTTGAAGACCAAGATAAAACCACATTTACTTGTCCGTGGGGTACCTATGCCTACCGAGTATTGCCATTTGGGTTATGCAATGCACCTGCAACATTCCAAAGGGCAGTATTAGGAATTTTTTCTGATCTGATACATGACTGTGTAGAGGTGTACATGGATGATTTTACAGTTTATGGGGATACATTTGAAGAGGCTTCAGAAAACTTGGAAAAAGTCTTAAAAAGATGTCAAGAAGCAAACCTTTCACTTAGTCATGAAAAATGTTTTATGATGTTCACTGAAGGTATTGTTTTAGGGCACCACATTTCAAGGGATGGGATTAGAGTTGATGAGGCAAAAGTTGAAGTCATTTCTAACCTATCCATTCCAAGTTGTCAAAGAGATGTTAGAAGTTTTCTAGGATTTACAGGGTATTATCGAAGATTTATAGAAAACTTCACCAAAATAGCATCTCCACTCTTCAAATTACTTACCAAATATTGTGAATTTAAGTGGACTTCTGATTGCCAGTTAGCTTTTGAAACCCTAAAAACCAAAATTTCTGAAGCACCTATATTAAGGGGACCTAACTGGAAGTTACCTTTTCATGTCTCGACAGATGCTTCCGATACAGCTCTAGGAGCAGTATTGGGACAGAAAGATTTGATTCCCTATGCCATCTATTATATCAGTAAAAATTTGACTCCTGCAGAGTTAAACTATACTGTAACTGAAAAAGAGTTTTTAGCTGTTGTTCATGCCATAAACAATTTTAGACACTATATAACAGGCTATGAAACTTTTGTTCACACTGATCATTCTGCCATTAGATACTTAATGAATAAATCAATCACTAATGGCAGAGTTATAAGATGGTTGTTACTATTGCAAGAATTCAACATTAATATTCTAGATAGGCCTGGAAAACAAAATACTGTGGCTGATTTCCTGTCTAGAATCCAAAATATCAAAGATGACACTCCGGTTGAAGATCAATTTCCTGATGAATATCTTTTTGCAATCTCTACTCAAACTCCATGGTTTGCTGATATTGTTAATTATTTAGTTTCAGGAAAATTTCCTTCAATTATGAATGCAAGGGATAAAAGAAAAGTCATTAATGATAGTGCAAGATATTCATGGGTCGCTAATGAGTTGTACAAGACAGGTCCAGATTTGATTATTAGAAGGTGTGTTTGTGAAGATGAGATGCATGAAATTCTCAAGGCATGTCATGATGAACCTTGTGGCGGACACTTTGCAGATAAGAGGACAGCCTATAAGATCTTTAATTTAGGATATTATTGGCCATCTTTGTTTAAAGATGCAAGGGAGTATGTAAAAAGGTGTGACAGTTGCCAAAGGGTAGGGAAACCTTCTCCTTCAGGTGAGATGCCATTACAACCTCAGGTACACATTGAACCTTTTGAAAAATGGGCTTTGGATTTTGTAGGACCTATTAGTTTTCCATCAAGACAAAAGAAATATATATTAGTTTGCACTGATTATGTTACTAAGTGGGCAGAAGCTAAACCATTACTTGTTGCTAATGAATCATCTATAGTTACTTTTCTTTTTGAGGATATTTTTACTCGTTTTGGTGTCCCAAGGGAAATTGTTACAGATCAAGGAGCTCAATTTACATCAAGGCTAGTGGAGCAAATGATGGAGAAGTACAAAATCAGACACAGAACATCTACTCCTTATCATCCACAAGCAAATGGTCAAGTGGAATCCACTAATAAAGTCATTGAAGGAATCCTAACAAAGACTGTTCATCTACATAGAAGAGATTGGGTAGATAGGCTTCCTGAAGCCTTGTGGGCCTATAGAACTACATGGAGAAACACAACAAGCCATACTCCTTATGAGCTTGTTTATGGGAAGCAAGTTTTGTTTCCTATAGAGTTCCAAATTCAAACATTCAAGATGGCAGTTCAGCTAGGACTTGATCTAACGGAGGCACAAAAGCATAGACTGGAGCAAATTAATGAATTGAATGAGATCAGACAAGATGCAGTTCAGAAAACAAGTCTAGTCCAACAGCAAAGGGCTAGATGGCATGACAAGTACATCAAGGAGAAGAAATTTAAAGAGGGTGATTGGGCTCTTTTGTTTGATTCAAAATTCAAGGATTTTCAAGGGAAATTTCAGACACATTGGCTTGGGCCATATGAAATTGTTCGAATTTTTGATAATGGGGCAGTAAAAATCAGAACTATAGATGAAGAGGAGGTCACTTTTCTTGTGAATGGCCATAGACTGAAGCTATACCACAAGCCACTCTCAAGAGAAGAGTTTGTCAATAAGTTCCAAGGAGACAATGATGTGAAGTTAATGAAGAAGAGTCTCTCTTCTTCATCAACTTGATTAAATTTTCTGAAGCATTTCTCTTTTGAAAAAAAAAAAAAAAGGTATAAACATGAAAACCAATCATTGATTGGCATGTTTATACAGAAAAGATAGGGTGAAAATCAGAGTCTCTCTGACACTCTAACTTTTCCCATTTTTGTTTTTACAAGCAGCTGTTACAAAAATCATAAGTTCAGTTCCATAGTGCTTATGATTCATCTCATTTCATTTCACTCCATTCATTTATCCATCCATACTCCATCTCATCCATCATTCACATTTCACTCCATTCCACATTTCATTCATCACATTCCATCCTCCATCCATTTCATTTTTATGTCAAAATACAAAATTTGATGTCTTGCTGTAAGTGAATAAAACATGTCATGAATTGCAGTACAATTCTTATGTTCTTTCACTCCATTTCATAAACTGAATCCATTCCATTTCATCATCCACTTCATACATATCATAATCCATCATCCATTTTCATTCATACCACATAACATTTCACCCATATTCCAAAAACACTCCATTTTCATGATTAAAATGCTCTACAGGAACATTCTGCAGCTCAGTGGACATTCTGCAGCTGATCAGCCTTTCTGCAGCCAGACAGTCTTTCCGCAGCTACAAATCCTGAAGGCATCAACCAGCAGACATCAAAATTGCAACAAAGTGACCCAGTGTATCCATGAATCAAAAGCATCAAGAAATTTATGAAGACTCCTCCAAAGGTGAACAAGAAGACAAAGGCTAAAAAAAAAAAAAAAAAATCAAATGAAAGGCAGAGGTAACAAGTTTAAATTATAATGGCATTTCATAAAAGATTAGCATATTTTAGTTATGGATTGTTCGAAAAGGTTGTTTTAATTGTTTTTATTGATCAACACCAACAAACCCTCTACAGACTTTGGATTAAAATCTTCCATTTCAAATTTCATATCCGATATCATTTAAGCGGTTAAAAATGGCTGAGGTATTTGAATTCTCCACGTCTCTTAACCAAATCATTCAATGATGATTTCCTCTTCCGTCGTAAAATCCTCTGCCTTCTCTTCAATCATTAATACATTCCCTCCACCTCACTCCACTACTTCATTCCGTGACCACTGCCATAACTTCATTCTGTAGCCGGCATTCCATTCCGAAGACAGAGATATTATTATCACCGAGAGCAGAGCCAAAGGATATCAGTTTGAATAGTGTTGAGCATTGTAAACTCAGAGCAGAGCAAAAGGGTAAATTTGAAAGCATAACAGCGTGAGAATTTGAATCCATTTGATTCCATGGGTATACAAAGTATCACTGTGGGCAGAGTTTGAGCATTCTTACTATAAACACATAAGTGTAGCAGTGTGGAGTTTGAAGTCTTTTGTCACTAGGAGATAGAGGTGTTGCAGTGTTGAAATCGAAACCATTTGCTACCAAACACAGAAGTGTAGCAGTGTGGAGTTTGAAGTATTTTGTCACTAGGAGACAGAGGTGTTGCAGTGTTGAAATCGAAACCATTTGCTACCAAGAGCCAAAGGTATTGAAGTGAAGAAGTTGAAGCCAGTTGTCACTGTCAAACAGAGACGTATCAATCCAAAGTTCAATTGTCAACAGAGGCATATCAGCCCGAGGTTTTGAAGCTGTTGCCACTATAAATCAGAGGTATGTCATTCCAAAATTGAAGCCATTTTCATTTAGAGCTTGAAGCCATTTCAATCCAAAAGTGAAAGTCATTGTTTTGTGGGTAGAAGAGTGTTAATTTGAACATTGAAGAAAAAAAAAATCATGGGTTTCATCGTAAGGACTGAACCAGTGGGTTCAAAATATTTAGAAGGCTACCCACAATACAAAGAAATGTTACAACAAATAGGATGGCTTCAATTTTTGGAGAAATTTAATGGCTTCCACAAGGAAGTCACTAAAACATTTGCAAGATCATTTCAAGGAACCGAGGTTGAAGTAGGAGATGTAAAATTTACTGTCACTGAAGTTTTCATTGCAGAGGCTACAGGATTACTCAGAACTGGAGAAAAATGGTTTAAAAATAGAGAATTCCACAATGACTCCTGGAAACAAATTTTAAAATCACCAAATATGGATGTCAGTATATTCAAGAAAGGAATTCCCAGTTCTGCATTGAAAAACAAATGGAGAAACATACTACTTCTTTTGCAAAAATTTGTTACATGTGAGGGTAGATATGGGACATTTTATGTCTACCACATTAGACTAATGATGCATTTCCTGGGGGAAGACTTAAACCTACCATATTTCTTGCTTCAAAGTCTAAAGAAGATGGCTTCCTGTGTTCAGAGAAGAGTTCAATTTTTAGAAACAACCCTATATCATCATGGTTTGGTCAAAATTTTGATTGAGCATCATCTAGCTAAAACAAATGATACATGGGACGATTTCTTAATAAGAAATCATTTTGAAGAAGCAAAAGAACTATCACCTGAACCACAGCCTACAAAGAGAAGTAGGAAATGGAGGGCTTCAAAAGTTGAAATTGACAAACCAGTCCAAGAGAGCAGTGAGGAAATCATTTTGGAGAAGTTGACTCGAATCAAGAGGCAACTTAAGGAAGAAAAGATAATCAAGGAATTTGCCACAGAGAAAGGAGAGGGATCCTCTCAGCCTAGGAGAAGCCACAGATTAAAGGGAAAACTGAATAAAACACCAATCAAACAAACAGGGGTAATCAATATAAAAGATGAAGAAACACCCATTGAAGAGGATGATGAAGAAGATTTTTATGAAGGAACCCCTGAAATTGATACTGCTCAACAGGAAATTTATGACTATGTGAAAACTTTGGAGAGGAGAGCTTCAGGAAGCGGAGAGAGAACCCCCAGTCCTCCACTGTCTGAAATAGATATATTAAGGAGGGATAGATATGAGTTGGAATTGCTGAATAGACACATCAAAAATGAGAATGAAGTTCTCAAAGATCAAATCAAGCTCAAGACTGATATGAACTCAACCTTATCCCTGCATATAGACAAAGTGGAGAGGACCAATGAGAAGTTGAAGACAAGGAACAAAAAGCTAATCAGGGCACTCACCAACCTCAGGTTCAAACTTGTTATCAGAAAACCCAGAAGATCTCTAGCTTCCAGACAAAGGACAAGGAGAGGACTAGATGTCCTTGCAGAAGCCTCTGAATTCATAGGATAATTTGCATGAGGACATGCAAAGAGACAGCAGTGGGGGTATGTTGAGCCTCAAAATTGTGCTTTCCTTCACCTCATTTTACCTCATTTTCCCTTGTCCATTGCTATCTTAGATCCAATTGATCAATGAATATAGTTAAAATTACTTCTAGAATGATTTACATGACTGACTTGTTAAATTTTGTGATTTTTGCCATTATAAAGCATTTTGACCGAAACTAGCTGCAGAATGCAGACATTCCGTAGCTAACCGGCGATTCTGCAGCTGCCTTCATGTTTGAGTATGTTCCAGGTGGCCTCTTGAGAAAAACCGCATATGGGCATGATCCACGTCATGTCTATATGGTTCGTTGCTCATCATGGAGGAAGAAACGAATTCTGGGTATGGTTTTGAACGTGGGAACACATTTAGGAAGGAAGACTTCTATTAGGACTGTCTCAGTCCAGATGTCTTTTCCTCTTCACGCAGCCGCTTCAAAGAGTCCTAACGTGATCCCGATAAGGAAAGACAGTGTTCCTGAATTGTTGCAAGTATTGTTATGTGCATTTGCTTTATAAACACTTGGGAGACCGAGAGCTATGTTAGATATTTTATGTTAGATTTGATGCTAGATTTTGTTTAGACTCTGTGCTACATTTCTGAAGACGCAGAGTGTTATGTTCAAGTTCTTTCATCTTTAATGAAGCAGACAGTGTTGTTGTGAAGGCGTTGATTTAATTGGGAGTTGAATTCCGTCAGGTGGTAGAGGGCCCCTGCCTCTTGCACGGATTTATTTTGCGTAAATTAGATAAGTCTTCTAGCTGCCTTTACGTTTTGCATTTGAATTAATAGTTGTTTTAATTAGCTACTGTAGTCGTACTCATTCTAACTCTTCCACAAGAAGATGCTCTTCCAAAAGACTATAATGATGAATGTTGAATGACTATAGTATTGTAGGATTAGGAGTTGAATTTATAATTGTTTTAACTAGCTACTGTAGTTATATTCATTCTAACTCTTCCACAAGAAGACACTCTTCCAAAATATTATAATGATGAATGATGAATAGCTATAGTACTGTAGGATTTAGTTGTAGTTTTTGTTGTTCACTATCACAGTTACACTTGTTCTAATCACTCTTCCACAAGAAGAAACTCTTCCAAGAAATTTTTAAGAAGTTCAAGACATGACCGTGATAATGAATGATTTAGTTGTGTGTTTGTACTAAGTATCATCTCTGTTCTTGCTCTTAAACGCTTGCCCAAGACATCATAATGACGAGTAGGGTATGGATATGATATCTTAGTTTTTCATTCGCTTTTAGTCTATTTGCTTACAATTTCACTCAATTACACAGTCAGAATTGTTCTACCTCTTCCAAAAGAAGGAACTCTTCCAAAATATCACTAATGATGAACAAACAGATTGTGTAACTTCATAGAATAATGCATGTTAGCATAGTTAGAATGCTCCGGAGTTTCATTGCATTTAACCCATGTTCAGTTACTTTGTTTCAAGTTTGATGATGACTTATAGTTCAGCATTGTTCTAGATTAGTGGCATCTTAGGTTCATTCTTAGATTAACTCATTGCACTTGCACTTCATATTCAAATTGTCATCCATTGCACAATAGATTACTTTAGTTGTTAGGATTAACAAGACAGCCTTCATTATTCACAAACCTCTTCTTGTTATAAAATCCCTAATTGATCTATAACCATATGAACAGAAGACAACATCATTCTAAGGCCTGAAGTACCTCTACAATTTCCTCATCATTTTATAAACAGAGCTCTTCCTAAAAAAAAAACTACCTTGGAAAGAAATAAATAACTCTTGAGTAAAGGTTTTGTGACATTCAATTAAATTGCAGAATAGAGATAGGAGCTAGTTCTAGAATAGAAGATCTTATGATGATAACAATGTCTTTCCTCTAATTATGTTTCAAATCTCTAATCAAGGACAAAGTATTGCATCATTGTAAGTTAGTTGTTTCACTGTCTATTTAGAGAATTTGCATACTTAGTGATCATTTCTCAAGTTTAGTTTGTGTTTTGAATCAATTGTTTAAAAGTCATTATCAAACTTTGCTTTTATTTAGTCATAGATCATAGTTTAGATTCACTAAGTGTATTTGCTATTTGCTGTTCCATCAATTAGGCCAGAATCGTTTTTTAATTTTTCCACTAGCTTTCTAGGCAATTTTCCTGCAAACATAAAACTACCAAAATACCAAAAACATCATAAATCATCACAATAGACCAAAAACATAACAAAACACTACACACAACGCATTAAGAAAGAAGCACCTAGGTACATACAGTACACTTCACTTCAGCAGTTTACAAATCCTGGTTGACAATTAAATGAGCTCAGTTTAGGAGACTAGATTGAGACCAAACAATCAGCATGTTGTAATTTGAATTCAGCATGTTCTTCTTATCCTACCTTGGCAATCTTCAGCAATTGCCTTCCTTCTTCTTGGCTATTCAGGCAAGCCAATTCTTCTCTACCACCAACAACAACCATTTTCTGCACATGAGACATGACTGTCTCATCTTCATTCTTCAGCACCTTCATATTCTGCAATCCCCAATTCTGAAATTGAGGTTCTCTCTCTTGTATTGAATCTTTCCGATTCAACATAATATCCACCAACTCAATTTCTCCATTCCATGGATCAAAATCTTCCACATAATTCTCCTCCTCTTTCAATTGACTGCCCAATGCTATCAATTTATTTCCATCATCAACAAGATCTGAATTCACAAAACAATTGTCAAAACAAAATTCACAAGGCCTCAATGCCTTTCTCTCCTCTACGAGCATTTCAGTATGTTGTCCTAAATTTCTTTCCTTCTCCATCAACACATTAGTATGCTGATTCCAATTCTTCAAACAATTCTTGAGACTGTCAGCTAGTCTCTCCTCTCCATCATCCTCTTCAAGGATGTCTCTCTTCTCTAGTTCATAAAAATGAACTTTCTCATTCTCAGTCATTTCTGCCCTTACAATCTAAACATCTTCTCTCTGTGTTTCTGTCCTCTGCTCCAGAACACTTAACTCATGCCACAATCTTGGCATCTCATCAGAGGGAACATTCATATTGTCTTCACTAGTCAAGTTTCTTGTTGTCACTATCTCTTCAGCCTTCATCAGAATAGAGTTCTGATCTTCCATATCTGCAATAACTTCAGTTATCTATCCATCACCTTTCATTTGGCCATTTAATAAAAGTAATTTTTCATTATCAACATTAACAACAAATTTATCATCATCAAACACAACATCATTGAAATAATCTCTTTCATAAAACAAGGAATTTATGAATTCCTTCTGCTACAATAATTCAATCTGATCTTCATCAGAAAGATACTCATCATACTTTACTTGGCAACATTTAGATTCATTGAATACAGTTTCATCATATGAACTGTCTTCTTCAACACTAGCATTCACACACAACTTGTCAGTTGTAAAAACATAAGACCCCATGGTCTCATTTGATGATTTGATCATCAAATCTCCTTGTTGTTCCAAGTATTCTATACTCTCCAGAGATTATTCAATGGTATTCTCTTCAGTATCCTCAAGTTGTTCAACATTCAGCTTCTGGCCATCATCACAATTTAAATCTCCTCTGCTTCCAATATGTTGGAAGGTAGAGCCTTTCTCCAACTGTGTATGGACATCTCCAAAACATCTGGCTGTTCCATTTCCTTTCTCAATGACAACATCAGCAGTTTCTCCTCCTTCACATGTTTTCCCTGAAAACAAAGAAAAATTTTCAGATGTAAGGCCCTTGGGCCCTTTGGTCCCACTTGAAGCTACAGTCTTCAAGTCCTCTCCAAATACTCAATCATCCCGAGTATTTCCTCCTTCAGCTGAGCATTTGTCGTTTTCTCTTTCTTCCTTTGTGGCCTCTGCCACTTTACCTTCTTCTTCATGAGCCAACTAACTCTCTGGTTTTCCTCTATCATCCTCTCTAGTTCATAAAGCTGCTTACTGATCTTAGCTATCTCTTTCCAATATTCTTCATCAGTGAGTTTCTTCCTCATGCCATTTGCTTTGGCATCTTCCCTCACTCTTCTGTTGTGGCCTCTCTCAGAACCTCTGCAATCTATGATGTGGCTATCAGTAGCCATTTTCTCCTCCATGAGTTCTTCACTCACAAGCTACACTAAGCCTTCGCAACATAAAGCTCTCTTGCTGCAACTTACCTCACCAATCCCTTCCTCTAGATCCGACTTTTCGCAAGTACTAGTCCCCTTCTACTGGAACCTTCTAAGCAATCTCTTCTGCTCTCTAGGCTTCACTCTGCAACTTTCTCTCAAGAACACCTTTGTTCTTCCTTCATCCAACCTTTGTTGGGAATCCTCTAGGTTCTGCCACACTTTATTATTCACTTAGAATCCCTTGTTGGACTCTTTTATCACTGCTCTCAAAGCTGTGATCTGCTTCTGCTGAGATTTCTTCAATTTCTTGCACTCTGCATTCTCCAAAAAATATTTTCTAACCAGATTCAAATAGGCTCATCAACTCACCTCCCAAGATCCCTGAATGATCTTGCTTCTTTTCTCACCTGCACTGCATCTCTATCTGCTGCAATCTTCAAGACACTTTGTCTTCAATTCCAGATTCTGCAAATCTGAGTTATCAAACTTTACTGCATACTCAATCAAATATGTAAATTCTCTCAAACAAATTTAAACATCAAATTTTCTTTCTTGTTTCAGTACATGTGCATTTCAAAAAATTAATTCTCAAAGAGCTATTTCAATTCTAGCTCTGACACCACTATGATGTTGGGTAAAACCCACAGTTCCTGTTTCTCACATTTTTCATCCTCAAATCTATGTATAAATGCATTCAAAATTTATGCCCCAAACAAATCCACAATCTGGGAAAACTCCCACTGTTCTAATTTTTTTGCACTGGAAATTTAAATAAATAAATATGGGGCTTTTAATATCTCAAATCAAAGATTTGAGATATTAATTCAACAATTCTTTTATGGTTATAACCCCCTTAACAAGCTAACCCATATTCTCTTTCCTTAGCTATACACCTAACAATGCTTCTTCAGAAATAAAATCTCAAGCTGGCAACTACATAAGGCGGGAGTTTCACTGTTCCATCAAGGTTATAAAAACCCCGAATGCTTATAACATACCCTTTTATTAAACCCAACACTAAATCTTCATAGGCAAGAATCATGCAATAAAACCCTCACTCTCTATGGTCTAAACATTCAAAATGGTATTAATATCAAGTAACCCTTTCGACCAATACATATATATATATATTTCTATGTACCCAAGGCTCAAATTTGTTTTAATACCACTACGTTGGATATCAATCAACGATACCATAGGAAGCCTTCACATATTCATTAAATTGTCACCATATATGAATGCCCGCCATATATATATCCCAGACCTTAATATAAGGCCAGCCCAACACACAATGTTTGGGCCCACATATTAACAAACCCCTCACATCCGACGACTAGAGGAGTGTCGCATTGGTTAGGATGATCCAACGAAAATGAATGAGTTTCGCCTTTTTTTAGAGGCCGAGTGTTAATGCTCAAAGGGAACGCGATGAAAGCATTTTTCTAAACCCGTTCAAGGACACGTGTTGGTCGGAGACCAAGATCATGTTATTTTTGTAAAAATAACTTACCGTTCAAACAACTACGCGATACTGCTAGTATTCCTAGCTGTGGTTTTACTGTTCCTTCAGCTCACGGTTCTGGTTACTCATGATCATGGTTCCGTTCTTTCTTTTTTTATCTCCGCCGCACCATTAACACTTTGTTCCATACCGATCCTCCTACTATTGGTTGTAGTTCTTAAGTCTGCATTTGTTTCTGAAGAACACAACTCGTAGTAACTCCCATGGACTATCGACCCACATTGAGCTCTGTGGTGACTAAGCAACTCACTTCAACCAAAGTTGATCATCAACTCCCATTTTAGGGTGTGGTTCACAACGGACCCATTCTTATTTATATAAGTCGATTCTAACGAGAATGAAGACTCATTCTCAAAACAAATTTGGTTCCCCAAACAAAGTATAAAAAAATGGCAACTTATGTGGAATTCAGTTTCAAAGGGGTTTTAATTCAACTCCCATTCCTTTCTATGCACCATTCATTCCCCTGTCTTCCAATTTATGAAGCCAGACACAGTCAATTCCATAACATTATCGCAAATGTCGACTACTACAAGGATACACAAGGTACATTTAACCCCCAACTTATAGGATTCTATTACAAAGATTCGGGGCATTTTCACATAGAACATAACTCGACAAATGCATAGCAATATTGAAACAAATTCCTCATTTATACAGTGAAATTTCTTACAACTTCTAGTTGGCCTGATTTTCGATCAATTGGCCCTTCTGCAACCTATTCTCTGCAGATCTCTCTTACCCTATACGCAGCCCTATGCAGGTCTTTGCAGGTCTTCCGGACTTTTCCCCTGAGACTTATTTTTATACAAAATTGCCAAAGAATCGATTCAGATCCTTTGATGACTCAATGAACTCCTACAGTTCTATACTTAGCCTAATTCCTAGATAACTGAACTGACTCTTCGCACTCTCCTGCCCTCTAATCATTCGAGGGCAGTTATAATTCCCTCTGTATTTTATTAAAATCACTCGAATATGGAAATTGACATAGGAAACAGAAAACATAAACCCCCTATGTCTATTTCTATACAAAGTCTTGTCTTGAGCCTAATGCCCCTGCATCAGTTACAATACATAATATCATGGTAATATCACTGCATAATCTAAAAATTCAACATTAATTTCTAATTTCCTTTTTACTTTTAATCAAAATATCAACATTGGTACACTGAATATAACATAAATTATTTTTGTAATTCATTGTTGCGCTGTGGATATTATAAAGAGATGAATTCTTCATAATTAAATCATATAACCCAACAAGCATAGAAATGCCTCAAAACTTCATGAAAAATCAAATGGAAGTCAAAATTTTGATTTCAAGTTACCATGCAAACATCAATTACATAAAAGTGTTTAGACAATTATTCAAAATCAACCATAGGTTCTAGCACACCATCAGAACCTACATCTTCAGATGAATGACTCGATGCAGATGAAGATGATCCATATTCTTCTCTTTCATCAACTAGTGCTCCATTAGAGTCAACATGCATTACCACCATTTCATAGTTCAAATGTCTTGTCGATCTACGACTACTTTCTATAGAGTCCCATCTCAACAGTAATTGTTCTGGTAGCAATTTCTTCAAAATATTTATGGTCTTCAACCGAAGAGTTCCTCTCTTTGTCAAATTGAATTCATACACAAGTATGTCAACATCCTCCAATTTTAAGACATTTGTATGGCAAAGTTTAATATTTTTTCCCTTTATTTTTCTCTTTCTGCCAATTTTTTTTTCAACTACCATCTCTGGCTTGTACACACCATTGAAATGGTGGGTAATTGTGGCATACCAATGTACATCAACAGATGTAATATCGTAATTTTCATTAATGACCTTTATAACCTTCACAATTCAGAATGGATAGACAAGTGGATCTTCATCTGCTAACACTGTTATCATGCAACCCTCCTTAACATCCTGCACAAAACCCCTATAAAGGTCTTCCATGGCTTCACGTTGTGCACGTGATCTTCTAGAACCAATATAGATTTCTCTTTCCTCTACCTGTGGAGAATTAATAATAGCTTGATACTGTTGTTGTTCAACAACGTGTGTTTCCTGATGTTTATTTGGCATATTTTGTGGCAAAAAATAAGGAGTCCTCAAAAGCGTATCCACATTTATTTATCTTGAAATCATATCACTTTGATTAATAAAAAAAGACTCCCACCAAACTGAATCAGCAACATCGAAGTACTCATGTGTATCTCTAATAAATCTTTTAATTTCCTCCAGACATTCAGAATAATTTATGTCTCTCTTATGCCTTCGTGCATTATGAAGTTCAGAAATTGACTGTAATAACAATATCTTTGATGAAAATTTTGGATGCTCTGGAATGAACTTCAAAAATGCTAAACCTGATGATGGCCCCAATTCTGCAACAGTTGAATACTTATTGCCCCATATAAGTTTTATCACATTAATTTTTTTGATACGAAATTGATGTTGGACGCTAATGTCTTTCAATTGTTCAATTCATTTCTCCTCACCATGCGATCCCAAAATAAACCTTCGCATGTCAATAGTTTCTTCCAGCACATGAAAAAAAATCTCTAGAATGTATGATTTCTTAATACATTCAATTAATGATGGTAGGCTCCCAACACCTTTCCTCCTCAATGTTACTGAAAAAAAAAAACCGACATTTGATCAATATTATCATGAGTATGCCCAACAAGAAGGAAACCAACCTTTATATTTTTAAAAATTCCCAATTCAACGAGCATGTTTAGATACCCAAAAAGAACTTGATTTTTTTTTTATGACTTGTGTTGTCTAATTGTAAATACAAAACTTCAGGAAGAATACCAGACCAATGAGTAACCACATCATGGATTATATTTATGGTAAGATTTTCATCATTGTGAATATTTGGAGTTGTGAAGAAAACTCTTGGAAACATCTTCTCATTAAATACCATACAACCAACCAAGTGAAACTGAATGAAATTTTCCTCCTTTAATTTTTTGGCGTATGGAAAAAATGTGGAAGAAGTGTTCTCTTCTGGTCCATACCATCAATTATGAAACTTAGATATTTATTTGGATGATCATAACAATTCTTTCGATGTTTATACAACTTTTTCCTTTCACTTGTTTGCTAATTGTGATTCTCTTGAAGTTCTTTGACAATGGAATTTTTACATAAAATAAAAGAAACATATGAATAAATATATTTTCATAGTTGAAATATTTCTGGAAAATCTTTTTCCAACCCTACTGCTGCCGCGCTACGAATGTGACCTAGCAGTGCCACCTCTGCTCTTTTCTCTCTAGGTTTAGCTCCAATGGAGGCCGGTGGGGGTGCCAAACTTGCCCCTCCCCTGCCTGAACTGATTGCATTCAAGAAGCTCATCGTTGGATCTCACAAGAGACCAATATCCGAGGCACAAAAGGAGTTCGTTAAAAATATGGAATATATCCCAATTGTAGAACTGCCAATAGCAGAAACTTGCAGATCTGCAGTCAATCTAGCAGATAGAGGGCTCATCGGACAATTTATCGGGCTTTGGCCCTCTCCCAAATCCGTTGAATCATGGCTGCAGAGAAATTGGATACTACTCGTATCTGAAGGAATCAAGAGCCATTTTTTTGGAAAAGGATTCTATGTGTTCGTGTTTGAAAGCTCGGATGAAAAAAATATCATTTTCAGAAATAGTCCTTACTTCATGGGGCCTCAGGGTTTATACTTGAACAAATGGACCCCTGACTTCGACCCAACCCAAGATGTTCTGTCTGCTATTCTAGTCTGCGTCTGTCTACCTCATCTCCCATTACATTGATGGGAGATGAGGCTCCGCAAAGGAATAGAACAGATAAAATATGTTGCAGTATTACATTTCCATCATCTTTACAGCAAAGAGAAAGAGGACTGTGAAGAAGATAAAAAAGAATTCCTGAAGAACATTCCGGCATTGGTCACCACATAGGACAATACAGCATTATTGAAGCAAACAAATGAAGAAGAAATCAGCAATATAATTTGGTCCATGAACCCAGAAAAATCCCCTGGGCCAGATGGGTTCACTATTCACTTCTACATGATATGCTGGGATATAATACCAATAGATCTAATTAGAATGATAAAAGGATTCTTGAAGAAAGAAAAAATGGGGGGTAGCACCAACTCAAAATTCCTCGCTTTAATCCCGAAAGAGACAAACCCCTCCTCCTTTGATAGGTTCAGACCAATCTCTTTGTGCAATGCCTCATATAAAATTATCGCAAAACTTCTTGCAAATAGAATAAAGCCACTGCTGAGAAAACTCATATTAGATTCGTAAGGGGGCTTTGTCAATGGGAGAAATATCCTGGACAATGTAACCCAAGTCTAGGAAGCCATGCATTCCAACAATCTTAGAAAGGAGAAAGGTATGCTGATAAAGTTAGACATGGCTAATGCCTTCGACAGAGTCAAGTTGTCCTATCTATATCAAGTTCTATTCTCCTTTGGATTTGATCAAGAGTTTGTAAATTTGATCCAAGCATTCATCAGTAGCCCATGGATAGCGCCTTTGGTAAATGGGAGGCCAGCTGATTTCTTCCAAGCCTCGAGGGAGTTGAGACAAGGATGTCCCCTCTCTCCATTCCTCTACATCTTAATGGAGGATACGTTGAGCAGAAAGCTGGAGCTTGATATGATAACAAGAACAACCCCAGGTTTAAAAATAACAAAGGACCTTAAAGAAATAAACCATGCACTGTTTGCAGATGACTCCCTCATGCTAGGAGAGCTTCAACCAGAATAGGCTCTGCATATAAAAATACTCTTCAAGCATATTGCAAAGCATCTGGAGCTCTAATCAGTGAAAGGAAAAGTGCAGTATATAGCTGGAATACAGATGAGCAAGAAACTAAAAACATAGCAAGAAAATTAGGGTTTAATGGATACGCAAAATGGGAAAAATCAACTATCTTGGATTGCCACTAACACTCGGCACAAACAGAGTCAATCTGTGGGAAGGAGTAATTACAAAATTCAGAGGCAAAATTGCTGCATAGGATGGCCAATGGCTAACTCATGGAGGAATATTGACCCTTATAAAATCAATGTTGTCATCTCTGCCAATTTATCAAGCATCATACTTGATGGCACCCAAGTTGATCTCAACACGAATTAATAAAATCATGAGGGATTTTCTGTGGCGAGGCAAAGGAAACTAGAGAAAATTTCATCTGGTGAAATGGGAGATATAAAAGCGAACTTTGAAGGAAGGAGGCCTTCAAATTCGAGATCCGTACCCTGCCAATGTATCTCTGGGATGTAAAATACTTTGGAAACTTCACAGCGACCCCAATCATCCCATAAGAATAGCTTTAAGGCATAAATACCTACCAAATGCAAATCTAAGAAACTTGCAGAATGAAAACAACAAAAAGAGCTCGCTGTTGTGGCAGTTATGTATTAAGGGGCAGCATTTTTTCACCCTTAATTTATATTGTATCCCAGGGAATGGGAAATGCGTCAAGCTGCTGACTGATAGTATAATGGGCCACTCACCATTAGCCACACAAGACAGCCTGCATGAGATATGTGCGTTTTTAGAAAACAGAGGGGACAAGATGCTCTACGATATCTCAAAGTGGAATGAGTCTGGGCTCTGGATTGATTGGGGTTTCAGAGATATCCTAGCTCACCTAATGCTGCAAACAAAAATTCTCAAACAAGAACTTCTTGAGGCTGCCCCGATGCATAAATCAGAAAAGGATAAATGGGGATGGGGACCTACAGGATCATACACCTCAATCAAAGGCTATGAATTGATGCAAACACATAGAGACTGAATTCATCCAACAAAGTTTTGGAAAGAGGTATGGGATCCAATGGCGTTGCCCAAGGTAAAATTCTTCTTCTGGACACTAATGCATAGAAATATCCTGACCGGTGAAAACCTTATGAAAAGAAAAATTGCAGGTCCGCATAGGTGCACACTCTGTAAAGAAGCCATGGAAACCATGGATCATTTATTTGTTGAATGTCCATATGCTAACAGAGTTTGGACCCACACTCCTCAAGGATTAAAGGCTGTAATCCCCACTAAAACTTCAGTTGTGGACTTATTCCTCTCATGGAAAGAGTGTTACCCGCCGCTCTCCCTAAACTCATCATGGGCCAGAATCTGGATCACTCTCCCCAATCTAGTGTGTTGGAAGCTATGGCTAGCTAGAAATGAGCAGATATTTAACAATGTAACTTGGACCCCCAACATGGTAGCAGAAAAAGAAAAAGGACTCCTTCTAGAAATTTTGAATTCTAAGAAAATCAAAGAGGACAATTCGATGCAGCAAGAGGAAAAGAATTGGCTTGGAACTCAAGCATTCATCCAACGAATACACAACACAGAAAAAACCCTCAGAAATCTTGAGTGGAGGCTAAGAGAAAACGATGAAGCTTTACAGAATTGGTGGAGGAAGCAAGGAATAACAACAACATTTTTTTACGGTGCCTCTAAAGGCAACCCCGGGACAACAGGAGTTGGAGGACTCATATACTCTTCTGATGGAGGCATCAAAGAAACCTTCAGTTGGTGTATAGGAAAGCGAACTAACAATAAAGCAGAAATCCTTAGCTTGATAAAAGTATGCCAAATAGCCAAAGAAAGAGGAAATCGGGAGCTGCAATCATTCAAAGACTCAAAAATCCTGATCAAAATAATACATACGCAAGGCCAATTCAATGAAGCTGATTTAAATAAGAATCTGCAAAGGCTGAGATACCTTGTCCAAGACTTCACTTCCTTCAAATGCTATCACATTCTTAGATAATCAAACAAAGAGGCAGACTTCTATGCCAACAAAGGCTGCCTCTTGGCCCAAGGAGACCTTAGCACAAATGGTGGAGATCTAGAAACATTTTGTATACCATAAAAATAGAGAATTGCTGGAAACAAAAAATGTAAAAGAATTGCACTGAAAGATGTAAGGGTGTGGCCATTCAGAGTTCTCTACTAAAAAAATCCATATCCATTTCAGTTATATATATATATATATTCATAGTTGATAACTATCCAATTTTAAAAAACAATGCTTTGAACGCATACCTCTTTCTGCCCCTTGACATTTATCTCTTCTTCCTTCTATTCTATCCATTTAAAGATGATTTTTGGGAAAATATATTTTTTATATGGTTTCTGTGTTCAAAAACTAATTTTTAAAGGTTTTCAGGTTCGAAACCATAATTTTTTTATATTTTTTTAGGGAAGAAAATTGAAAAAAAAATCAAATTGTTAGATTTGTAGGACAAAAATTTAGAAATTGTTTTCTTTTTTAGGATTTTTAGGACAAAAATTTAGAATTTTAAAACATGAAAATTTATTTTTAGAAATATGATTAGATATTTTATTTTATTTTTATTTAAAGGAGAATAGATAGTTTTAGTTTATATTAAGCCTATTTGTTTTTTTTGTTTTTTATTATATATATATATATATATATATATATATATATATATATATATATATATATATATATATATATATATATATTTTGGTAGTTTCGTTATTTAAATTTATTTTTTTTGTTTTTTATTTGACAATTTTTATTTTATTTTATATTTTATCTATATATATTTTTAATTTAAATCTTATTTTTAATTGTAATTTATAATTTTAATTTGTTTTTCTTTATATTTGAAAACATATATTTTATTTTATTTTTATTTTTTTAATTTTAAATTCTATAGTATTATATTTTATATTAAACAAAAGTTGTTGTTTTTATTATAATTGTTTTAGTTTTAAGAAAACAAAAAATAAAAATAAAAATATATATTTTAAAACATATTTTTAATTATTTTTATTTTTATTTTTATATTTTAAATAATAATGGTTTTAATTTTAAAAAAATGAAAATTAAAAATGAATTTTTTTCTATATTTGTTTGTTTATTTTTTAAAACATATTTTTTAATTTGTTTTTATTATTTTTTTATATTTTAAAATTTTAATTGAATAGTTTTTTTTTTTTTTTTTTTTAACAATACATTTTTTTAAAAAACAAAATTTTAAAAAATTTAATTTTATTATATAGTTTGTGTTTAAAAAAAAAAAATTGCTTTTCCCTAGGCGTCGGAGGCAGGCTAGGGAGCCCTCGACAGCGCTGCTCAGCCTGCATCCAGCCCTTGGCTGGGTGGAGGGCAATTCTCGAAATCGCCCTCCACCCAGTCGGTGGCCGAAGGCCAGTTGGGTGGTGCCGTCGAGGGTTGCCCAGCCTACCTCCTGCCCCCTGCTGGGCGGAGGGCGATTCTCGGAATTGCCCTATGCCTAGCCAAGGGCCAGAAGGTGATTCTCAGAATCGCCCTCCACCCAGCCTGGGGCCAGAGGCAGGCTGGGCAACCCTCAACAGCATCGCCAGGCCCGCCTCTGACCCCCGGCTGGGCGAAGGGCGATTCCAACGGCCGGCCTCTGGCCCCCGACTCGGCGAAGGGAGTTTCTTGGATTTTTTATATTAAACAATGAATTTTTTTTATTATAATAGTTTTTGTTTAAAACAAAATTAAAAAATAAATAAATAAATAATTTTTTTATATAGTTAGTGTTTGAAAAAAAAACAATAATAATTTGTCATCCGCTAGGGCCGGAGGTAGGCTGGGCAATGCCCCCAGCCAGGGGCCAGAGGCAGGCTGGGCAGCCCTCGACGGCGCCGCCCAATAGGCGTCCGGCCCTCGGCTAGGAGGAGGGTGATTCTCAGAATCGCCCTCCACCCAGCCGGGGGCCTGAGGCCGACCGTGTGACGTCGTCGAAGGCTGCCCAGCCTGCCTCTGGCCCCCGGCTAGGTGGAAGGCAATTCTTAGAATCGCCCTCCACCCATCCGGGAGCCGGAGGCAGGCTGGACAGCTCTCGACAGTGTCGTCTGGCTTGCCTCCAACACCGGGCAAGCGCGAAAACAATTTTTTTATTTTTTTATTTTAATTTAAATATATAATCAAATTTATAAATTTTATTTTTTATTTTTTTTATTTCTCTTTAAATATAAAATATTAATGTTTTTTTTTTAAATTTTAATATAAAATTTTTAAAATTTTTAAAATATATATAATGTTTTATAATAAAGTTTAATTTTTTTTTAAATATATAATTTTAAGATTTTTATAATATAAAGTTTTAACGTTGAATGTTGGACAAAAGAGGATAGCTATAAGCGTATTCTTATGAATCGAGTAGATGGGAAGAGTCATAGTCATGTATTGGTTCATCATGTAGTTGTAAGAAAACTAACATATGAGGATAAAGATGCAAAAGGAGATACAGTTAACATTTATCAAAAACCGCAAGCATTGATTAACTATATTATTTATCTATGTTCGAATGAAAGAGATTGGGCTTTGGATTTATTCTCAAGTTCAGGTAAGTTTTATTATACAAATTTAAATTTAAATATTTTATTTTTTACTTTTTATGTATTTATACTAATTTCCTTACTTATTTCTTTTGTGCTTGATGATTAGGTACAACACTAGCATGTTTCCTACCAAAAGGAAGAGATTGCATTGCCATTGAGAAAGACCCAGTGCAATGCAAACTTCTTCAACAAAGAATTAACACTCTTGAATTCCTTCCAGATGCGAAGAAAGAATCTAGTTTGAGGAAAGGGGATTTTAATGAATCACGTGTGGAAAAAAAAGCAAAAGAACCTCAACCACCATTATATGGAATGATTGGAAAGGGACACTTTGGAAGATTTGTAGACATGAAAGATCCATTAGAAGATGACAATGACCAAAATGAAGCATAAAATGTTGTGGAAGAAGGCATCAATGATGTTCTAGATGATGTTGAACATGTATTAGTTGATATTGTTGATGATCTTTAAGTTATTCTTGCAAAAAAATCTCATTTATTAGATCTATTAATCAGGTTTACTTGTAATGTTTAGAATTTGATAATTTATGAGAAGAATCCTTATTTTTTTGCAAAAAACATGTGATTACTATTATTTTTTGACATAAAATTCAATAAAAATGCTATTTTCTTAAATTTTTTTGTTAAGATTTTCCCAAAAAATTAGTTTATTTAACATGTTTTTTAATCAAAAAGTCTCTAAAAGTGTAATTTTTTGCATTCTATTTATATTGAAAATTTGTGTGCATTGAAAAATTAATTAGCAATACATAAATTTGTAGAAAATATAAACTTTATAATATTGACCATTTTTTCATTTTTTATCTATGTGAAAAAGTGAAGATATCATTACAAATTTTTATTTTATTTTATTTTTTTCTTTTTAAAACACAGGTACATAAATGCACTTAAAAATAAACATGTCATGGAAGAAGAAGACATTATAAAATGTATAGTGTCAAAATCAATCCTCTAAAAAATGTTGTTGATGATACGCCACCACTATTCAAAATCAACATAAAAAGCATCACTGAAAAAAAAAAAAAAAAAAAAAAAAATTAAAGTGCCAAAAACATGCTTAAAAAAAATGATTATGCATCACCACTTTTCAAAATCAGGTATTTTTCTTGCTACATCAAAAGTAGGTACCAGTGCAGTTACCTACTTCATCGGTAAAAGTGTTAAATTTCAAGAAGGAGGTGTTCCTCCATTTTATGTCAGTTTAAACATCCATGATAAAATTTTGCACAATACCATGTTAGACTCTGGTGCTTCCTACAACCTAATGCCAAAAGTGGTCATGGAAAGACTAGGCCTTGAGATAACTAGACCTTACAAAGATTTATACTCTTTTGATTCCAGCAAAGTTAAATGTCTAGGCCTAATCAAAGATTCATGTGTCAACTTAGCACAAATGCCATCCAAGAGCCTAGTAATGGATATTGTAGTGGTTGATATACCTCCTAAATATCGCATTCTCCTTTCGAGATCATGGGGTGCTAAACTCCAAGGTACCTTACAAATGGACATGACTTATGCAACCATCCCTGTCTTTAGTCAACCAAGAAGACTATATATAGGGAAACACACATGAAATACATGGTTAGTAGTCAAGAAAAACTAGATAACCCCCCTCTTTATTCTATTCACACAGTTCATTCATTCTTTATAATGATGAAAATATTGATGAACAAGTGATAGGAAATGACCAGAAAATAGTAGAAAAAGAGGGAACGGAGGAGGAACAGTCAAAATAGTTTGCTAACACAGAATATTACAACAAACACAATGGAAACCATAGGAAACAAAGCAACCACCGACATAGGGCTGATCATGTAAAACAAAATAAAAATCAACATAGTGGAGATTATGATAAACAAAACAATGATAAAGAAAGTGCAGACCCTAAAAAACACCATGCTGAACAACATAGTGGCAGCCACTATAAAAAGCACAATGAGGACAACAATGACTTTATTGAAAAATCTAAAATTTGACCTCTTTGGACCATGAGTTTTGATGGTTCTTATAGAAAAATTGGTTCAGGAGCAGGCATATGGGTACATAACATAGAAAAAAACCATGCAGAAGGTCACTCATATAAGCTAAAATTTCAATGCACAAATAACATAGTTGAATATGAAGCACTCCTCTTAGAACTATAATTACTAAAGAAATTAGGAGCTATGAGGATAGTTTTCAATGGAAATTTAGAGTTGCTTATTAGGCAAATAAATGGAGAATACACAACCAAGCATCCAATATTAAAAGCCTATAGAGATGATTCTATTGACCTCTTGAAAAAATTCACAGAATATGAGCTTACCTTTGTCCCCAGAAACCAAAACATTCTTGCTAATGGTTTAGCATTTGCTGCAAGTACATGTCAAAAACTTTATGAAAGAAAAAAATACACAGTCCAAATCAAATATAGACCAACAGTCCTAGATAATATAAAATACTGGCAAGTTTTTGAATGAGATAAACAGATAGAGGATTTCTTGCAGTCTAGAAATGGGTTTGAAATTCCAAATTCAGACTCAAACTATGAAGAAGACTGCCCTATTGAGGAACAATCTTACAAAGAAGAACCTCCTGGCACTACTAATATAAATCTGTTAACCAAAGAAAACATACATAATATAGAGTTTTGCACTAACTTAGAAAAAGAAGACTTTGAAGTGTTGTAGTCTAATAATGATAACTTTCCAAAAGGACTGGTGTCTCTAGAAGAACTATTTGACTTTAATGATGTTTCCAAAAATCCAAAAATGGAACCCACTGAAACTGAAATAGAAGAGTGCAAAATAGGCAGTGAACAGAAACCCAAAATGATCAAACTGTCTAAAACACTGCCAGGTCATATAAAACAGAAATATCTTGAGATTTTTAGAGAAGTTACTGATGTTTTTTCTTGGATTTATGAAGATGTAAAGTCCTATGATACAGAGATAATTCAGCAGAAGATACCTCTCACAGAAAACTAGAAGCTCTTTAAACAAAAACTACACAGAATAAACCCTATACAACTACGCCTAGTTGAGAGAGAAATTAAGAAAATGTATGATGTTGGAATTATAGTCCCTCTGAGATACTCATAATGGGTTTCAAACCTTGTATCAGTTAAGAAGAAAACATGAGAAATTAGGCTTTGCATAGACTTTAGAAATCTAAACAAATCCTCCTTAAAGGACAACTACCCTTTACCAAAAATGGATCACATCTTACAAAGGGTAGTGGGTTCGAAAATAATTTCTTTGCTAGATGGCTTTTCAAGATACAATCAGGTGCTGGTTTAGCTGAATGATCAACACAAGACATCCTTCACTACACCTTGGGGCACTTTCATGTATGTGAAAATTCCTTTTGGGTTAATGAATGTTGGTGCCACCTTCCAAAGAGCCATGGATATTGATTTCTCAGAAGAAATAGGTTACTTCATTGTGATTTACCTTGATGACATCACAGTCTATTCTAAAACAGATGAAGAACACCTAGCTCACTTAAGAAAATTCTTTGAAAAATGTAGAAAGTACAGTTTGTCTTTGAATCCCAAGAAAACTCTATTCGGCCTCCAAGAAGGAAAAATTTTAGGCCATATTATATCTGAAGAGGGGATCAAGATAGAACTGAAAAGGATTGAAGGAATATTGCAAATAAATCATCTTAGAAATATCAAAGAACTACAATTTTTCATTGGAAAGATTAATTTCTTAAGAAGGTTCATACCTAACCTTGTTGAACTCCTTAGAAACATGAAAAATATGCTGAAAAGAGAAATAGGAGTTAAATGGACCAAAGAAGCAAAGCAATCCTTTGAACTAGTTAAACAAGATCTCACCCAAACACCAGTTCTCATTAGCCCTGATTTTACCAAAGACTTTGTCATATTCTCCTTTGCATTAGAACATACATTTGTTGTTGTCCTATTATAGAAAAACATAGAAGGACAAGAGCAGCCCATTGCATTTTTTAGCAAGGCATTAAGAGATGCACCTCTAAAATACAACAGAATGGAAAAACAAGCTTTTGCCTTGATCAAGGCATTGAAAGATTTCAGAGTTTACATTTTTCACTCACAGATCATTGCACTTATGCCTCATTAAGTGGTAAAAGACATTTTAACACAAGATCCCAATGGCAAAAGAGGCAAGTGGATTGTTGTTATATTAGAATATGATTTAGAAATCAAGCCCACTAAACTCATAAAAGGACAAGTATTAGCTAAAATCATGGCTGAAACAAACTTCCAAGCACTAGACATGAACATGACTGATGCATTAGATGAACAGGAGGAGTTGGCAACTCCACTTATTGAAGATTCATTTCTGAATTCATCTTGGTATGCTAACAATTTATATGTGCTTCTTAATCTTAATGTTCCTTCTGGTTTTTTTAAATCAAAGCCAAGATTCTTAAAGTTAAAGGCTGTAAATTACTGCATTTTAGATAAATGTTTAGATTGGAAAAATGCCAATGGTATATTGCTTAAATGTTTTCCTGAAAATGATGCAGATAAGATCAAGCATGAGTTTCATGAAGGAGAATGTGGAGGCCACCTCTATTGGAAAAATATTGTCAAGAAAATCCTTAGAGCTGGTTACGATTGGCCCACCCTCTTTCAAGACATCCATAAAATGGTAATTTCCTGCCATAAGTGTCAAATCTTCGAAGGAAAACAAAAACTGTTACCCTTACCTTTGCATCCTATCTCTGTTGAAGCTCCTTTTCAATAGTGGGGCCTAGACTTCATTGGGGAAATCCATCCTACTTCATCTTCCCAACACAAATGGATCCTCACTGCAACTGATTACTTTACAAAATGGATAGAGGCCATCCCTTCTAGAACTACCACAGATTTAGTCATCATTAAATTCCTTGAAAACCATATTTTGTCTAGATTTGGCTGTCCTAGAAATATTATCACTGACAATGTTGTTGTTTTTAGATCCAAAAAGATGGTGGAATTTTGCCACAGATATCAGATTACATTGGGTCATTCTACAACTTATTACCCTCAAGGTAATGGGTTGGAAGATTCCTCAAACAAAAGTTTGGTGAACATCATCAAAAAGTTGTTGGAAGAGAAAGAGAAGTCATGGCACAACAAACTAGTACATGCATTATGTGATACTCCCAATTAGTCCCAAGCAAATGGGAATATTCAATTTTGTTTTATTTTTTTGTTTGATGAATAAATGTGTAAAGGAGGATCAATAAAACTCCTAAACAGTAAATAAATCAATGCCACATATGAACAAGGATAAATCTGGGCTATTTAAATAAGCACCCTTAGGTGTGAAAGGGGCTGAATATTTTGACTGTGTCAACCATTACCAAATCAAGAGCACTGTCTTGGAGGAGTGGTCATCAATGAGGCACAGCGCAGTTTTAGTCGAAGGTGGCTCATGTGAAAGGAGCTATCTTATTGAAGGTGGTTTAGGGTTTGCAAGCTCTCAACTTATAAAAGGAAGAGGATGGCAACATGGAAAAGGTTGTTGAATGATATCAGATTTCTGCAGTATTTCCTGTTTATACATACAAGCTTTTTTGGTTGTTTAGGCTATATTTCAAATGTTATTTAGCATTGGGTGTTCTTGATCGGGAATCCCACCTCTTTCCTTGAGTAGCTCTTAGAAGAGTTTTTCATTTCTTGTCCACTATTAGGCATATGGCCAAGCTCTTCTTCCAACTACAATGCAGATCATGTTGAGGGTTTGGTTGTCTTTGTAAGCTGTAGCAAGTGGAGGCTAGATCTACTCAGAGTTAGGCCAATCTAGTGCCTCTTTTCAGTGGGGAAGGATTCTATCCTATTGAAAAGAGAGTATTGAATGTTTGGAGCTAAATTTTTAGATCTTGGCTTGAAGCCAAACTTGTTCTAAAGCCTACAGTGTAGTATTGCTTCCAGAACTACGTTATTTGTGTGGGTACTGTTGCAGGGCATTTTGGCACAGTTTTTGGAGGAGCGGTTTTCATGTGTTGGGGATCCACCCTTCACATTTGAGACTTAATTGGAGGGGATAATTATATTGTATATGTCAGATCAGATCTAAATTTTCATGTATTTCTGAATATTTCTGCAAAAATGCAGCATTAGATCTCAGATCTACTCCTTGTACTTCATGTTTTGCTAAAAATCCCAAGGGGGATTTGACGAAGATACTATCTAGTGTAAAGATCTAATATAGATCTAAATTTTCATACACATATCTGCTCTAGATCTAAAGTGTAATCTACAACAGTTGCAGCCAATAAAAATAACGTTTTCAAGCTCTTTCCAGTCTTAATACATGGTTGCAACACCTCTTTTTGAGGATTTTCTTCCATAAAAGTCTTCTATTTCCTATTTTACATCTCATGGGTTGTCTTATTCATATATTTTGCTGATGTAAAAGTAAATAAAGAGCCTCCATATTGGCCTCCTACTCTTACTTGGCTGATCTACGTTATTTCTCTTCATTTTTGTTTAATATTGTTGCAATCCCTATTTTGTGATATTACAGTGGTATCAGAGCAATCATTTTGGCATAGCCTGTGATTTTCTTTCTAAGAAGCCAATATGTCTTCAGAAGAAGAAGAGAATCTTACCGATAGAGAGAAGAGGTATCTAAAAAGAAGACAAAAGAAATTTGATTACACAAATGATGATAAAGGCAAGGGTAAAGCCCCTGAATCTAGAAGTGATGAAGATCCAAAGGATTTTCCTAAAATCCTTTTGAAAGCCATGCAAGATCTTGATAGAGAGATCAAAGAGATGAGAATGGATAGAATCAAATAATCTCCTACGAGCTTTCATCTTGGAGAAAGCTCTGGCATGTCTCACCACTGGAATGATCAACCAGTGCATCAACCACATGTTTCCCAACGATCTACCATGCCTACCTTTTTGGTTGTGGGAAATGAATGTTTTAAAGAGAAAGAATCCCTTGAAGACTATTTTGAAGAATATGAATCTCAAAATTAGAGATTCAATGATAATTTGAGCTTTGAGGAGTTTTTTCACCTCAAGGACAAAAGAAGACCAAGGCATCAACATAGAGATGGTGGATTCACTCAGAATCATGATCGACATCACTCTATGGGCAGATTCTTTTTACCCAACTTTGCTGGGTCATCCAAATTTTCTGCCAAAGCATTGGTAGAAAAACTTGACATCTAATTTCAATTGAACAAGGTCCCTGAGATGGAGGATATCAAGATTGCAGTGCTGCACTTTGAAGGTGAAGCACACAACTAGTGGTTCCATGGCTTGTCTACATTGGGTGATGCCAATGTGACTGCTTATTCAAAGTTCACTAGAAGGCTGGTGGAAAGGTTTGATAGAAGAGATCCAAAGGCACCATTCTTGAGCCTTGCAAAGTTGAAACAATCAGGTAATACAGAGTCTTATATTTCTGAATTTTTCAGATTATCTATTATGGTGCCTGATTTGTCTACAGCAAGAAGGGTGTACATGTTCATCGATGGTCTAGATGAACCTCTTCATGGGTTGGTAAAGTCTACCAAGCCCACTACTCTACATGATGCTATTGAAAGGGCTAGAGGTCTTCAAGATTCCTTGCCAAAAGTAAAGGAAAACATTCAGCACAAGCCCTCTTTTCCTTTAAAAGGGAAGGAAGAAAGAGTTTCTCCTTCAAAGGAGAGCTCATGCAAGAAGCCTCTTGATGATGAATTCCAGTGAGATATAAGGAAGGAGAAGTTATGCTTCAGTTACCAGGAATCATGGGCACTGGGGCATAGATGTGCTGCTGGAAAAGCACATTACATAGACGTCTTCTTAGGTATTGAGGAGGAAGGAGAATATGAACCAAGAAGGGGTCACAGCGCTGACACTGATGGAGGAGATCCAACACCATCAGGAGATTGGAATGGAGAATTTTATCCTATTGGAGGGACTATTGCATCTCTAAGGGGAGTACTTAAGTATTTGACCTTAAGAGTTCAAGGTTAAATCTTGAATCAAATGGCTTCTGTATTGATTGATAGTGGGGCCACCCACAACTCCATTGATGCTCATCTTGTACAAAGGAGGCCAATAGCCACTGATACTTTTGAGGGATTCTCTGTTTTGGTCCCAGGAGATAGAATAATGCAATGCATGCATTATGTCCCATCACTTTCAGTCACCATGGGAACTTACACTTTGGTTGATCACTTCTTTGTGGTTGACATACCGGACACCAATGTGATTTTGGGTGTTCAATGGTTGATTACATTGGGAAAAGTCACCACTGATTGGGAGGCTTTACAAATGGAATGGGTGGACAAGAATCGTGGTGAATCTCAAATGATCAAAGGCATGCATACATACCCCTCACATACCACTTCCACAAAGAAATCAGAGATGGATTTGCACAGTGGAAGAAAGGACTTTACAGTCCCATATATCATGTTCATGATATTTCTACATGGGACACTCTTATCTAGTGGAAAACCACCTAGGAGGCCACCTAATTCAGATTTTTTGGGGAAGACCTCACAACATGATGCTCCAATCATAGATCCAGGAAGGATTGGAGCACTAGAAGATAAAGATATAGCACTGGGAGTCTTGGGTAAGCTCAAGAAGGAGGGAAAAATTCTTCCCTTATCATCATCACCCACTCTCATTTCTGGTTCTGCACTGTGGGAGGAGAATAATGGAAGGAATGGCCTTCCAACATACACCTTTGGCATGGGAGATGTCAAGGAGGAGAGCAGCAACATGACAAAAAATTCTGTTGATACATTGCCAGCGCTTTCATTGTTGGGGAGTGTAGATCTATATTGGAAATCCAAACTATTGGTGGATTATTCAAAGGATCTTCACACTTGTAGGATGGTTGGATCTATCATCATGGTAGGATATTATTGTCTAGAGCTTCCAAGCTCAAGGAGAAGTTGCTACAAAGGGCCTACAAAGAGTTCTGTTTCAACCACATGTATTCCATGAATATCTACAACATCATCATGAGAAGCTTTGATTGGGAAGGCTTGAAAGAAGAACTATATCAGCATTTTCAAGAATTCATGAGCTATGTGGAGTTGGGGTAGCAACATGACTCTATGAGGGAGTTATTTCAGCCATCTCTTCCTTCTTTTGAGAGAGGGGATATATCCATGCACCACTCCATTTGTATGAGGAGTATTGTTGGTAAAGAATCTAATCATGTAAAGCATGTTTTATTTTCTGATTCTATATAATATTCTTTCACCATGTTTATGTAGAACATGACTCCAAGGAGGAGTATTATATCTTGTAAACTTCATGGCCAACATGGGGCCACAAAAATTTCTAAACTTGGCCACTCCCTTGGTGAACAAAAGGAGATCTTTCATCATGATGGGTGCTTTCCAAAGGAACCAAATATATCTCACACTTTCAGCCATGGTGAGATAACATGTGCAACAAGTAAGTGGTGGAGAAAACACTTACCACATATAGATCTGACGTAGGCAGGAGATGCACTGTGTTGGTACCATATGTGGGACTATGAACCACCTCCACATGTTCAAATTTTTGTTTGTATGTATGTAGTTTTGATCCCATACATTGATGATATACTTGTACTTTTTACGAGAATGTATGGAGGGAAGATGGGAGGCATGTATGTACCACATGGGATGGAGGTTATCCATGCACCTTATGCTACATGTTACAGGGAGAGCATTGGTTTAGCCATGTTTGTTTCATTTGAGTTATTGATTCCTTATGGGATGGACTACTTACATCTCATAAGAACTTTGGAGGAACAATTCATGGAGGGTTATATTGGTGAACACTTAGCTTATGGAGGAAGCTTAACACATGATTATGGTGTCACCAATGGAGGAGGAGAAGAGTTGCAACACTCACCTTATCAGTTGCTTGAGGACAAGAAACACTTTGGATGGGAAGACTGTAATATTCCCAATTAGTCCCAAGCTAATGGGAATATTCAATTTTTCTTTTATTTTTATATTTGATGAATAAATGTGTAATGGAGGATTAATAAAACTCCTAAACAGTAAATAAATCAATTCCACATGTGAACAAGGCTAAATCTGGGCTATTTAAATAAGCACCCTTAGGTGTGAAAGGGGTTGAATATTTTGACTGGGTCAACCATGGCCAAATCAACAACATTGTCTTGGAGGAGTGGCCATCAATGAGGCACAACGTAGTTTTAGTTGGAGGTGGCTCATGTGAAAGGAGCTATCTTACTGAAGTTGGTTTAGGGTTTGCAAGCTATCAACTTATAAAAGGAAGAGGATGGAAGCATGGAAAAGGTTTTTGAATGATATCATATTTCTGAAGTATTGTCTATTTAGACATACAAGCTTTCTTTGGCTATTTAGCCTAGATTTAAAATATTGTTTAGCATTGGGTGTTCCTGATTGGGAATCCAACATCTTTCCTTGAGTAGCTCTTGGAAGAGTTTTTCATTTCTTGTCCACTATCAAACATTAGGCCAAACTCTTCTTCCAACTACAATGCAAATCTTGTTGAGGGTTTGGCTGTCTTTGTAAGCTGCAGCAAGTGGAGGCTAGATCTACTTATATCTAGGCCAATCTAGTGCCTCTTTTCAGTGGGGAAGGCTTCTATCCCATTGAAAAGAGAGTATTGGATGTTTGGAGCTACATTTTCAGATCTTGGCTTGAGGCCAAACTTTTTCTAAAGCCTACAATGTAGTCTTGCTTCCAGAACTGCGTTATTTGTGTCAGTACTGTTTTAGGGTATTTTGGCACACTTTTTGGAGGAGTGGTTTTCATGTGTTGGGGATCTACCCTTCACATTTGAGGTCCAATTGGAGGGGATCATTATATTGCATATATCATATCAGATTTAAATTTTCATGTATTTCTGAATATTTCTGTAGATCTGTAGCATTAGATCTCAGATCTATTCCTTGTACTTGTTGTTTTGCTAAAAACCCCAAGGGGGATTTGAAGAAGAGCCTATCTAGTGTACAGATCTAATATAGATCTAAATTTTCATACATAGATATGCTCTAGATATGAAGTGTAATCTACAACAGTTGCAGCCAATAAAAATAATGCTTTCAAGCTCTTTTTAGTCTTAATACATGGTTGCAGCACCTCTTTTTAAGGATTTTCTTCCATAAAAGTCTTCTATTTCCTATTGTACATCTCATGGGTTGTCTTATTCATATATTTGCTAACGTAAATGTAAATAAAGAGCCTCCATATTGGCCTCCTGCTCTTACTTGGCTGATCTACATTATTTCTCTGCATTATTGTTTAATATTGTTGTAATCCCTATTTTGGGATATTACACATTATTGGAAAACAGATTAACAAGTTAAAATCATTTGGAATGTCTCCCTATCAGCTATTTTATGGAGCAGATGTAATTTTTCCAACAATTTTACGAGTGCCAGTCATGAAGCTGATCCAAGAAGTGCAGTCTAAAGAAGATGACATGATAAGAAGGATAAATCAAACTATACAGTTGCAGAAAACGAGAGAGGAAGTATATAATAGAACACAAATAGTGCAGGAAAATATCAAGAAGTTGTTTGACAAGAGAACAAAAGAAAATTATTTCAACATTGGTGACCAAGTGCTCAAATGGAACTCAAGGAAAGAAGACAAGGGCAAGCATGGAAAATTTGAAAATCTGTGGAAAGCCCGTACATCATCCATTCTGCCAGAGGTAACAATGTATTTTTTCTATAGGATCTGGATCGAACAAAACTATTTTGAGGTCCTATCAATGGCAGGATGCTAAAGCATTAATTTTGTTGAAAATACTTAGTTTCTAGCTTTATACAATGTATATAACATTTTTTGAAGAAAAATATCACAAAAATAAACACAAAAACAAAGAAAAAGAAAAAAAGAGGGCAGGAAAAAGAACATGTTGGAAATATGAATCCTATGTCCTAAAATGTTGTCCTTGATGGCAACTCTCTGGTAAAGGATGGAATATATCTTCTTGGATAAGCCCAAAAATCTATTAGAAGAATATTGATTGACTTTTATATTTCAGGTTATATACGCAGGTTTGTCTAGGCCAAGTCACGTATACATGTGGATAAGATCGTTCCAAGTCGCATATGCCCTTTTGCGCTCTAAAAAGATGTAAAAGATGATACCAAGGGGCATTACCATGGTATTAGCCCACAATATTGAGCATTGTGTCGCCTAGTTGATTTCATCCAAGTATACCATTGGCTATTGTGTGGTTTTGTCTCATGGTATTGGTAAAGGATAAAACTATATAAGGAGAAGAAGATCATAATGCATAGGTGTGCATATGTAAGCGTTGTTACTGAATACTTTTCTCAAAGGTATATCTGTATGGGATGAACTATATTTTATTGATAGATCTGAATCTATGATGCACCCATGGATACAATTATGGATCATGATCTCTGGACCTGAAATGACTATGCTCTTGTATGATCCATTAAAGAGATTATTAGATCAGTGACCTAGTGCAAGTTTTCTAAAGTGAAGTGAAGAAATTTGGGTAAGTCTTATAGATCTCGTACCTTCTGCAAAGTTAATATTTACATATCTATAAGCTATTTCGTCTCAGTAAAAGCATGTATATACACAAATTTTCCTCAAAAAAGGAATGTATGGAAGTTAGGGTTTTCTGAAGCTTATTGTAGAGGGTTTTATGTTATTCCTGTTATTTTTCTATTATCTGTCAATAAAGTCTTCATGCAGATCTAGGTTACTTAATTGTTGAATATGTTGCTAAGTTGATTATGTACAAATCTGAACAATGAGTGAGAAAATATGTGTTGTGATAACTCACTGATCAAGGGTCCTGCAATTTTGTAAATAAATATGATTGAATGAATTAGATCTGGATCTAAGACTTCTTACTTTCTACAAAATAGTAAGTACAGATCCATATGCAGGTTGGTGTCAAGGAAAGCGTGTATACACGTGGGTTCAGTGAAGCAAAGTAGTGTATGAATTTTAATATGATGAATGTTTAGGGTTAAGTTTGATTTTTCATATTGATTCTAAAGTTTGGGTTATTTTTGAAGTTCTGGTTACAATGATCTCACTATTCTGATTGAAGATTTGTGTAAAGTTTATGGTTGTTGATGTTTATGAAGATTTGTGTTGATGTTGTTTGATCTAGTATGAAAATTGATGAAACATGGTTTGCAGTGGTTCTGAAGGTTGAAGCCTTCAGTATGGAAGTATAATCTTCCTGCCAGTAGAAGCTAGTGTTCTGATCAGGGGGTTGAAGCTCCCTTTCAGTAATGGCTGGTAAACAATATTAGGGGGTTGTAGCTCCCTTCCAATAGAAATTGGAAAATGAGAGAAGGTTGCAGCCTTCAGCAGGTAGATTCTTGTGTACTGATATGAGTCTGCATCAGTAAAATATTGTAAACATTTTTCCATATAATAAATATTGAAGATAGAGACGAAAAAAATGGTGGTTTTCTCCCGAATTGGGTTTCCACCTTAAATCCTGGTGTTCATGTGTGTTGCATTTGTGTGATGATTTATATTGTTGTTACCACACATATTTACTGATTATCTAATATATGCATGACTGATAAACTAAGTTAAAGACTATTCTTGAAAAGGTTTTCTAATATCTAAAATTGTATCAGTATACGCTAGTTTCTTTCAGTATTTGCGCATGTATACGCAAGTTGGGTTCATCAAAGCTGCGTATGTAATTCTATAAAATAAAATGTTAAAATATTTTCAGCAATATCTAATCTATCAACACCCCAAAAAAAGTAAATTTTCCCAACAATTGGTATCAGAGTAGGTCCTTCTGAAGAAGATTAATTGCTAGAAGGAAGATCAGCTAAGATGAGAAATCAAGATGGGATAACATATATTAGGCCTCCTCTCTTCAATAGAAAAAATTTAATCTTCTAGAATACAAGGATAAGACGATATCTTCAGTTGCTTGGAAAAGATGTATGGGCTATACTTGAAGGAGGTTATCAATATTCAGCGTGAGTTCCAATAGATACAGCGACAAGAAAGGACTATGAAACCAATGCAAAGGCAGTCAATGCATTATTTGGAAGTCTTACTGAATCAGAATTTGTCAAATTCATGCAGTTGAATACAACAAAGGAGATCTATGACAAAATCATTCTAAGCTATGAAGGTGATACCAAGGTAAAAAGTGCTAAACTCCAAACTCTCAGAATTCAATATGAAAGTCTCGGGATGCATAATGAGAAAAGCATTGCCACTTTCTTTTTACATCTAGATGATATTGTAAATCATATGAGAAATCTGGGTGAAACCATAACTGACACTACTCTGGTAGAAAAGGTTTTAAGATCTCTAACTCCCAAATTCGAGTCTAAAGTGTTTGCTATTGCAGAGAAGCAGGATCTACACACTCTTACTATTGTTCAACTTCATGGTTTTTTGACTACTTGTGAAATGAGAAAAGGAGGTCCATCTGAAATCAAAGAAGTTGTCTTTAGAGCTACTACAAAAGGAAAAGAAGAACAAGAACAAGAAGGATCAGGGTATGTTTCAGAAGAATATGAGATAAATTTTGTAAAGAAGCTACAACTTGGCACTAGAAGGTTCAGATGTAAGCTTCCTTTTAAATGTTTTGCTTGTGGAAGAGTTGATCATTATGCTGCTAAGTGCCCCCATAAATAAAATCATGAAAAAGGAAAGGAAGTGGAAAAATGAAATAAGAATCGGTTTATCAATAGAAAAAGTTATTATACTCATGAAGATAGTGATGGGCTTTCAAATAGTGAATAAGGAGAATCTGATCAAGATGTTAGACTTCTCATGGCTTTTGAAAAAGATTTTAGTGAAGCTAAAGATACTTTTATGGATGCTCTAGAAGAAAATTATTTTCTTGAAGAAATAAATCAACTCAAAATATGTTTGGAAGAAAACAAAATTTCCATAGATACTCTAAAGAATCAGCTTGTAGAAAAGGAGAAACGCAATGAGAAATTAGAACGTGAAATAGTAAGTCTAAGAAAGGAAATTGAGAAAGTGAAAACTATGAATCTTAGATTTGCTAAAGGATCTGAAACCTTAGATGAAATTATCAAGGTAAAATGTTCTCCTCTTATAAAGACAAGTCTTGGATATATCGAAGAATCCTCTCAGTCTTCAGCACCAAGCTCTCTAAATGCAACTAAAGCCAACCTACAACATTCTGCCACTTAGCAAGAGAACAAAGAAACTTCATAGGTAAAGCATGACCAATTTAATACAAAGAACAATAGAAGAAATATCAACCAGAGAAAGACCAATCAACAGGTAAAGAAAAACAGAAGGTTTCATAATTACAGAAATTTCTTCTTTAATGGGCAATGTTTCTCATGTCATAATTTTGGTCATAAAGTTGTTCAATGTGTTGCATACAAAACCAACATGACCAGAGAAGCAAGAAAGAAAATAAATGAGACTGGAATAAAGAAGAATACTTATAACAACTTTTATTCTCTTCAAAATGAAATTGAATGTACTTATTGCAATAAATTTTGTCATGAATAATTTGAATGCAAGAGCAAACTTCAGCCAAAAGAGCATATACCTTCAAATTCCAAGATATGGAGAAAGAAAGATTTACAGGTTGAGAACTCTGGCATAGCCTTATTTGCAGAAGGGGAATAAAATCAATGGTACATTGATAGCGGATGCTCAAAGCACATGACGGGTGATATAAATAAACTCCTTGCATACAATGCTCTAGAAAGAGAAAAGAATGTTACCTTTGGAAATGATACTTCTACTGTCATTAAAGGAAAAGGTTATGTTTTTCTAAAAAAAAGGTAAAATCTAACATTTTTATGTATGTGGATGGATTAAAACATAACCTATTGAGTGTGAGTCAAATGTGTGATCAAGGAAATGAATTTGTCTTTGGTTCCAAAGAATGTGTGGTACGTGAACTTGACACAGGAAAAATAGTAATCAAAGGAACTAGAACACCAAGCAATCTGTATGTATTAAAAGGTTGCAAAGAACAATGTTACTTGGGTAAATCTTCAGAAAATTGGTTAAGGAAAGAAATATTGGGGCATTTGAGTTATCTCAAATCAGCGAATCTAGCAGACCTAGAGCAGTTCGTGATCTTCCCCGCGTCACTCTGCTTGAAAGTACCATATGAAAATCTTTCCAATTCGGTAAGCAAACTAGAGTGCAATTCAATGCCAAAGAAGGATCAACAAGTAAGCCTCTTGAACTCATACATACTAATTTATGTGGACCTGTGAGGAAAAATTCACCCCATGGAGAACAATATTATATTCTGTTTATTGATGACTTGTCTAGAATGTGTTGGATTGGTTTACTAAAACACAAAGATGAAGCATTTGAAAAATTTCAGATCTTTAAAGCCCTAGTTGAAAATGAATTAGATCTGAAAATCAAATGTCTTAGATCTGACTGAGGAGGGGAATATATATCAGATGAATTATTTGATTTCTGTGAACAACATGGCATAAAAAGACAGTTTTTGTAGCTAGAACCCCACAAAAAAATGGCGTGGCAGATAGAATGAATAGAACAGTTCAACAAATGGCTCGTGCTATGCTTGATGAATTTGGAACTCTCGATACCTTTTTGGGAGAAGCAGTACATACCGCAGTAAATATTCTTAACAAGACTCATGTTCATGTGAACGATGATAAAACTCCTTATGAACTCTGGTATGGTAATATTCCCACTGTAAATAATTTTAGATTTTTTGGAAGCAAATGTTTTATTAAGAACAATGATGAAAAACTTGGTAAATTTGAACCTAGAGCAGATGAAGGAATATTTTTTGGTTACTCTTCTGGAATTAAAGCATATAAATGTTACAATAAAAGACTTCGGAAGATTTTTGAATGCATTTATTTTGTAATTGATGAGTCTCTCTCAGCTCCTAAAAAGGAAATACCAACAAAAAATGAAGATGATGATGATGTATATCCTCCTACATCAAATAGAAACAACATGAAAAAGGAACCCTATGAAGCAATAGAAGATGATCTATCTAAAAAAGCTCCATCCGGGTATGTTCAAAATAACCATCCAGAATCTCAAATTTTGAGAGAAAAGGGATCAGGTGTCCAAACAAGAAGAACTCTTGTAGGATTTCCTAGTGATCTGGCATTTCTATCCACTATTGAACCACATAATGTCAATCAAGCTAGCAAAGATGAATGTTAGATTCAAGCCATGAATGAAGAACTTGATCACATTGAAAAGAACCACACTTGGGAATTAGTTCCAAGGCCTCATGATAAAAATGTTATTGGAACAAAATGGATATTCAAAAACAAGTTAAATGAAAATGGAGATGTTGTTATAAACAAATATAGACTTGTTTGTAAAGGGTATGCTCAACAAGAAGGTATATAATTTGAAGAAACATTTTCTCCTATAGCTAGACTTGAAGCCATAAGAATGTTTCTTGCCTTTTCAAGATTTCAACAATTCAAAGTTTATCAAATGGATGTTAAATCTGCTTTCCTCAATGGTGATCTAGAAGAAGAAGTTTATATAGAACAACTTGAAGGATTCATTTTTGGAAATGATGAAAAACTTGTTTGCAAACTTAAAAAGTCTTTATATGGTCTCAAACAAGCTCCAAGGGCATGGTACTATCATCTTGACAAATGTTTTCATCAACAAGGTTTTTCAAAGGGATCTGTTGATAGCAAATTATACACAAAAATTGAGAATGATAAACTATTGATTGTAGTTGTATATGTCGATGACATCATTTTTTGGAGTAATAAAGAATCAATGAGTCAAAAATTTTCTTCTGTGATGCAGCAAGAATTTGAAATGTCTTTACTTGGGGAACTAACATTTTTTCTTGCCTTACAATTGCAACCAGCAACAGATGGCATATTATTATCGCAAGAAAAATATCTTAAACAAATGCTAAAGAAGTATGGGATGAAAGACTGCAAACCTGTGAGTACACCAATGGTAACTGGGTGTAACCTCAATTATCATGATGAGTCTCCCATGGTGAATCAACTAGAATATAGATCAATGATTGGAAGTATACTTTATCTAACCAGGACAAGAACAAACATTATTCATGCAGTTGGGATTGTTGGAAGATTCCAAGCTAATCCAAAAGAGTCTCACCTTCAGGCTGTAAAAATAATATTCAAATATCTACAAGGGACTCAAGACTTTGGTCTATGTTATCCAAAGAATGCTGATCTCACTCTTCATGTCTACACAGATGTAGATTGGGCTGGAAATGTTGATGATCGAAAAAGCACTAGTGGTGGTGCATTCTATATGGGGCCCCGATTAGTTTCTTGGTTCAGCAAGAAACAAAGTTATATTGCCTTATCTACAGCAGAAGCAGAATATGTGGATGCCGCATCATGTTGCACATAGCTACATTGGATGATGTAGACTTTACAAGACATTCAAATCAAATGTTCACCTCCCATCTCCATTTTATGTGATAACACAAGCGCCATTAGTATATCAAAGAATCCTGTTATGCATTCCAAGACCAAGCACATTCCTATAAAATATCACTTCCTACATGAACAAGTGCTTGAACAAAAGGTTAAATTGGACTATGTTCCCTCCAAAGAACAAGTTGCTGATATATTCACTAAACCTCTTCCCAGGTAAGCATTCGAATATCTCATAAAAAATATGGGAGTTGTCTATGCCTCTGTGATCAAATCTACTTAGTTTCAGAAGATGAAATTCGATACGCGGGTTTCATAAAGGAGAATTTCGTATATACGCGAGTTTCTATGCATAAAACCGTGTATGGGTTTTACTGACAGAGTTTATTTGGGTCAACATTCAGAAAAAATGTGGTGTTGTTGGGTAATCTATATTTTGATTCAGTCTTTATTTTTCTATATCATTCTCTGATATTTATCGCCTTGATGAAGATTCTTTGATGAATTGGTTGTTGAAGGTGTTCATGATGCTTAGGCTTAGGGGGATCATTAGCCTTGCTATGAATAATGCATTGTTGGCATTATGATGGTTCTGAAATATGATCTCTTTCTTCACGTATTTTGTTCTTGGTTATACAAAGTCATATATGTAATTTAGTAAAAAGGTCATGTTGAGACCTATGATGTCAAATTGTTATATTCATTCATGTAAGGACTTGTTCAAACTTGTAAACCCACTTGGTTGGGTAGTTGAGTCAAATATGTAATTCCACTTGGTTGGATCACTGATGTAAGTATGAGTCCTTGGTGATAGGAAAGGTCATACTCGGTCATTGAAAAATCTGTTTGAAGATTCAGCATGAACTCAGGGGGAGCATGGTAATTTCAATACACATCAGATCTTCATAGCTCCTTGTTTTTTGTATTGATCCACCCTTTTCCCTTGATGTCAAAGGGGGAGAGTATTTTGGGTGTTTTAATAATGATTACGTTTCGTGTATCTCTCTGATGTAATGATCAAACACCATCATCGTTGCCATCAAGTCCAAAGGTGGAGATTGTTGGAAATATGATTCCTATGTCCTAAAATGTTGTCCTTCATGGAAAATCTCTAGTAAAGGATGGAGTATATCCTCTTTGAGAAGCCTAGCAGTCTATCAGAAGAAGATTTATTGACTTTTGTATTGCAAGTTATATACACATGTTTGTCTAGGCACAGTCACGTATACATGCAGATGAGATCGTTCCAAGTCGCATATTCCCTTTTGTGCTCTAAAAAGATGTAAAAGATGATACCAAGGGGTGTTACCATGGTATTAGCCACAATATTGAGAGTTGTGTCACCTAGTTGATTTCTTCCAAGTATACCATTGGCCATTATGTGGTTTTGTCTCATGGTATTGGTAAAGGATAAAAATATATAAGGAGAAGAAGATCATAATGCATAGGTGTGCATATGTAAGGGTTGTTACTGAATACTTTTCTCTGAGGTATATCTGCATGGGATGAACTTGGTTTTATTGATAGATCTGAATCTATGATGCACCCATGGATACAATGATGGACCAGGATCTCTAGACCTGAAATGACTATGCTCTTGTATGATCCATTAAAGAGATGATTAGATCTGTGACCTGGCGCAAGTTTTCCGAAGTGAAGTGAATAAATCTGGGTAAGTTCTATAGATCTGGTACCTTTTGAAAAGTTAATATTTATAGATATATACTCTAGTTCGTCTTAGTAAAAGTGTGTATATATGCGGGTTTTCTTCAGAAAATGCGCGTATGGAAGTTAGGGTTTTCTGAAGCTTATTGCAGAGGTGTTTATGTTATTCCTGCTATTTGTCTGTTGTATGTCAATAAAGTCTTCATGTAGATCTAGGTTACTTAATTGTTGAATATGCTGCTAAGTTGATTATGTACAAATATGAACAATGAGTGAGAAAACATGTGTTATGATGATTGACTGATCAAGGGTCCTACAATTCTGTAAAGAAATCTGACTGAATGACTCAGATATGGATCTGATACTGTTTACTTTCTGTAAAATAGTATGTACAAATCCATACATAGGTTCATGTGAAGGAAAGCATGTATACACGCAGGTTTAGTGAAGCAAAGTAGCATATGCATTTTAAGATGGTGAATGTTTAGGGTTAAGTTTGATTTTTCATATTGATTCTGAAGTTTGGGTTATATCTGAATTTTTGGTTACAGTGATCTCACTGCTCTGATTGAGTATTTGGGTAAAGTTTATGGTTGTTGATGTTTATGAAGAGTTGTGTTGATTCTGTTTGATCCAGTATGAAAATTGATGAAACATGGTCTGCAGCGGTTCTGAGGGTTGAAGCCTTTAGTATGGAAGTAGAATCTTCCTTCCATTAGAAGCTGGTGTTCTGATTAGGGGGTTGAAGCTCCCTTCTAGTAGTGGCTGGTAAACGAGATTAGGGGTTGTAGCTCCCTTCCAGTAGCATCTGGAAAATGAGAGAAGGTTGCAGCCTTCTGCAGGTATATGTGTGCGTACTGATATGAGTCTACATCAGTACAATATTGTAAACAATTTTCCATATAATAAATATTGAAGAAAGAGACGACAACAACGGTGGTTTTCTCTCGAATTGGGTTTCCACCTTAAATATTGGTGTTCATGTGTGTTGAATTTGTGTGATGATTTATACTTTTGTTACTACACATATTTATTGTTTATATAATAGATGCATGACTAATAAACTGAGTTAAAGACTATTCCTGAAAAGGTTTTCTAATCTGTAAAATTATATCAGTATACGCTAGTTTATTTCAGTATTTACACGTTTATATGAAAGTTTGGTTCATCAAAGCCGCGTATGGAATTCTGTAAAAGAAAAGGTTTAAATATTTTCAGCAAGCTCTAAATACTGATTCACCCCCCCTCTTAATATTTTTCCCAACGGAACAGGTACAACCCCATAGGTGCAAGTCCAAATGCCACTACTTGAAAAAGAAGCTTTGTTCAGTCATACAACCCAATCATGATTGAACAAGTTTAAATTTCTGCTAATAATTTAGTGAGCGAATATTTTCCAAACTGTTTATAATTGGATTATCGGTAGATTAGATTAGGAAAGGGTACTGGTTCCAACGCTCAAATCTGAACCAAGAAAGAAAGAGAGGGATGAATGAAAAATTCCAAATTACAACCCTCAAAGTTTTTAGTTTTAATTTTTGCAAAATAAATCTGTGTGCATACTTGTACAAAATGCCACAGCTCATGACAATTTAGACTGTCTAATCCTGATTTGGTTATGTTTTCAATTTCCTATTTTTAGAATAGAGAATGAAAGATCTGTCAATTATATTAATCTTGATAGATAAATAGATCAGGTAGAGAATAAAAATCTCATCAATCTAATCTGAGATTTTGGCTGATGTAAGTGTAGAAATAGATAGTTTCCTATTTTCAAAAGAAAATAATGACAAGGGTTGGCTAATCTAAGTGCACCCAATTAAGAAAAAATGTTAGGAAAAGTATGATGGGTAGGAAGAAGTTGAGTTGAAGCAATCATGTTTTCTCAGATTTTGAAGATCACAGCTTCGAAAGAATGGCAGCAAATCAAAAAGTTGAAGAAAAGAGGTTTGTCAAAGTGCGAATCAAGGCGTTGGTCTACTTCTTCCAGAGATTTTTATCTCTAAGGTTCTTGACACCTCCTAAAGGAGCTTCCCTCATCAGGTGGAGCCACTATTATCCTGCTGTATTCTACAGAGTTCACTAGGTGACTGTTTATTTTCTACAAGCACCTAAAGATAGCATTATTGTCTTATCAACTATCTTTAGAAATCTCACTACCTTCATTATGCGAAACAAACCTATTTCACTATTTTTCATCTCTACCTTCTCAGTTCACCTTTCTTCTCTAAAAATACTCGCCATGGGCTTGTTTAACTCATTTTCACCCTCCCTCCCTACCCACACTCTCATTCACTCATTTCCCCTCTAAAAAACCCATTTTTCCCTTCAAAACCCTTCATAAAGAACCCTTCCTTCATCATTTTTTCCTTATATGCAATATAACAATGTAAAAATTGCTTTTTACATTGTTTTATGTTTAGATTTGACTGTCGAGTCCTTTTGTTTTTATACATATTAAACCTTGTTTTTATATATCAACTCAAATCTTTATGTTTTAACCCGAGCCCCTCTCATTTATAGCCCTCGCACCACATAACCCTAACCCCGCCTATTTTCATAGCCCCCGCACATTGTTTAAAAACCCCTCATAAACATTTTCTTTCCACTTTATAAACAAGCGCATCCGCTTGGTTTATAGGGACCTTGGGCCCCGCTTTTCCTTAGAAAACTCACTCCAACAATACTTCTCCACATCGTATTCCCTTGGGCCCATCCTAAACTGCTCCACACCGTCAATATTCCCCTCCAAGATCTGACGGCCCACAACGCATATCACAAATAAAATAGCGTCGGGGTTAATGTTTTTAAACATTGCGATATGGGTGGTTTCACCCTACCATGTGGCAGTCATTGAATAATATCGCATTCCCGCCCAGAAAACCATTACCTCTCCTTCCGCTGTGTGAAAACCACCTCTCGGTTTTCAAAAACCACTTATCCCTCTGCGCCAAAATTTAAATTCCCGCACCTCCGTTAAATTTTCCTTCTGGTTTCTCCCATGGAACCAAGCCCACAACATCCTTCTACGCCCTCCAATAGCCCAAAAACCTCAGAAAAACATAGTAAACCCTCCTTGCATGGTTTAAAAGAACTAATTTTTTGTTTTAGTGTCCAGGTTTAATGGCGCAGATGCATGGAAGGCATTTCGAAGGTCCAAAATCAATTGGATGAATTCTCTTGGTGTCAATCCATAAGATTTTTTCCATTAAAAGGGCCTAGAGGCCCTATTCCAAGCTTTAATCATCGATGAAACATGATCATCGATGGTTATTAAACCCTCTAGCAATGAAAAGAGGCATCCCTGCACCAAAAACAGACATAGAGAAAGATACAGTGAAGAAATATAGCAATTAAATGACTGTGACAAAGGTCAGAAGGATTAAAAGGATAAAAAAATATCAAAGAAAAATCATGAAGATTAGCCACAAAAGTAGACATTAAAGATGATGAAGACAGGCAGAGGAGAGAATAAAAGACTAAAGGTTAATCAAAGGATTAATAAAGTAAATAGAAATAAAGGCAGAATAAAGAGAAAATATAGTTAAACAGACAAATAAAGGTTAAATCAAAGTTTTAAGGCCTAATACAGAGTTTAAAGATAAAACTGAGGCAGATTAAGCCCAGACACACATTCGAATGACTAAAACTACAACAGTTACTTCCTCAAAGGATATTTTTTCCACCTACAACATGTTTCCTTTCAATAAAATATCAAAAATTTATTACAAATAGTTAGAGATATTTTTCGTCTACCAGTAGTTATTGAAAAGTTATTAAAAAAGCCTTAAAGTCAAACATTTCATAGAAATCAATTCAGAAGTTAAGTTAGGAGTTATTATTTCAGAGAAACATCTTCAGATATTTTTGCCTTGGGCCTTGCATGGTCTCAAAGGTAAAAAATAATTAAATCTGTAATAAATGAAATTCCAAACCATAGCTTAGTACCGCCTCCTCATTTTATAGATAAATATTGCATATGAGTTTCATTTTTAGTGTTGGTTAGTTGGTGGTTATTTGATTGATTTTTGCTACTAAGCTAGTTGAGGATTGCTAGGTTGGATTTGAGAAAGCTCTGAATTACAAAGAGATATTGTACATGGAGTATTGTAACTAGTTTAATCATCAATAATACAAGCACGTTCATAGGATTCTTGAGCTATGTTAATGGTGAAGTTTTCCTCATTTGTCATTGTTTTTCTTATGTTTCCATTATGTCCATATTTCTCTGATAAAAGAAAAAAAACTCTAGAGTAGGATATGATGTCTTAGAACCATATTTATGTCTACATTCTTTATCTTTATGTTTTCTTCTACAAGGTCTAATTGGAGGATTATTAATTGCCCTCCAGTTCCATCTAGCTTGTTGTCTTAGAAATGATTCAATAGAGTGAAACCAAGGAAGTTTATGGTGATCCCTGTCCTTCAGTACGGCTTGAGATATTGTTTTTAAGACCTTTCTTTGAAGTATATTTAGTAGAGTCTAAACCAGGGAAGTCTATGGTATGCCCTGTCCTCTGTTTTTCCTCAAAATGTTGCTTTGAAGATCCTTTTGAGTGTTGAGTTAAAAAATATAGGCTTCAGTTTTCTCTTTAGCTGCTCTCATTGTTATCTTAAATGTTTTCTTTTGTCTGAAAGTAGTCTTAGGATTGCTGGATTGTTGTCTTAAAGGTTTTGTTATTAAATTATAGAGAAAGAAGTCTATGGTGCGCCCTATCCTTTGGTTTGCCTCAAACAGTTACCTTAAAAGGATTTTCTTGTCTAAGTGGAGCTAGAAGATTCTTAGCTGACTATAGCTTTGCTGCCTTCACAACTTATTATTGTTTCATATCACAATCTAATATAAGAGATCCACTCAATATAGTTAGCTTTCCCTATGAAAACCCTTGCAGAGTTGATGAACAATTAAATCCTTTTATGACTCCATAGCCCAATGGATCGATGTTTTCCCATAGTCTATCTATTCAGTTGAAATATTCCTTCAATTAATCACACCACAAATCTGTCAATATATCAATTAATTCAACCAAACAAACAAGTCCTTAGAACTTCATAACTAGCCTAATATCTTAAAACAAAGAGCATAAATATATATCAATTGAAAACACTTATAAATAGATAGATTCCTCTCTGATCCATGAAGGCTAGGTCCTGGGATTCCAAAGTGGTTCTGATGTGGCCCCTGCAGTGTTTTTTCTTTCAATCTTGCAAATCATAGGGAGACAACAGTATGAAAATAAATCATGGTCAACCATGGTCCAATGTCGCATTGTGACAAGGATTGTCTTGATATGAAAATCAACAATGGTCAACCATGTTTATTTTAGGGTTTATATCAATCCCCTCAATTTATTAATCTAAGGGTTCATATTCGTAGGATACAATATTATTCATAGTGTTTATGATATTAATCTTAGGGTAAATAATATAAATCCCTTGGGTTTGTAATCATGGCCAACCATGTTCAACCATCATCAACCATGGTCCATCATGGTCAACCATGTTCAGTCTTGCTCAACCATGGCCAAACGTCGCATTATGACAAAGATTGTATTAATATGAAAATTAATCATGGTCAACCATGGTCCAATGTTTCATTATGACAAAAAAAATTTCACAATATGAATATCAACCATGGTCAACCATGGTCAACCATGGTCAATCATGATCAACCATGGTCAATAATCATGGGCACATTCTGACGAAGATTGTCTCTTAGTCCAATGTCACATTATGACAACCATTACCATCCATCGTCAATTATTGTCAACGATGGTTGAACATCGCATTGCGATAAATATTATCTTAATATGAAAATCAACCATGGTCAATGATGTTGAACCATGTTTATTTTAGGGTTTATAATTTTATAATATGAAAATCAACAATGTTCAACCATCGTCAACCATGGTCATTCATGGTTAACCATAGTTAAATGTCACATTGTGACAAAGATTATCTCAATATGAATATCAATCATGGGAAAACATAGTCAATCATGGTCAACCATGGTCAATCTCGGTCAATATGAAAATCAACCATGGTCAATTATGGTCAACCAGGGTTGAATGTCACATTGTGAAAAATACGATCTCAATGTAAAAATAAACCATGGTCAGCCATCATAAACCATGGTCAAGCATGGTTAATCGTTGTCATGGAATGTTCAACTATGGTCCAATGTCACATTTTGACAAAGATTGTCTCAATTTGAAAATCAACCATCGTCAACCATTTTCAATCATGGTCAATGATCATTAATAACCATGGTCACATTATGACAAATATTTTCTGATTCTTTAACATTACATCATGTTAACCATGGTTAACCATGGTCCAACGTTGCATTGTGACAAAGATTCTCATTATGAGAATCAACCATGGTCCTACATCGCATTATGACAAATATTATCTCAATATGAAAATCAATCATGGTCAACCATGGTCCACCAACGCATTGTGACAAATATTTCCTCACAATGAAAATAAACCATGGTCAACCATGGTCAATCATGATCAACCATGGTTAACCATCGTCCAACATCGCATTGTGACAACGATTGTCTCAATTTAAAAATCAACCATGGTCAACCATAATATCAATCCCTTGGGTTTATTAATCTAAGGGTTCATATCCCAAGGGTATAATATTATTCATAGGGTTTAATATAAATCCTTGGGATTATTTTAAATCCCTTGGGTTTATAATCATGGTTCACCATGTTCAACCATGGTCCAACGTCGCATTGTGACAAATATTGTTTCACAATATGAAAATCACCCATGGTCAACCATAGTCAATCATGATCAACCATGGCCAGTAATCAATGTCACATTGTAACAAAGATCATCTCTTGGTTCCATGTTATGCCAACCATGGTCATCCATCGTAAACTATGGTCAACCATGGTCCAACATTGCATTGTGATAAATAATATCTCAATATGAAAATCAACCATGGTCAACCATGGTCCAACGTCGTATTGTGATTAAAATTGTCTCAATATGAAAATCAATCATGGGCAGCCATGGTCCAACGTTGCATTGTGAAAAATATTGTGTCAATATGAAAATAAACCATGGCCAATGATTTTCAACCATGTTTATTTTAAGGTTTATAATATTTATAATATGAAAATAAGCAATGTTCAACCATCGTCAACCATGGTAATTCATGGTTATATGTCACATCATGAAAAATATTGTCTCAATATGAGAATCAATCATGGTAAAGAATCATCAATCATGGTCAACCATGGTCAATCATCGTCAACCATCATCAACCATGGTCAAGCATGGTTAATCATTGTCATGGAATGGTCAACTATGGTCCAACGTCATATTTTGACAAAGATTGTCTCAATTTGAAAATCAACCATGGTCAACCGTTGTCAATCATGGTCAATGATTTTTAATAACCATGGTCACAATATGAAAAATATTGTCTGATTCTTCAAGTCACATCATGTCAACCATGGTCCAATGTCGCATTATGACAAATTTTCTCTCAATCTATGAAAATCAATCATTGGTAAACCATGGTCCAACATCACATTGTGACAACTATTTTCTCACAATGAAAATAAACCATGGTCAACCATGGTCAACTATCGTCCAACATCACATTGTGACAATGATTGTCTCAATTTAAAAATCAACCATCGTCAACCATAATATCAATAATATCAATCCCTAGTGTTTATAATATCAATCCCTTGGGTTTATTAATCTAAGGGTTCATATTCCAAGGGTATAATATTATTCACAAGGTTTAATATAAATCCCTATGGTTTAATTTAAATCCCTTGGGTTTATAATCATAGTTCACAATGTTCAACCATGGTCCAACATCGCATTGTGACAAAGATTGTTTCACAATATGAAAATCACCCATGTTCAACCATGGTCTATAATCAATGTCACATTGTGACGAAGATCATCTCTTGGTTCCACGTTATGACAACCATGGTCATCCATCGTAAACTATGGTCAACCAGTGTCCAACATTGCATTATTATAAATAATATCTCAATATGAAAATCAACCATGGTCAACCATGGTCCAACGTCGTATTGTGACAAATATTGTCTCAATATGAAAATCAATCATGTCAGCCATGGTCCAACGTCGCATTGTGACAAATATTGTGTCAATATGAAAATAAACCATGGTCAACGATGGTCAACCATGTTTATTTTAAGGTTTATAATATTTATAATATGAAAATAAACAATGTTCAACCATTGTCAACCATGGTCAATTATGGTAAACCATGGTTAAATGTCACATTGTCACAAATATTGTCTTAATATAAAAATCAATCAGGGTCAAGCATGGTCAATCATGGTCAATATGAAAAACAACCATGGTCAATTATGGTCAACCATGGTTCAACGCCACATTGTGACAAGTATTGTCTCAATGTAAAAATGAACCATAGTAAACTATCATCAACCATGGTCAAGCATGGTTAATCATTGTCAACCATAGTCAACTATGGTACAACGTTTCATTTTGACAAAGATTGTCTCAATTTGAAAATCAACCACGGTCAACCATTGTCAATCATGGTCAATGATCATTAATAACTATGCCCACATTATGACAAAGATTGTTTGATTTTTCAACAACACATTGTGTCAAACATGATCCAACATCGCATTGTGACAAAGATTCTTAATATGAAAATCAACCATGGTCATCAATGGTCCAACGTGGCATTATGAAAAAGATTCTCTCAATAGCAAAATCAATCATGGTCAACCATGGTCCAATGTCGTATTGTGACACAAATTGTATCACTATGAAAATAAACCATGGTCGATCATGGTCAACCATTGTCCAACATTGCATTATGACAATGATTATCTCAATATGAAACTCAACCATGGTCAATTATGGTCCAACGTCACATTGTGACAAAGATTGTCTCAATATGAAAATTAACCATGGTCAACCATAATATCAATAATATCAATCCCTAGGGTTTATAATATCAATACCTTGGCTTTATTAATATCTAAGGGATCATATCCCTAGGGTATAATTTTATTGATAGGTTTATATTATTAATCATTGGATTTAATATAAATCCATTTGGTTTATAATATAAATTCCTTGGGTTTATAATATTAATCATAGGGTTTGTTGTAACTCCTAGAGACAGCCTAGAGTTGCCATAGACCAGTGCCTAGGACATCTTATATAGCAGAAAGACATGATTATGTAGTGAGAAGGGTCTCATCAAACCAAGCTCTCGGACTATTTCTTGTCAAATGAGAAAACTAAAATTTCGGTGGTATCCAATATTTCAGAAACTTAAAGCTAAAGAGACAATCCTGAATAAGCAAGATATTAAGTCCCAACATAAATGCACAAGACAATTTCAAGACAGTCCGTTTGTAACAACGGCTGGATTCTCGAATAATTCACAGAGAAAGATGGTATAAAAGTATTTACTGAGAATGTAGAAAAGAGGAGATATTAACTGATACAAAGATAATACTCAAAAACATACGTTAGCATGTGATGGGCTTAAACCATTAAGAATCCATACATGGCAACCACGTTCGTAAATAATACTTCATAACATTTAACATAGCAGAAATGCGAATGAGGTGAAAATGGAATGACATATTACATCTGAGCCATATTTAAAGTGTCGAGAAGCTAATGAAATAAGTATCCACAGGGATAAATTCATAACATAAAGCAGCCAGCTACTCGCATTCCAGAATGTAATATCAGATATATGGATATAAGCAAAACGAATAACAACACTACAGCACACCACAGAGAATAACGCACTATGAAGAAACAAGACCAGAATCCTTATCTGAAACAGAACTTATTTTCATTGAAAGCCTACGGGCTCTTTGCATTCATATTGAGACTTTCACAAAATGTTAAACAAGAAGACACTACACAGTATTTCCTCCAAAATTTTGGAACCCTTCTTTCTTCTTTGATATACCTTATATAGGATTCCTCCAATTTCAGCGAGAAGACATTTCGGGAAAATATCTTCTTTGCATGGGCAAAATTTGTTAGATTTCATTTTCATAACAACCAAAATTTCATGATGGGGAATCAAAACTCCCATCATATGTAAACAGGCCCCAGGCCATTTTCAAAACAGAAATTTAAACAAATGTTTGATGTAAAAAGTAAAATGCAAGAGTGGGGGAAAAACAACCCACTCGAAACTTTGAAAGAAATAAACTAAATGAAAGTGAAATAGGCCGTTTAGACCATATCATGAGTTAACTGAAAAGTCACGGGCGAGGCTAAGTGGAAGCCGTTGCAGATTCGGGCGGAGGCACGTTTGCGGAGGAACTAGTATGCTAACTCATAAACTGTGTCAGTCTCTGCTGACTCTCGGAATTTGGTTCGGGCATCGCTGAGAGCTTCTCCACCTTGATAAAAGCTTCGCCGAGAGCGTGAATACCTGCCTCAGTAGGGAGCTGATGTCTGATCATGTAAAGGAGATTAAACTCCTTTTTGAGGACTGTAACAATTGTACTGGCTTTGAGCTGGGTCGCTTTCCCCATCTGGAGGTCAGTCCGATCTCTTTCCATTTGCAAACGAGCTGTGTATTGGTCTAGAAGCACAAGCACGGCAGGAGCGGTTGGTTCCCAGCAAGAACGGAGTCCGGCTGTGGTGATCTCATCCCATATCTCGTCAAACCGTTCGACACTGTAGACCACTCGTTGAAGGGCCCTTGAAGCCGCTGCTCGGGCTTCCTCTTTGTCGATGATCTAATTTCCCTTCTCCTATGACTTCCGCTTCACTGGTGGCCACCCTCTGCCTCTTGGGCGGTGGTGCTGCTCCTGAGGTTCCTGCCTCTTCTTCATCGGCGCCCCTGTTCACTTCCTCCTCTTCCCCTGTAGCAGACGAGTCTGTCTCCATCTGCGAAAACATGGGCCAAATTTCGAGGTTAGCCCTCCACTCCATAAATGGCCTCGGCTCATGTATGTAGGGCGTAGACCTGTTTCTTTTTCTTTTATTTGAAATGATTTCCCATGGGTCATAAGCCCAGCTTTGCCCCAATGTCAGGTCCATGTTTTGCAGCATTTTTTCAGCAATTGGGAGGGCATATCTAGAGTTTACCACGAAGGGGCCAATTTGGACAAGAAGCCTTAGGATGTAGCCTTTCTTATCAGGGACAAAATGGAGCTGGTCGGCTTTGAGGGCTTGCCGGATGTACTCGAGGGCGTAAGCTCGTCGGACGGGGAAAAATGGCAACCGATATGGAGCAACTTCGGCTCCATAGACCCGAATTTCAGTGCAATCTTCAGAAAGGAACCAATCTCCGGTACACTGGTATTTCCCAGCCTGCAGCCAACATTTCATCTCTGGGAAAACCCTAGGGGAAGGCGTGTCATGAATGATGGTGTAGGCGATGGACATGAAAGTGTTCACGAAGTTTGCATACCCCTCTCCCCTAGGTAAATGAAGGACGGAGAAATTCCAGTTGAAGACTGGTCTGGGTTGAGAATTCTCAGAATAGACCCTATCTAACCCCAAATGGTCGAACTTATCTGCATGCTGGAACAAGAAGAGGTAGAACACCATTGAGCAGAAGCGAAACTGACAGGCTTGTGCGAGCTCTTGGAATTGGGTTAGGATGGTTGAGGAGAGGAAACCAGGAATGTCCAATACAACCCCATTCTGTGACATGAGCCATAAAAAGCGAACACATACCATAGAAATGTCTTCTGGGCTCCCTATCCCCAAAATTCCGGCGATGAGAGACAGAACGGGTCGAACCTCTTCGACGAACAGACTTAGAGAAAACGGCTCTAATGTAGGCAGGGAAGTTGCCTGGTCGACGGTTATGGAGGATATGAAGGCACGGCGGGCTTCCCTTGACTGTTTATTGAACTGGGTCAACAAGGTTTCATCTTTGAAGCTGATATAGGTGTTGCTGACAGGGAAACGGAGGGCCTGTCTGATGACATCGGGAGAAAGGGAGAAAACCTTATTCCCCTGAGGGGAAACGAAAGCGCCCTGATGTACATCGAAGGCATCTCTGAGCCAGATGATGAAATCGATACAAGAATGGACCTGGGGGGTGATTTGGTGGTAGAATCCCGACACAATAACTCGGAAACATTCTGCATTCTTGCAATGGCGGCCGAAAAGCAGAGGTTTGATACTGCGTATGTCGAAAGGGTATTTCGTGTCGCAAATACCAGACTGCAAGTCATAGAGGGGTTCAAAACCTGGGGGGTTCCTAGACTCACGGACTTGGGGGGTTTCAGGCTCGTTCTTCTTGGGCGTTCCTCTCCCCATGGCTGACATTTTAAGAATTTCGAAAAAGAGAAAGGAAACAGAGGGAAAATGGAGAATGGAATACCTGAACAGAGGGTGACAATGCTCGGGAAAGCGACGCGGGGAACTCTGATAGTGATTGGGGTAGACCAGACGCTCTTCCCTACTTGGTATTTGCCGTAGAAAGTAACCTGTGTCTTTTTACTGGAGAGAAATACGGGAGTTTGTTACTACTAGAGCAGGCTGTTCGAGTTAAAAAGGCGGATGAGTGGGATGACATAAGGCAAGTGTCGTAAGGACACTGACAATGAGACACGTGGTGCGTGGGGATTGGGGATGTCAAGGTGTAGGTGCGCGCCTCGTGTCGGGTTTAAGGCTGGTACGGGTCTCAGTACCAGCTGATCTAATGAACTTTACCTTACCTTTTATCCACATATGCTGTCCAATTCTTACCGCGCGTGATTTCCTACGCCGAACTAACACATGGCTTTCCCCGCTGCGCAGGTCCACCTTTGCTCCGCCACGTAATCACATCCCGCGCCCTGTTCTTACTATCCCCTTTCTGCGTTAAGTCTTCACCATGCCACGTGTCACCAGTCCGCGGGGGTATGGGTCTCGTCCTTTCCCCGCCGCTCGACCCCCTCGGACTTTCCCCACGTGCTTTCGTACGTAACAGCGGCTCCTTTTAATACATCAGTCATGTGTTTAGCGCTGCGTCCCCTTTACCTTTTATACCTCTTGTTTGCTTATGATTTTACACTCGGCCCGTTGTTTTATTTACTCTATTGGCTTTAATACATGCGAATTTCACTACCTTATCTCTTTACGGCCCACTTTTTGGAATATTTGCCATTTGATATAAAACCTTAATGCATGGCTTGTCCATCTTTTGTACTCCCGTGGCTAATGCTAAAGATTGAACAACATTGGCTCCACCTGGGGACGGCACGTTTTTCCCTGAACGTGTCGAGAACTACGCAGACCGTTTGTGTATCTTCTTTGAACACCACTTTTCCAGTTCTTGAGGTTTCTCCCTGGACAGATCATCATGACTCATGCATAACTTGGTGAGAAAAACAAAAAACAACAGCTAATGTACAATATAATACATTCAGGCTTTTCCAGCCTGCTTCAGAATTGAAAATATGGTTTGAGGAACTGCCCATTTACAGGGGCGTCCAACAGATCTCCCTGCAAATTCTCCAGCTTAAAGGTATTATTTCCTCCCTACTCTGTAATCTTGAAGGGGCCGAACCAAAGGGGGTCAAATTTACCATGCTTACCTTTATCGGCCCTTCGTACGTCCCACCTGAGAACTAAGTCTCCCACTTGTAGTTTTCTATCCTTGGTATGCTGATCAAACAACTCTTTCATCTTCTCCTGGTAATCCACAAGTTTCTAGTTCACCTGAGTACGCGTTTCTTCGAGTTCTACCAGCTGATTGATTCTTCTGGTCATACCATCCAGTTCTTCCTGAGTCTCCTGCATGAAACGAGCAACAGGTAAAGCTAACTGTATAGGGAATATAGATGCCCGCCCATATACTAGTTCATAAGGAGATTTTCCAGTCGCCCTTTTACTGGTTATCCTGTTTGCCCACAGTGCAAACTTCAGTTGGGAATCCCAGTTCCTCTGGTTTTCATTTATTGTCTTCTTTAGAGCTCTGACCAGCGTTTTGTTTGATGATTCCGCCAAACCATTTCCCTGTGGGTAGTAAGCTGTAGAATGGCCTAAAGTGATGTTATATTGCTGACAAAAATTCACAAATTTAGCAGATTTGAAAGCTTGGGCATTGTCAGTTACTATTCTAGCAGGACATCCAAACCTGGAGATAATGTTCTCTTCCATGAATTTAATGATCACCGTGTCTGTAGTGTTTCGTGCAGGTATGGCCTCCACCCACTTCGTGAAGTAATCTGTAGCAGTCAAGATCCATTTGTGCTGCCCACTTGAGGGTGGGTGAATCTCACCTATGAAGTCAATTCCCCATTGTTTGAAAGGTTCATCGACATACACCGGAATCAGGGGTAGAGCTGCTAACTTCTGTTTTTCAGCAAACTTCTGGCATTTGTCACATGCTCTGACCCAAGTGAAGACATCTCCAAACAATTTAGGCCAGTAAAAACCAGCCTTCAGGATTTTCTGAGCTGTGCTCCTCCAGCTATAATGCCCTCCATAGATTCCCTCATGGAATTCGGTCATTATGTTATTCACCTCACCTTCTATGAGGCATAACAGCAGTATGCCTGAAGGATCTCTCCAATACAACTGACCATTGGCAACTACATACTTATGCGATTTTAGCGTCAAGGCTCTGTATTTGGACTTATCACAGCTGGGTGGGCAACTGAGTGTCAGGAGGTACTCAACTATTTCTTTGTACCAAGGGCTAGTAAGATACTTCATCTGTATTTTCTGAGTAGCCATTTCCATCTCTTGTCTCCCTGTCAGCTCCTCAGACTCTTCATTTGCAATCATGGATAAGTGGATGCCCAAAGCTTGGTGATTTGATTCTGACAAAATCTTTGCTAGCCCTTGTCCTTTAATTAACTTGGTGGGTCCGATGTCCAGATCGTATTCCTGTATCTTTGCAATCCATCTGCCCCTTCTGCCTTCACTGTCGCCCTGAATGAGGATATCCTTAACTGCTGCTGTGGGTACGAAAGCAGTGACGTGGGACTGCAGGATATACATGCGAAATGCCTTGAGGGACTTTACCAGGGCGTAAGCTTGCTTCTCCAGTATGTTGTATTTTAGCTCTGCGTCATGAAGTACTTGACTAAAGAAAGCAATGGGTTGCTCATACCCCCCTCCGTTCTTCTGTAAGAGAACCCCTGCTACCGTGTGAGGTGATGCAAAAGAGAAAATCATAAAAGGTTCAGTGAAATCAGGCTTTGCCAGCACGGGAGCCTCAGCAAACGCACTCTTGATCCTGGCAAAGGCCTGTCTTGATTCTGGTGCCCATTTCACCTCATTATCCTTCTTTAACATATCTGTGATGTGTCTAACTATTTCAGCATAGTTAGGAATAAATCTTCTGAGAAAATTGATGCGCCCTAAGAATACCTGGACCTCTTTCTTATTTCTGGGGAGGGAGATACCGTTTATAGCTTCCACCCTTTTAGGATCGATTTTGACCCCATCTTTAGTTACTATGTGTCCTAGGAGCTTACCCTCTTCTAATGCAAAGAAAGATTTTTGAGGATTAAGGGAAAGTCCATACCTCCTGCATTTCTCAAAAGTTTTCTGCAAATGCTGAATGTGTTCGGCATCATCCTTTGAAAAGACTGTTATATCATCTAGGTACACCACCAGAAACTTATCCTGTTCTCCAACAAAGGTTATGTCCATAGCTCTCTGAAACGTGGCCCCTGCATTAATCAGCCCGAATGGAATCCTAGCATACATAAATGTTCCCCAGGGCGTGGTGAAAGCTGTCTTTTTCTGGTCCTCCGGGAATACAGCCACTTGATTATAGCCCGAGAACCCATCCATCATGGACATTCTAGAGGCCCCTACCACCTTCTGCAGAATGTGGTCCATCTTCGGTAGTGGGTAGTTATATTTTAGAGACGCCCTGTTCAGGTTTCTGAAATCCACACACAACCTGATTTTGCCATTCTTCTTTCGTACTGGGACTAAATTGGCCACCCACTCAGAATACCTTAGTGGCACTATAATTTTAGCCTTCAGCAGTTTCTTTATTTCTTGCTCAATCGAGGGTAGCAACAGGGGATTAATCTGTCTGAGTTTTTGCTTATGGGGTTTTGCATCTCCCTTCAGTGGAATTTTATGCTGCATAACACTGACATCAAAGGTTTTCAGGTCTTGATATGACCAGGCAAATACATCTTTGTAGGTCTGGAATAGCTTTTGGTACAGTTGTTTGTATTCATCTGGGACTTTCTTGGACAACTTCACAATCTTTGGATCTTCTTTTGTGCCCAGATTTAGATCTTCAACCTGGTCCTCAGTCACCACTTTATTTGGCTGTAAAGGAACATCGTTCTTATTGAACAGCCTCTCCAAAGGTACCAGCCCTCGGGGAATGACATTCCCTTTCAGCTGCAGGAATCTGTGACCGGCTATCTTCTCTTCCAGCTTGTCTTCTGGAATGTCCCCAATTTCCTCTTCACAACTGTCAATCTCTAGGTTGGAAAACTCCCCAACAGTCTCTAAGAACCTCTTCACCTGCTCCTCATCTTCAAAGACCTGCCAGTGCTTGACATTATCAGGGATTGAAGGCCAGTATCTTACTTCGATTTCATATCTCAGAAGAGGGTTCTGAGGTGGGCGGAAGGTACTAGCAGCCACGGTCAAAGAGTCTGCCATTCTGTTATGTTCTCGGGGCATAAATTGAATGTTAAATGCCAAGAAAGAGTTCTCTACAAGATCCCAAACTTCATTTCTATAGGCCTTTAGCCTAGGATGTTTGGCTTGACACTGGTTTTTCACTTGTCTAACCACCAATTCAGAGTTTCCCATCGCTTTTAAATTCTGTATTTTCATACTCCTTGCTGTCTGCAACCCCAATATGAGTGCTTCATATTCAGCCACATTGTTCGTGGCCTCATATTCCAATTTGAATGACAGGGGGACCCATTGACCCATAGGTGAAATAAGCAACACTCCAGCCCCATTTCGTTCCCTGGAATTTGCTCCATCAAAGTGGAGTGTCCAGATTTCAGATCCATAGTCCTGCACTGATGATTCAGTCTTTATCTGACAGAATGAGGGCTCACGAGCATATTCCTGATCTTCTTCCAACATCAGACAGGAGAAATCCCCATCTCTGCTGTAGACTGGGGAGTTTACTGAATCACCTGCCTTAGTGACTGTTTTAACAAATCTGGTCTCTCGGTACAATCTCCTCTCTTGGCCACCAAAGACAGGGATAGTGGCATAGGGCAGGTCCAGCTTAATTGATCCTCCAATTCTGGTCCCCCAAGACCTTGACAGTAGCATACCGAAGCGGGCTGGGATGTCAGCTACTACGATATCCATCACCACACTTTTGTCAGGGATCTGAGCCAGAGTAACTGCTAGATCTTTAATCATGCCCAAACATTTCACTCTTTTGGAATCAAAAGAATAGAGGTCTTTATATGGGCGAGTGATTTCGAGTCCCAATTTCTCCATGACGGATAGAGGCATGAGGTTGTGAGATGCTCCTGAGTCTAACATACAATTATGCAACAATAGATCATGGATCACCAAAGATACATAAAAGGGAGGGGTGGAGGGATCTAACTCTTCAACGTGTGGGCCGAACACTACCATAGGTCTTTCTTCTTGCAGGTTAAGACTATCTGGAATGTGTGGTACACCAGGAGAGGAGATGAAGGAAGAGACCTGTGACTGATAGGCAGGCTGTTTCAATAACTCAGACAAAGGGACTGGTATTTTTACTTTTTCAAGCTCTTTTTGCAAACAGAAGACCGATGAAGGCTTGTCTATTGACACTTATTTTTCTTTTGACTCTTCACTTTACAGAGGCGGCTTAATTTCATTTACTGGAGGTTTATTATCAGGGGATAGAGCTACTTGTGAAGACGAAGGCATTTGAGTATCAGATTGCAGAGATTGGTTAAGGGGCCTCTTACCTTTTTCGGGGGATTCTTGAGTATTGGCCTCTTTCTGTGCAGGTGCTAACTTCTGGGGTGTGTCCTCCTCTTCATCTTGAATGCGGGTTCTTTTTCTGGATGACCTGAGGTCATATTTTCTGTTAAACTGGGCTTGCATGAAATCAACGAACTGTTTACAATAGTCATCGATCTCGAGCTCTTCAGCATCCTCATTGTTCCTTATTTCAGAGGGAGCTTGTAGCTCCGCTTTTTCACTTTCTTGTACAGGGCATTCTATGTCGTCACTGTCTGAGAATACGGGGCATGCCTCATCTTGCTCATAGGCAGAATCTTCAGGAGAAGCCTCCACTTGTCCTTCCAAGTATAAAGGATGTGGTACTTGGTCTTATTGCTCCTTCTTTCCCCTTTGCAGTATCTGCAAGGGTGGTTTCCTGTATTGAGGATTGAATCCCCTGTTTGGAGCATTCTGGAAGTTCTTTGGGGGTGAATTCTTGGCCTCCATCTCCAGCTTGACCAATTTACTTGAGAGATTCTTGATCATTCTATTCATCTCTTCAATCTTGTCATTTGCCGAATCTCTATCTTGGCTTGAAGTGGATACTTCTTCTTTGCCTCTTCTTTTAGTATCATGTTCTTGATTCCCTTTGGACTTGCCAGTTGAGACAAAGTTTTCTTCTATTTCCAATGCATCTATCTGTGCATCGTCCAGAGTGGCTGGCTTTCTCTCTCTTAGTGAGAAACCAAATTCAGAATCAAATGCTGCCACAAAAACGACCTTGGCAGCGGTCTGATGGGGCTTCATCTCAGTTGGGAGGCTCAGGTACAATTTGTTAAATCTTCTGATGAACTCTGATACCCCTTCATTTTGCTTCTTTTTCAGAGTGTTAAACTCGGTAAGGACATCCCCATGATCCTTCCTTTCTCCCCACTTTTTGATGAAAGCATCCTCCATAGCCTTCCAGTTGTTGATGGAATTAACTCCAAGGGTTTTAAACCATTTTCTGGCTTCCCCATCTAAGGACTGCACGAACAACCTTAGAACTACGTCCAAATGCTCAACATTGAAATTTTCTACGAAGGAGCAGAAAATTTCGACATGCTTCTGTGCTTCAATGCCATTCTCACCATTAAATTTGGGTAGAATCTTTAAATAATCCTGTGGCTTGTCATTTAGTACTACAGGTAGCTGTAAAGGAGCGTATCTATTTTGCAAGAAGCCAGGGATATTCGCCATTGGGGGAGGCGGTGGTAGAATGAGAGTCTGAGCTGTGAGTGGTGGAGGGGAGGGTGGAAGTGAAGTATGAATAATGATGGGGATGTAGTGAACAGCAGCATGGGGGGTTGATGAGAATGTCGGGCTGTCAACAACAGATACTTCAGTAACTTCCTTGACCTCTTCAACTTCAGGGGTAGGGTGAAAAGAGTAATGTGGAGTGTAACTAGACTCGGATTCGTCTTTGATATGGACACCTCCCCGAGGTGGGCTCTCTGAGTAGTAACCAGTATCTCTTATAATAGGGTTAGAGCCTTGTATTTGGGCGACTTGAGAAGAAGAGGACTGAAGATAGGGAAAGTTTTCAAGGGAGAATTCAGGAATTTCGGTATGAACTGAATGCCTTTCCCTCTAGCCTCTTCTATGTAGAATTCTCTCTGGGTCGGACACAGAGGGTGTCCTTGAATGAGATGTATCTGACCTTAGGTGTGGCTTACGGGGAGCCAGGACTGCAACCCGATTTAACTGTAATATGAATGTGGAGTCGCCAAGGTGAGGGGTGCACAACTCTCAACTCTTCGTGCTCACCTAACTGAAGAGTGGATGGGTTTTGTCGAGGCCCAGGGATTTAAATTTCTTCAACTTCGTTCCCCGGCAACGGCGCCAAAAAGATGTTGTAACTCCTAGAGACAGCCTAGAGTTGCTATAGACCAGTGCCTAGGACATCTTATATAGCAGAGAGACATGATTATGTAGTGAGAAGGATCTCATCAAAACCAAGCTCTCGGACTATTTCTTGTCAAATGAGAAAACTAAAATTTCAGTGGTATCCAATATTTCAGAAGCTTAAAGCTGAAGAGACAATCCTGAATAAGCAAAATATTAAGTCCCAACATAAATGCACAAGACAATTTCAAGACAGTCCGTTTGTAACAAGGGCTGGATTCTCGAATAGTTCACAGAGAAAGATGGTATAAAGTATTTACTGAGAATGTAGAAAAGAGGAGATATTAACTAATACAAAGATAATACTCAGAAACATACGTTAGCATGTGATGGGCTTAAACCTTAAGAATCCATACATGGCAACCACGTTCGTAAATAATACTTCATAACATTTAACATAGCAGAAATGCGAATGAGGTGAAAATGGAATGACATATTACATCTGAGCCATATTTAAAGTGTCGAGAAGCTAATGAAATAAGTATCCACAGGGATAAATTCATAACATAAAGCAGCCAGCTACTCGCATTCCAGAATGTAATATCAGATATATGGATATAAGCAAAACGAATAATCAACACTACATCACACTAGAGAGAATAACGCACTATGAAGAAACAAGACCAGAATCCTTATCCGAAATAGAACTTCTTTTCATTGAGACCCTACGGGCTCTTTGCATTCATATTGAGACTTTCACAAAATGTTAAACAAGAAGACACTACACAGTATTTCCTCCAAAATTTTGGAACCTTTCTTTCTTCTTTGATCTACCTTATATAGGATTCCTCCCATTTCAGCGAGAAGACATTTTGGGAAAATATCTTCTTCGCATGGGCAAAATTTGTTAGATGTAATTTTCATAACAACAAAATTTCATGATGGGGAATCAAACCTCCCATCATGTGTAAACAGGCCCCAGGCCATTTTCAAAACAGAAATTTAAACAAATGTTTGATGTAAAAAGTAAAATGCAAGAGTGGGGGAAAACAACCCACTCGGAACTTTGAAAGAAATAAACCAAATGAAAGTGAAATAGGCCATTAAGACCATATCATGAGTTAACAGAAAAGTCACAGGCGAGGCTGAGTGGAAGCCGTTGCAGATTTGGGCGGAGGCACGTTTGCGGAGGAACTAGTATGCTGACTCATAAACTGTGTCAGTCTCTGCTGACTCTCCAAAGTTGGATCGGGCATTGCTGAGAGCTTCTCCACCTTGATGAAGGCTTCGCCGAGAGCGTGAATCCTTCCTCAGTAGGGAGCCGGTGTCTGATCATGTAAAGGAGATTAAACTCCTTTTTGAGGACCGTAACAATTGTACTGGCTTTGAGCTGGGTTGCCTTTCCCATCTGGAGGTCAGTCCGATCTCTTTCCATTTGCAAGCGCGCTGTGTATTGGTCTAGAAGTACAAGCACGGCAGGGGCAGTTGGTTCCCAGCAGGAAGGGAGTCTGGCTGTGGTGATCTCATCCCATACCTCGTCAAACTGTTCGACACTGTCGATCACCCGTTGAAGGGCCCTTGAAGCCGCTGCTCGGGCTTCCTCTTTATCGATGATCTTCTGACATTCGATGACCTCTGTAAATCGGCTGGAGATACCGTGTTTCCCCAAGTCGTTTGCCCTTAATGCGTAAAGGAATGAGATGTAATCCCCAGCATGTTGAGCTCTGTTAGGCAGATCAGTCCCTGCCTCCTGCAACTTTATACTGAGATAATGAATAGTAGACTTGAGCTCCCCTATCATTGTCAAGAACTCCCATTGCTCGGTTACCGCTGTGATTATGTCTGACCAGATTATGCTTCTGGCCTCGAGAAGGGTGAGGTTCCCCTTTGCTCGACTTTTCATGTCAGCAATGGTTTTGTGCTGCTCCGCCGTGACCTTTTTCTCTTCCTCGACTTCCCTCTGTAGCCCGTCAACTGTTCTGGCTTTTTCGGCCAGGGAGCTCTCCAATTCTGCGATCTTTTGTCTGGCCGTGGATGCTTGTTTCTCCAGCACTTCAATCTCAGCTCTGGCTGTGGACAGTTGTGCTGACAACGAGCTGGCTCCGCTTGACGCTTCAGCCGTCTGACAGCTGTGCGAATCCCACCTGGCTTGCAATTCTGTTGCTCTGTTCTGTAACTCGCTGATCCTTTCGGCCATTTTTTCTTTCTCTTCCCTCTCCTTGAATAGCCTGGCAGACAGCTCCTTTTTCTCTTCCTCCGCCTGTACCAATTCAGCAGTTTGCACATGATGTGAAGCCGGTATGCGAGCCTGTCTCTTTGCAGATGCGATATCCTTCTGCAACTTACTTATAAGTGCTGCTTGTGCACCTTTCCCTCCTTTATCTGAGTTTTTGATTTGGTCCTGGAGATCACGCAGCTGATGTGCATTGGCACGGAAAGAAACTTGTTCCGCTACAAAGGATGCCCTCAGTTGGTCATATTTCTGTTCTATCTTCCTTAATGCGAGGGTGAGCTGCGATAGTTTATCCTTCATCATGTCGCAAACCGTTTGGAACAGGTCGCACATGTCATTGACCGGTACCTTCTACATATCAATGGCCAATTCGAGCACCTTATAACTAGGAACATCAAAATTTGGGTCTAGGATGGCCTCTGCCATAGACAGTACCAGGCTTTCGGAGTCTGCATTGATAGAGGCGGAGAGCCTGGTATGGTATTTTTCCACGTACCCCCCTAATTCAGCCTTGTATCTGTCTCGGATTGCTTTATTCGTCCGCTCCCTTTCGCTCGCCTTGGATGAAGTGGGCTCAATGATGGCCTGCGTAACCTCTGACTCAAACTGAAGTGCGCCAAGAGAGTAAACTGCTGTTTATAGTCAAAATATTATTAAGGGTAAATAATATTTGACTTCCATATTTTAGGAGATCAGTCTAAAAATAGCCTGGGTCCTAAAAATTAGGGTCTCATCTATTTTTACCGACATGTCGCATACTCCAAGAATCTCCAAGTAGAATTCCCAAATTATGCTCCGTATGTCTAAAAATAGACATAGTCTAAAAATAGACTTTGCGCCAGAATTTGCCTGCGGGCCCACTTAGTGAAGGCGACTTCATTTCACTAAGCTCCATCATCTTGCTGCATTCTCAACAACGCTGTCTCGCAGCACTGTTATCCCCGCCTTCCCTTTATCGAATTCGCCAAATTTCGTGAAGGGTTCCAGTAATTGCCCTTCTCCTATGACTTCCGCTTCACTGGTGGCCACCCTCTGCCTCTTGGGCGGTGGTTCTGCTCCGGAGGTACCTGCCTCTTCTTCACCAGCGCCCCTGTTCACTTCCTCCTCTTCCCCTGTAGCAGATGAGTCTGTCTCCATCTGCGAAAACATGGGCCAAATTTCGAGGTTAGCCCTCCACTCCATAAATGGCCTCGGCTCATGTATGTAGGGCGTAGACCTGTTTCTTTTTCTTTTATTTGAAATGATTTCTCGTGGGTCATAAGCCCAACTTTGCCCCAACTTCAGGTCCATGTTTTGCAGCATTTTTTCAGCAATTGGGAGGGCATATCTAGAGTTTACCACGAAGGGGCCGATTTGGACAGGAAGCCTTAGGATGTAGCCTTTCTTAGCAGGGACAAAATGGAGCTGGTCAGCTTTGAGGGCTTGCCGGATGTACTCGAGGGTGTAAACTCGTCGGACGGGGAAAACTGGCAACCGGTATGGAGCAACTTCGGCTCCATAGACCCGAATTTCAGTGCAATCTTCATCAAGGAACCAATCTCCGGTACACTGGTATCTCCCAGCCTGCAGCCAGCGTTTCATCTCTGGGAAAACCCTAGGGGAAGGCGTGTCGTGAATGATGGTGTAGGCGATGGACATGAAAGTGTTCACGAAGTTCGCATAACCCTCTACTCTAGGTAAATGACGGACGGAGAAATTCCAGTCGAAGACTGGTCTGGGTTGAGAATTCTCAGAATAGACCCTATCTAACCCCAAATGGGCGAACTTATCTGCATGCTGGAACAGGAAGAGGTGGAACACCATTGAGCAGAAGCGAAACCGGTGGGCTTGTGAGAGCTCTTGGAATTGGGTTAGGATGGCTGAGGAGAGGAAACCAGGAATGTCCAATACAACCCCATTCTGTGACATGAGCCATAAAAAGCGAATGCATACCATAGAAATGTCTTCCGGGCTCCCTACCCCCAAAAGGCCGGCGATGAGAGATAGAACGGGTCGAACCTCTTCGACGAACAGACTCAGTGAAAACGGCTTTAATGTAGGTAGGGAAGTTTCCTGGTCGATGGTTATGGAGGATATGAAGGCACGACGGGCTTCCCTTGACTGTTTATTGAACTGGGTTAACAAGGTTTCATCTTTGAAGCTGATATAGGTATCGCTGATAGGGAAACGGAGGGCCTGTCTGATGACATCGGGAGAAAGGGAGAAAATCTTATTCCCCTGAGGGGAAACGAAAGTGCCCTGATGTACATCGAAGGCATCTCTGAGCCAGATGATGAAATTGATACAAGAATGGACCTGGGGGGTGATATGGTGGTAGAAGCCAGACACGATAACTCGGAAACGGTATGCATTCTTGCAATGGCGGCCAAAAAGCAGGGGTTTGATACTGCGTATGTCAAAAGGATATTTTGGGTCGCAGATACCAGACTGCAAGTCGTAGAGGGGTTCAAAACCAGGAGGGTTCCTAGACTCACAGACCTGAGGAGTTTCTGGCTCGTTATTCTTGGGCGTTCCCCTTCCCAGGGCTGACATTTTAAGAATTCGAAAAAGAGAAAGGAAACAGAGGGAAAATAGAGAATGGAATACCTGGACAGAGGGTGACACTGCTCGGGAAAGTGACGCGGGGAACTCTGACAGTGATTGGGGTAGACCAGGCGCTCTTCCCTACTTGGTATTTGCCGTAGAAAGTAACCTGTGTCTTTTTACTAAAGAGAAATACGGGAGTTTGTTACTACTAGAGCAGGCTGTTCGAGTTAAAAAGGCGGATGAGTGGGATGACAGAAGGCAAGTGTCATAAGGACACTGACAATGAGACACGTGGCGCATGGGGATTGGGGATGTCAAGGTGTAGGTGCGCGCCTCGTGCCGGGTTAAAGGCTGGTACGGGTCTCAGTACCAGCTGATCTAATGAACTTTACCTTACCTTTTATCCACATATGCTGTCCAATCCTTACCGCGCGTGATTTCCTACGCCGAACTAACACATGGCTTTCCCCGCTGTGCGGGTCCAACTTTGCTCCGCCATGCAATCACCTCCCGCGGCCTGTTCTTACTATCCCCCTCCAACGTTCACCATGCCACGTGTCACCAGTCCGCGGGGGTAAGGATCTCGTCCTTTCCCCGCTGCTCGACCCCCTCAGAATTTCCCCACGTGCTTTCGTACGTAACAGCGGCTCCTTTTAATACATCATTCATGTGCTTAGCGCTGCGTCCCCTTTACCTTTTATACCTCTTGTTTACTTATGATTTTACACTCCGCCCGTTGCTTTATTTACTCTATTGGCTTTAATATATGCGGATTTCACTACCTTATCTCTTTACGGCCCACTTTTGGAATATTTTCCATTTGATATAAAACCTTAATGCATGGCTTGTCTATCCTTTTTTACTCCTGTGGCTAATGCTAAAGATTGAACAACACACCCAAACTCCCTGCAACACCTCCTACAAGAATAATGCAGATCTAGAGTAGAAACTGCACTATAGGGGATAGACAGCTGATGGCCACTTGCCAAGATCAGAATCTGAAGCTCATGCACTCCAATACACTTCCTCCAATAGATAAGAGGCCTCCTCCACTGAAAAAGAGCACTGAAATGACTTAGATCTGAAGAGATCTAATCTCCATGAAAATAACGCAGTCCCTCAAGGGAGACTGTGCAGCAGCTTGAATAACTGAGTTGGCCTGATGCTAAGATGCAAAACTGAAGCTCAAAAAATGGATGCACTCTTCCAGGAGGTTAAAAGACACACTCACTGAGAAGAGGCTCCAATACAAGCTAGATCTGAACAGATCTAGAATTCCACTTGCTACAGCTTACAAAAGCAAGAAAACCCTCATTGGATCTGCGTTGCAGTTGGAAGTAGAAGCTTGGTCTCCAACCAAATAGTGGACAAGAAATACAAGCTCTCCCAAGGGCTCCTCAATGGGAAGAGATGGATCTCCTAAACAGGAAATCCCAATGCAATCTAGGCTAAGCAGCCAAGAAAGTTGTTTGTCTAAAAAGACAACAATTTAGAAATCAAATCATCAACCCCTCAACATCTTGCCTTCCCTTCCTTTCATAAGATGAGAGCTTGCCAAAACCCTAAACCACCTTCATTCATTTAACCCTTTTCACATGGAGGACCTCCTTCTAGAACTGTGTTGATCATCCAGGAGGTTCAATGCATCTCGACTGTGTTGTGATTTGGTCCTGTTGACCCAGTCAAATGGCTCAATCCTGTTTCACACACAAGTGGATTTTATCAAGACAACCCTGATTTACCTTTGTTCACATTGGGCATGTATTTATTCTTTTATTTGGAGTTTTTGACCCTCCTTTACATAATTATTCTTTGATCAAAGAAAACAAAATGAAATTGAATATTCCTATTAAAATAGGAATATTACACTATAGCAACCACATCTCTTCTCTGAGATAAGTTACCAGCGCCCTAGATAGTTTATTTCCATTTTGTCTATAAAAAAATTTCAGTTATTTGATATTAATGAAATGAAGTGTTATTTCCGCTGCATTTTTGTATTGATGGTTATATGTGTATTCTGTTGTGCTCTTGCATAAATCTAGGTCATGAATAAGTGTGTGAACAATTCCGGGGCTCTCCTATGACCAAGAGATCATGAGCATGTTCCCTCCTCTAGAAGGTGTGGTAATATTTTTCCCATTTCATATGGTTTTTGGAAAATGGTATGAAGGTATGGAGTTGAATATCTCCAACAAATGGAACAAAATTTTCTTTCACATGTTCCTCCAAAAATAATTTTTGCATATATAGTTCACATAGAAGGTAGTTTTTGTGCTCATCTTGTTAATGGAAAGTAATGATAAAATCTAGTACATATTTTAATTCATACGGGTTCCCAGACTATATGGCTTTAGATTTGAACAACAAGTATCATTCAAGCAATAACAAGGCATAATTTCGTGCTAGGGACCTACATGCCAAGGCATCTGAATAAATGGAGCAGAATTCCTTTGTTTTCTATGTGGCCTTATTAAGGCGATCCTTTAAAGCCTGAATTTTCATCTCAGTTGCTCTCAATTTTGCATAACTTTCATCTTTTGTTGATGCTACTGAATCGTTGAAGCAATTCCTATTGTTCCTTCTGAGGTACCACTTCTCTATGTGATCTAACTATAGTCTCCTGTTGTATTTCCATGTTTTTATTCTAGACCTTAATATTTGCCTCTAAAATTAAGGGAGTATAAAGAGGTACAACCTCTCTTTGCACTCATCTTTCAATAAGAAAATGTGATGGATCTATTTTAGTTTATGCTTCAACAAAAATAGCTAGAACATCAATTATTTGCATCTCAGAATCAGTCTAAGTTTATACTTTAGTAGAAACAAAGGAAGAATATATCTGGACACTTTCTTCAATGGAGACATTGTGAGGCCCGTCTGGGTTTCAATCTCCTGAGTTTTTACCTTCCTTTCAACTATCTTTACATTATCCTTATGAGACTACTTACTACCCTGTAGCCATTTCTTTAGTTGTCGCACCTTCCTTTGAAATATCTTGTTTTCTTATTTTAATATATCAACTTCGTTGTCAAGTTTACCTTTTAATATGTCTTTCATATCTCTAGTGCATCTAGTCCTTTGAACAAAGTTTTTAGCCAAATATTTCGGGACAAAACGAAGGGAGACAACAACGTCTATCACCTCGTGATTTTCAGCAATAATCTCTTGAGTAAATTAAACTATGAAAGGGTCAATAGATGAATTTTAAACTGACATTGGTATTGTATCAACTACAAATTTCAGGAATTAATTGACAGGAGGATCAATCTAAGGTTCAACTGGAAAATGAGTATTTCCATATCGACCTTCACCAATCAGATCTTCAAGGGGAAAATTTGGAGCCATTTCTTCCGGGGATAAGGGATCTAATACAATAGCGATAGATTCTTCAGAATTCTCTTGGAAGGAAACATCTTCAGGGTCACCAGATGATTCTAGAATGACAGTAGATGAATAATTAGTAGGGGAGGTTGCGACTGGTGAATTAGGTGAAATATTTTGGTCATAAAGGTTTTCTAGATGAGTCACAATTTCATGTCTTGGAATATTCATTGCTTCTCCTAAATTCACATTTTCCAATAAGTTATCCAACCCTTATAATGCTTGAGCTACCTCCATTTCCTGTTTTGTATGTTCAGGGGCTACTGAGTCTTGAGCCAAATTTTCTCCAAGGGTTTCCTATTGTGTCCCCTCTTCATTAGATAATTCTTGAGTCAAATTTTATTTTGGTAACTTCTCAATGGGGTCTGAATGGCTATGTCCTTGTTTTAACTTGAATACCCTGACTGACCTTCTCAATTTCGTGGGTAGCGAGGCTAGAAATATGCCATTCTTTTCTCTGCTTTACGAAGTTTTTGAGGAATTAAAGTTTGTGCAATTTCCTATGGGGTATATTTTTTCATCAAAGTTTCCTTTTGATTGTCCTCATTTTCTTTTTCTATCTGCTTCATTTTATAAGGGAATTATTTGGCAAGCATCAGGGTTTCCGAGGAACCCTTCCTAGCTCTGTTATGCTTGACTCAAAATTCTTACAACTAATAACTTAATAAGCCCGTGATGACTAATGACTTAGACTTGGTCTTTTGATCTTCTTATCCTAGTAGCAGTTTCATGTAATAATGAGCGAATTTAGAAAATAAGGAAGGTTTAGAGTTACATTTCACCTTAGAGATGCCATTAATTTAAGAGTTACCTTTCTCCTTAGAGAAGTCCCCTTACCACATCGTACCTTCCATCGCAGGTAATATACCTCTAAACGATTCATGATAATTATTTCCATGGCTCTAGCAGTGAATTAAGTTTATACCCCTTTCCTTTCCTGACCAAATCTTCACTAGGGTTTGAAAACATGAGAGTTGCATTTTGGAGCGAAGTATATCTTTCATACTATTTTTCTTCCTCTATCAGAAGACTCATGAATTCTTCTATTATGTCTTCGCTCACTTGTTTCTGTATGTTTTTTAACATTTCTATGCCATTATCTAGGTTCTTTGTGAATTCCAGTGCTACTTCATTATCAAAGCCTTGTAATCGTCTGAAGTATTCTAACCATACAACTTGGTCCAAAATGTTGTGCACCTTATTTTTGGCTTGTAATTGAGTAGGTTCATAATGTACCGAATGGCCACCCATTGTCGGTTTTTCGACAAGAGGCAATTTGCAACTCGAAACAACAAAATTCAAAATATACAACGATAGTAACACTGCACAGAGTATAGGAAATCAACAACCATAACATGCATTGATATCTTTGGAAATTTGGGTAACATATCATGCATCCGTACCTCCTCGCCCCCCAATAGAGTTGAAGTCTGACTATGATCGTCAATCAATATTTTAATAGGTTGACAACTTTGGCACGATTAAGAGATAAGGTGATATTAATTAGGAGTGGTATGGTAACCATCATAAATAGAAAGGGAGGACGAGGGATATCCGTGGCACGTAAGATAATTATCAATCCAATTATTAATCATGAGGTGTAATGATGAGTTTGATTATTATAATCCCTATAGTATTAAAGTGAAATAAAGGCATGCAAAATTTTGTAGGAGCGATAAATGAATGGAAATAGTATTCTCCTAAGGAGTATCTTTAGAGAAAAAACAAAAGAAATTAATTAGAATATTAAATTTCCAAAAAAATTATATCCATGATATGCAAAATTATAATCAGTTGCTAACAACCACCACTTTCTCGGAGGATTTTATAAAATTCCATAATAAATCTAATGATCATTTTTTATTTGATTAATTGTGAGGATACAATAGCTAACTTAAATTGTAATACTTCATTTAAATTTAATAGCACGGACATGTCCATTGCTTCCAATAGGTGTCCATAGCCTCGACAAGGTTCCTTTTAACCCATTGAGATGCCAATATCCCATTTACTAGGAAAGATTCATAACTCTTTTTTATTTTTATTTTTATGAAGCATCTACAGAAGGCCATTCTTTTGGCATGGAAAATAGTTAATAACAATGCCATTCACTAGAGCTAATGAGGTGAACAAACCAGCTTGTGATGAGACCCCATGTCCTTCAAACCAAATACCAAAGGCCATTACCTTAGCTTGGTGACCAAAAATGGTAATGTCACTCCACTAGCTCCTATGATCATGGTAGGTCGACTCATGATGAGACCTCCTATCCTCTGTTTGAATTTCACTTTTCTTCGTTATTATTTTTGTTAATAACAAAATATTACTTAGAAAATGGGGTGCCATATCAACCCTATAAGATTTAGGAATGGTGTGAAATTTTTTATAATAATTACATTTTAGCTAACTAATATTTTCTCCAAAATTTATTTTTTCAAAAAGGTTGTAGAATCATTAAAAATTTGAGTGAAAGATAATTTATTAAGTGGTGATAGAAGGAATGCATCATGCATACTTTTATATATTTCTTACAAGATCATGGGATTTAAAAATTTAGGAAGTTCAAATTCCTAAAAATGATTTCTTATAAAACCCAATATTTGGAGTATTTATAAGAACATTTCCCATTGCTTAGCTCCTACTCCTCGAAAATAAAATTTGAAGATATATATGTTATTTCACCTCCTTTCACATTTCATACCTTCCCAGAATTTGAATAAGTCAAGGAAATCCTTATTACCAGTCTGACTTAGATCCCTATTAACACTTCATTCTAGCTCCAGTTAGGTATTTCTCACACAGTTCCTCAATCAGACCCTGTAGTAATTTTTTTCCAACCTCCATTGCAAAACATGGTTGTCCTTGGTTTCCTAATTAATAAATATACCCCAATTAAATTGAAACTTCCTCTGAATGGAATGCCTCAATATTACCTTAAAATTCTGACAAGATTCACCGTGGAGGATGATATTTCATCCCAAAAACACATAGAAGTCTTATGTGCATTAGTCGGAAATTTAAATGTAGAGAATCTAGACATAGTCGTGAGATTTTTTGTTCAGTCCTTAGATGGGGAGCTTAGGAAATGGTTTAATAGCTTACCAAATGACTCAATTAGCACTTGGTAGGAAATGGAGAACACTTTCATGCAGAATTAGGGAGAGAAGAATGACCACATGTATGTTCTCACTGAATTAAATGCAACGAAGAAAAAGCATAATGAAGATGTCTCATAATTTATAAAAATATTTAATAAATTATATAATAGCCTCCATGCTGAAATTAAACCTCCATTCGAAACTACTAAAGTGATTATTTTTAGATCCTTTGAGCTAGGCTTTGGGTTTACTCTCAGGTAAAGAAAATATCATGCACTAGATCAAATCTAGATTGATGCTCTAGAAGTTGAAGCAAACTGGTTGTCTAACTATCATATCGAAAGAGGGCTTAAAATATTCTTTACCCTAAAGAAACAAAATATTAACAAGCTATGGATATAGTGATCACATCTAAGTAAACAACAAGTATGATGGCTAATTCTATGACTCCGAAAACAACAACTGTGACTAAGGAAACAAGAACTGGGACTAAAGAAACAACAATTGTGACTAAGGAAACAACAACTTTAATTAATGAAATAACACATGTAACTAAGGAAACAAAAACTATGATTAAGTAAAAATTAATTATAACTATGGAAAAAACAATTGTGATTAAGGAAACAATGACTGTAAGTGTTCAAAGAAATGTTTGTATTGACTTCACTTGAGTGCGCATATGGATTATATGGATGAACAAATTAGATGATTTTTTTTTCAATGGACAGAAAATCGCAGTATTATCAAATTATAATGAAATTTTGGAAAAGTGAAATGAACCATTGGTATTGATTTAAATTGGGTCTAAAAATATCTTAGTATTATTGACTCATCACACAGGCATATGGGTGAATAAATCTGTGAATTTTTTTTCCATATTGAGAAAATTGCATATTGACTTGACTTGAGTGGGAATTTTAAAGGCTTGAACTTTTTTTTTCCATATTGAAAAAATTGCATATGTGACTTGACATAAGTGGGAATTTTAATGGTTAAATTTTTTTAATGGGTAAATCTATTGGAAATGGTGATGGAGATGATATTATTGACTCAGTAGGCAGTCATATGGGTGAATAAATCCGTGATTTTTTTTTCCATATTGAGAAAATTGCATATTGACTTGACTTGAGTGGGCATTTTAATGGCTGAAATTGTTTAATGGGTAAATATAATGGAAAATGGTGACGGAAATGATATTATTGACTCAGCAGGAAGACATATGGGTGAATAAATTTGTCTAATTTTTTCCATATTGAGAAAATTGCATATTGACTTGACTTGAGTGCACATTTAAATGGCTGAAATTTTTTAATGGGTAAATCTAATGGAAAATGGTGATGGAGATGATGTTATTGACTCAACAGGTAGGCATATGGGTGAATAAATCGGTGAATTTTTTTTCCATATTGAGAAAATTGCATATTGACTTGACGTGAGTGGGCATTTTAATGGCTGAAATTTTTTAATGGGTAAATCTAATGGAAAATGGTGATGGAGATGATATTATTAACTCAACAGGCACGCATATGGGTGAATAAATCCGTCAAAATTTCTTCCATGTTGAGAAAATAAAAGATTGACTTGACTTGAGTGGGAATTTTAATGATTCAAAGTTTTTAATTGACTTGAATTGAGTACACATGTGGATCAATAAATTGGATGAAAATTTCTTGAATGCAAAGAAAATTGCAATATTATCAAAATTGTAATAATTTTTTTTGGAAAAGTGACAAAAGAGAATGTTTACACTGACTGAATTGAATTGAGTCTATGAAAATCTCAGTATTATCAGGTTCTGCTGCACCGTCCTTCAAATCGTGAGTTTTGGGTAATGAATTTTCCCTCTAATGAAGCATAATGATGTACCTATTGACTTTAATCCAGTGGCCAACTAACCCGGATGAAAAATTTAGTATTATCGGATTGTGCCAGACCATCCTTCAAATATTGTGAGTGATCGGTAATGACATTACTCCAAAATGGTGTATTCACTTGAATGAAAGGGGAATTATTCTTCCCGGCATGGAATTTGATTTGATGGGAAATTTGCTTAAATATAGTTAAAATTTTGTTTAAAAATATTTAATATTTACTTAAATATAACTAATTTTTATTTTATTTTATTAAAATAATCAAAAGGGACATTGGAATTTCCAAAAAAAACTATCAAAATTTTCATATTAGAAATTCCTACCTTACTCGCAACCTAGATTTTCTATTAAAAAAAATATCCACACATAAATTTTCAAGAAATTTCAATATGAGTTATTCGCCCACTCATTTCAAGTCCATACACCATTAAAGTCAAGTCATTAGCAATAGAGTGGGATGAACATTTTTAGGAAAATCTCGATATTATCAGGTTCAATGGCTCCATCCTTCAAATCTTCTCAGTTGTTGGTATTGACTTGACTTTAATGAAAAGAAGATAGATTAGGGAAAAATAAGTAAGTATTGATCAGAACATCTACGAAAATATGAGTATCGTCAAATTAGGGCATATCGTCTTGTGACTTGTCGGTATTGGCTTCACTTCAAAGAAGCTTCATGAGTATTTCCTTGAATTCACTGGCCCAATAACTCAGACGAAAATTTTAGTGAAATCTCAGTATTACCTGAATATGGCATCCTGACCTTCAAATCTTGTGGTATTGACTTGAATTTACTCTTGCATATGGTAAGGCTGAAGAATATGAAATTTGGAAAAAAGTTCGTGATAAAGTTAGAATATAGCCTCACTTACAACAATAAGGTTTAAATTTGACAGTTCAATTGTCCATGATGGCGCAATTTAATCGTCAAATAAGGCTAGCTCCACTATACCCATCATCCAACATCGTTAAATCTGTCAAACGTTGGATAATGTGGTTAAAAACATCAAATTTGATAGGTTATATCACTTCTAAATTCCAACTTTCAAAGCCTCTTGGAGAAAGAGAGCAAGCAACTTTAATAACTTTTTAGTGTGTTTTTGTAATTAAGCGTTTTGATGTCAATTGTTTTATGAATATAATTTATGTAAAAGTAATAAATATAGATAATAATGATACTAATATGCAATTAAATAATAATTAGTTAAACAAAGGGGCATGTCTCTACAGACATGATTGTTCGTGAAAGGGTACTTATATATATATATATATGCAAGCAACTTTAATAACTTTTTAGTGTGTTTTTGTAATTAAGCGTTTTGATGTCAATTGTTTTATGAATATAATTTATGTAAAAGTAATAAATATAGATAATAATGATAATAATATGCAATTAAATAACAATTAGTTAAACAAAGAGGCATGTCTCTACAAACATGATTGTTCGTGAAAGGGTACTTCTAGACTATATATATATATATATATATATGGCCTTCACTCCCAATTGTATCATTCTCATTCATACTATTTTAATATATATTCTTGCATCATAAATGGAGATCTACATATTCCAAGTCTTGTGGTGTATTTAATTTAAAGGATGAACTTTCTTTGTTTCATTTGGTATGAGAGCCCAAGTTAATTATAATCATTATAATGACATATTAAATTATCAGTATTAATATGCCATTATAATCATTAAAATGAATGATTTAGGAATAAATATTAATAGTATTAATCATTAATCAATTAGGACATACTAATAACACTATATAATTTTATTTTAATTAATAAATTGAATAATAAACTAATTGAATGGTCGGCTCTCTTAGCCTTGGTAGGTTTTTCTTTCACTATTTATCATGATCTATTCTTTTCTCATGCTCTCATTCACATCTATCTTGAAGATGGATCCCCATTGGGATTCGAAACATCGACAAAGTTTTGTTAATACTGTGGAAAATCTGAATTGCTATACTTCAATAAACGACCACAGGAGCTTGAAAACCATCAATTGGCTAAGTCTTGGCCATAATTTCTCATTCAAGAGAGAGAAAATTTATTCTTTTGCATGTTGTGCTCACAGCTAGAGTAAGCAATTGTAATATTTTCTCTATTCTACTGATTAATGCAAATAGGCTTGAGGGGTTTTCCCCAATTGGGTTCCCCTATAAATCACTATGTATTTTTGGTTTTTTCTTATTGCATGTCTTTGTATGTGTCTCTAAATTGAGATTTCCATTTTGTATAATTGTAGAGTAGAATTGTGTCTCTTGTTTTCAGTTAATCAATCTATAATTACTCACCTTTGGAGAAATTTTGGGAGTTTACTCTCTTCAATATTTCTTACGGTTTCTTCTTCATATTCTTAATTTTCACATGCACATCTAACTTCTTTTGTTTTCCTTCCTCCATGATCTTGTTGCATCATTTGAAATTTTTACAAAGGGACAACCCCCATTGTTGCACACCTATATAGGATCCACATCCTATTTCTTATTAAGAAAATTTGTGCATCTTAAAGATGATGGTGAAAAATATGGTTTTAGTCCATGTTTTGACTCCACTCCTACCATGCTAGCCTATTGATCACTCAAGACCTCTAAACCTAAGTACTAGGTAATGATAGATTTGAAAGTGTATCCATTATGCAACTATTTCAAACTTAGTTTTGATAACTATGCATGATAATGTAGACCCCTTTTGGATGAAAAAGTTGGTCTACCTATATTAGAGTATATGAATTCTAGAAAAAATTATTAACTTGAAGCCAACTTGTTTAAGAATTTGTATAATAAAACAAGATGGATGCCTTCACATTTCATGGTAAAAGTAGAGTCTTATCCTCACCTTCATATTTACCTCTACCTTTACTATTTTGAGTTTTTATTCACCTCTACCTTAAAGAGAAATTTATTGGAAATATGTTCTCAACTTTACTAGATATGTTTCATTATAATTATTAATGGCTATTAGAAAAATAAATCAACTTAGAATTAATTTGAAACAATGTTTTTTTCATATAATTTTTTTGGCACACCATAAAATATATATAAAAGAAAAAGAAATAACATGTTTTTAATATAACTATTTTCTTTTATATGAACTTATTATATATTTAATGCGGCATTGTTTTTTTTAAATATTTTTTTAAAATTAATATATAATTGTAATTTTATTTTCAAAATGAATAATATCTTTTAATTACACAAAGTATAATTACTCTTTTCTTTCTCTTATATATATAAACACCTTTTAACTTTCCATTCAAGTAATAAAGTGGATCTTTCACGTGAATTTGAAAGATAATGACAAACTGTTATGGACAGAATATATAAAATATTTTGGAAAAAATATATCAAATATTTTTATAAACATTTTTTTGTTATATTTCTATTTAAAATACTATGGGTGAATTTAGATTCATTTTAAATTCGGATTTGTCAATTTAGAAGGATAAAATATTTTAAGATGTGAAACTTTCCTTAATTTTTTTACTTAGAAAAGAAATTTATACCTCAAGATTTAGTTTTTGTATGCTTGATTTTAAAATAAATATAAACTAATTTATTTTAAATTATATATAAGTAATCATTGTAACATTTAAAAATATATATATAAACAATTTTATTTTTAATTTTAATTTTTTAATCTAAAATAAATAAAAACTATATAATACAAAAATTATAATATTTTTTAATATAAAACATTATTTTCAAAATTAATCATAAGAATATTATAATAAATTTAGTAAATTCTAGTAAACCTTCTTTTTCTAAATTTAATAAATAGTTTTATGTTTTGAATATGAGTATGATAACTGATGAGTTTTTACTATTTACCCAATAAATTATCTTCCTCCAATTTCATCATATGAAAACCTTAGAAATAAATAAAATTACCTTAATTCAATTTCATCATATGAAAACCTTAGAAATGAAATAAAATTACCTTAATTCAATTTTATAAATGAAGTCAATTCAAATATTTACCTTCAAAAACGAAATAGTTTAAATATTTACACGGCCATAAAATTATCTTCCTCCAATTTCATCATATGAAAACCTTAGAAATCAAATAAAATTACCTTAATTCAATTTCATCATATGAAAACCTTAGAAATGAAATAAAATTACCTTAATTCAATTTCATAAATGAAGTCAATTCAAATATTTACCTTCAAAAACGAAATAGTTTAAATATTTACACGGCCATAAAATTTTGATGTGACTGGTAATGCCAAAGTGAATTCCAGCCCTGCAAACCATTATTCTCTGCATTTGAACACTTAGCAGTCATTTACTCGCCCTACGCGTCGCCGGCGACTTCCAACATACAATGGGTGGAATGAGCAAATTGCCCCATTTCCACACATTTCCATTCTCATCTGCAATTGGATTCACATTTTCAGATTTTCTTCATCTCCCACTACAGCTCTAATAGCGTATGCAATGGATATAAACTGATCGTTTTTTCCTTTATGTTTATGAGAAATCGTTCAAAATATTAATATTCGCAACAGTTTTTTTCGGGATAATTTAAAAGCCCTTTGAGTCTTGAGTAGAAATAGGGCATCTGCAAGACTCTACAGTACAACTCTCACTGAGCAACTCCGAGAAGCCATTCAACTCTAATAATGTAGTTTTTAGATTATAAAAATTAATTATAATGTTTAGATTATAAAAATTAATTATAATGTGGAGAGTGTACATATGCATTTACAGCTAATTAGGGTTATTTTACAGTCCATTGCATTCAGAGTAAATTTTATTATTCAATCTTTGAAGACATTTTTGAAAAAGAAATAGAACATTTAATTGTTGTAATACAGTAAAATTTTATTTTAATTTTGATATATATATTTATTTATATTATATTACTCATTTTTATTATGTTGAACTAAGTATATATGTATTTAATAGTAAATTAAAACATTTAGATTTAGTAAATTTGGCCATATAAAAAATGTGAAAATAAAGTCATGACATAATTGAGAAATTACTCTATTCAATATTTAATTGTATAAGAAATTATACAGGAAATCGATATACCCCAAAATAAGGTTGTGATATGTTTGGGGGAATCAGCCAAAGTTTAGCCCTCTCCCATAACATAAATAAACCAATTACTCCCCCAAATCCAATTCCTATTCCTATCCCCAATGCTATCAATGACATCTTTTTATCCACATGATATAGCCATCCCTCTTTTACAACACTACTCTTGGTAGCACTATCACCTTGTCTACTTGCTCTTTCATTTTCTCTGCATGTATCCAAAGGACAACCCCATAAACATTTATTATTTTGAAATGAGTTGACACTGAAAGTAGAAAATTGTGTTCCTGTAGGGATTTTCCCACAGAGCCTATTTGATGAAACATCAAGCACTGCTAACCCATGTAATATAGAGAGGTCTTTAGGAATTGGTCCACCTAAATTATTTTTTGCCAAGTCCAACTGCTCCAAAGTAGATATCTCACTAAGAGATGCTGGTATTTGCCCTTCTAATTGATTCCAAGATAAATTCAATAACCGCAATTGGCTCATACATCCTATGCTTGTAGGGATTTCTCCTACAAGATTATTGGAAGATAAATCAAATACAGTATTTGTAGAAGAGAAATACTGAAGAATATACTCACTTCCTTTGATAACAATTTCCATTTCCTCATCTAGTTCATCATTATTTGTCACATTTGCAAATCCAGAGAGTCTGTCGAGATGAAGTGGTATTGTTCCATTGAATTTGTTGTTGGATAAGTCCAACAGATGCAACTTGGGATGATTTGTGATGTCTTGAGGAATATAACCCTGCAGATTATTATGACCAAGGATTAAGGCACCCAAGTCATGAAAAAATGTGAAGTATTGAGGAAGCTTTCCCGTTAATCGATTTTTGCTTAAATCCAATAATTGAAGATGGGTACAATGGGCCAAAGATGTGGGTATTGTCCTTGAGAGATTATTGGAGTGAGCTGAGAAAATTGTCATAAAAGTGATATTGCCAAAGACATTAGGGATAGGTCCATTTAAATTATTTTCTGATAAATCTAATATTTCAAGTGAAACCAAGCCATTAAAACTATTAGGGATATTTCCTAAAAAATATTATTACATATAAATAGTCCACAAAGAGACTTTAATTGGCCTATGTTGTATGGGATATGACTAGTTAATTTGTTTGATTGTAAAGATAAATATGATAATGAATAAAGATTTCCCATGAATTTTGGAATTGTACCTATAAAATTATTATTTGAAAGATCAAGGAATTCAAGTTTCTTTAAATTAACAAGAGTTCTAGGAATGTAACCTATAAATTTATTATTACTAAGAGATAAGAAACTTAGTTGATTCAAACAACCAAAGGCTACCAGAATGCTTCCTGTTAACATATTATCACGTAGGTCTAAAGAAGTCAATTGACTCAAATTTTCAAGGGTAGTAGGAATGGTCCCTCTTAACATATTATTACTAATTTGTAATGAAGTCAATTGACGCAAATTTAGAATGACTTTAAATATGCTTCGAGTGACTTAGTTTTTTAAGAGGCTTAGGCTAGTCAACTTTGTTAAATTGGCAATGTCTACAACCCTCACTCAAATTCCTTTCAGGGTTAAGTCAGTCAACATGGTCAAATTGGCAATGGCTTTAGGAACACTTTTGACCCACGCCTGTGACGTACGCTATGACCCAAGGATTAAGGCACCCAAGTCATGAAAAACTATGAAGTATTGAGGAAGCTTTCCCGTTAATAGATTTTTGCTTAAATCCAATAAATGAAGTTTGGTACAATGGGCCAAAGATGTGGGTAGTGTCCCTGATAGATTAATGGAGTGAGCTGAGAAAATTGTCATAAAAGTGATATTTCCCAAGACATTAGGGATAGGTCCATTTAAATTATTTTCTGATAAATCTAATATTTCAAGTGAAACCAAGCCATTAAAATTATTAGGGATATTTCCTAAAAAACTATTATTACATATAAATAGTCCACGAAGAGACTTTAATTGGCCTATGTTATATGGGATATGACTAGTTAATTTATTTGATTGTAAAGATAAATATGATAATGAATAAAGATTTCCTATGAATTTTGGAATTGTACCTATAAAATTATTATGTGAAAGATCAAGGAATTCAAGTTTCTTTAAATTAACCAGAGTTTTAAAAATGTAACCTATAAATTTATTATTACTAAGAGATAAGAAACTTAGAAAAAAAAAAAAGAAGAAGAAGAAGAAAAAGAAAACTTAGTTGATTCAAACAACCAAAGGCGGCAGGAATGCTTCTTGTTAACATATTATCACTAAGTTCTAAAGAAGTCAATTGACTCAAATTTCCAAGGGTAGTAGGAATGGGCCCTCTTAACATATTATAACGAAGTCAATTGACGCAAATTGAGAACGACTTTAAATATGCTTCGAGTGACTTCGTTTTTTTGCAGGCTTAGGCTAGTCAACTTTGTTAAATTGGCAATGTCTACACCCCTCACTCCAATTCCCTGCAGGGTTAAGTCAGTCAACATGGTCAAATTGGCAATGGCTTTAGGAATGCTTTTGACCCTGCCTTGACGTCTGCTCATTTCGGGGCTAAGACTATCTTGAAAAAGAGTCAGAGAGGAGAGGGGAAGCTGAAAAATTTCAGAAGGAATAGAATCCAAAATATTAGGCCCAGATATAAAGAGGTACGTAAGTTGTGTCAAATTGCCCAACTGACTTGGTATTCTCCCGTTCAGACTTTCAAGAAGCAAAAAGGAGAGGGGAGGCCGAAATATTTCAAAAGGAATACAGCCCGGAATATTAGGAGGACAAGATATGGATAGGTCTGTAAGGTGTGTCAAATTACCCAACTGACCTTGTATTCTGCCAGAGAATTTGTTGCCAACTAGACCCAGGAACTCTAGTTTCTGTAGCAGGCCCAATTCCACTGGAATAGAACCCGAGATGCCATTAAAAGAAAGGTCAAGTGCTCGCAAGGCTTTAAGCTGGCCGAACTGGACTGGAATTCTTCCAGTCAAACTATTGTAAGAAATATCCAAGGTGCTCAATAAAGACAGATTGCCGAGGGATGGAGAAAGGGTACCTTGCAACCTTTGGGTACCTTGCAATTCAGACAAAGAAAGGTCAATGGCGACCACTCTCTTGGTGCCTTTTCTGCAGCGAACACCATACCATGAGGAGCATATGTTTTCGGAGTTCTCTGCGGTCCAGTTGGAGAGCAAGCCATATGGATCCCATGTGATGGAGTTTCTCAACGACAAGAGAGCATGGAGGTCCCTTTTCTCGTGCAGAGCGTCCTTTGATGATGTATTGAAGAATTCAGCTTCTTCAACCTGCATGCGTTGTATGGAATGAGAATGAAGATGGAAATATGGGTTCCATGTTGAGCGATGGATAGATGTTGCTGCAGACGGAGAGAGGGCCATGCACAGAAGCAATAATAACACAAGAAGATTCATTTCTCCCTTCTAAGACTATACAGAATTTCAAAGCCTCAGAGCTTTGTGTTCTTGTATACCTGCACACAACTCCGTATATATATAGATACGGCGATGCGAGTAGTGAAGTCCCGTGTAGAAGATGCCGTGTGGAGATGCCAAGATATTTTTGGAGATTTGAGTGCGTGAATGCAGACATGTTTGAAAAGTAGTAGTGTGCGGTGGGTTGTGGGTTGCGGTCTTGGTCGAGAAGGAAAATTCAACGCTCTGTACCGGTTATTCACGGCAACTAGAATCATTGGAAAAAAACGAAGAGGACGGGTTCCACATTTCAAAAGCCAACGAAATATTGTAGGGACAGTTGTATTTATATGTTACGATTAATATAGTTAGTTTTTTTTTTTTTTTTTATTATTATTATTTATAAATAATTTATATATATGTGCGGGGTTTTTTATTTTTTTATTACTATTTACAAATAATTTATTAAGGCTAAATATATGTATGTACGGTTTTGATTTTTGTTTTTTATATATATTTTTGTCATAACATTCTAACTTTATTGTAATTTCTAAATTTCAATAAGAATTTTTTAAAAAATTCTACTTATTTTTTGCTTTTATACCTTTAAGTGTGTTAGATTTAGTTAGGTTTATATCTTTAACTGTGTTAGAGTTAGTTAAGTGAATGTAGTAGTTTTTCTTTTTTCTATAATTGCTTCACAACTTTCCATATGTGTTTATATAGTCAAGTTTCGATAAAATTATTGAAAAAATCTCCACTTATTTCTTGGTGTGAATATGGCTATATCTCTTTCTCTACAATCACTTCTTAACTTTTTAACTTTATGGCCATCACCAAGTTTCCATAAAATTATTGAAAAAGTCCAAGCCTATTTCTTGGCCTTTATGCACCTCCTTCACTTGACTTAATTGGGTGAATATAGTTGTTTATCCTTCTCTATAATTTCCTCACATCTTTCCAGCTTTATAGTCATTGTCAAGTTTCTATAAAATTATTAAAAAAAATCCCTGCCTATTTCTTGGGCTCTTTACCCGTACATCTTATGCACTAAGTCAATTGGGTGAATACAACCACTTCTCTCTCTATAATTTCCTCAAAACAATCCAATTCTATCACCACCACCAAGTTTTCATAAAATTATTGTGAGAGAGAGAGAGGGGTCCTCCTATATGTAAGGTTCGCTGTAGATGTTGAGCGATTTTGTTGAGATCTAATTGGCAAAGCAGATAGATGAAAAGAAAGCACTGAGAAATTGATAAATAACTTTAATAAATCTTATTTGTGCGGGATCAATTCACTAATAAACATTATGGTTGTGGCAATATTTCATTAGAGATACATCAACTACAATTAACCAAATTTAAGATTGTCAATTATTAATAGATAGATTTTCTAAAAATATTAAATTTTAATGTCCATAATTACACTTTCTTAAAGCAATTTACTATTAAAAAAATATTATTAAACAAACTTACATAAGGGGTGAAACACCTCCCTCTCTCAACAATAACACACAGATTGCCAAGAATAAGGTTAGTAACTAAGTGATGCCCAGTAGTAAGGAAAAATTGACAATGTTTATGTCTCACCTACTGTATACCTAGTTTAGTAAATTGTTTTCTCTAGTGATGCAACAAAATTGACTTTTCCTTCTATGTTAACTACCATGAACTTGCAATCTTAAGAATAACAAACAATGATATCTTTTCTAGCAGACACAAAACTAATAATCAGCGTATTGTGCTAATTCAATGATCCAAAGTTTATTGGATTGGATTGATATGTCAATAAAAAAATAAGTTTTCATGTTTTCTTTGAAATCAAATAATCAGATCACACTTCACATAGAATTCCTGATTCACAATTTTGCATGAACTCTCATTCATTAAACTATCTTCGTACATAAATATGCTTAGATGCATTCATTCTCTCTATTCACTCGATTTTGGCCTGCTTTCACATTCATTTGGCCATTTGTTTTCCCTACAAGCTCACAATATTTATAGTGACATATACAAACAAAATAAATTTTCCTAGGTCCATAAATCAATCCAGAAATCACTCGTGCTTTTCAAGGTAGACTCACTTTTGCCTTATTGAAAAAATCTTGCCTATCCATAGCTTTTCTAAATCCTAAAAGCAACCCCAATAGTTTCTAATATTTCTAAACTTTTTCTCATGCTGACAACTTGTTAATTTCTACCAAGATTTTTCTTCTACAACCTCTCATGATTTATTTCTTAAATTTTTCATGCCTTAAAAGGTAGATTTTCTTCTTAAAAATAGTATCTATAAAATCTTATCTCTACCTATAGTCCTTTAATAAATAAAGAAATTAAAATTATTTACAATAAGGAAATAAAATTCGTTTTCAGTTTGGAGCTATGTCTCCAAAAATCTTGATGACTTGGAAGTTCTAATCCTCTTGCATCAAAATCCCAAGGTATAAAAATTTCATGACCTCCTAGTCATGTGTCATTAATTTATGAATCCTCCAAGATCCCAAACCTTTTGTTGTGGTTTTCCTTTCATATTTGCATTTTTTTTTTCTACTCTTGATGTTTCCTTCACTTCTCTAGGCTTCCAAAATTTATGTTGTTCTTGTCCACTTGTCTTGTTGATGAAAAGTTGGTCAACTAGTTGTACTTTGTTGTTGGGTGTCATTTTCCTCTTGTTGTACCTTCTCTTGATCATCCTCTTCATTATTATATACAACCTATCGATTTACTCATCCAAGTTTTCCCCTGACTCGTGAAACTTTCTATCATCTCTCACATGTTGCTGCACATATTCTTTGTGCATAAGAGTTTCAAGAATCTTGCCATACTCGAGTTTATACACTTGATTTTGCTTCATCATCTATTGCTTACGCCTTGAAACTTCCTCATCATGAGTGTGTTTCAAGAAAATTCCCTCTTTCTCTAGGTTCAAGTTTACAAGGTGAATATACACTTTCTGATCTACTAATCTCTCCTCAAGAAATTTCAACTCTTCACACAAATCAGTAAAATTACCTTGAACTAAATTTGTAAGCTCATCACGTATGTCCTTTGTTGACCATTTCTCTAAAAGTTTTTCTTCTTCCTTTATTTCCACATCTCTTTCCTCTATCCTAAAAATTTCTTCCACAATTCCATTAATTGGAATTTACTCTATATTGACTTCATAAGGAAACTCTCCATCATGAACATCTACATGACCTGCATTCACAATCATTTCATTAGTTTTACAATCATGAGATCCTTGGATCTCATCACCTCTTTAATATTCATCCTCACCAAGGATTGTTCCTTATTCTGGTTCACAAATGCAAACCTCCATCTCTGCTATCTTGTGCTCTTCTTCCCTTTGTTGAATGCTCAACCTATGCTTCAGCTTCATTTGCAACTTGTGCGAATTCACTTTCTTTCGTAGCACCAATATGCATCTCTGAACTTTAGCTTCTTGTTGTAGTAGCTCCATAAGCAGATTCAATTATTTCTTCATCTCAGTCATCTCTTTCTCAAATTCGCATTCACTCATCTTCCTAATGCCAATTTATTTGACATTCTATTTCATTTTCTTCTGACTTCTCCTTGATGCCTTGGCATGACTATCAATATTCATTGTCACTTCCTTGTTTTGTGAACTCTCCATGTCCACTTGTGAGTTGCGATCTAGCCAACACCTCACCAATCTATCTCCTCTAAACTGGGCCAATGTTTCACTTCACTTGAAAATTCTTTCTAAGCAATCCTTGTTCTCTTGTCAGTTGCACTTACTGAGAACTCCCTCTTGAAATCTTCCTCTTTAGAAAATTTAATTTGCTGCTAGGGTTATGTCACAAATTTTTTTACTTGAGATATTTATATGCTCCTTCTCCCTTTCTCGTAACTTTAATGTTGTAATGGCTGCTACCTACACATTAATTAACTGTCAACAAAAAAAATACAAGTCCAATAAGTTGTCATCTCAATAGAGTTGCTCTTCCATCCTTTGCATAAGATTTTGTGTTATGTTCCTACAAAAAAACCTCAATAAAATATATGTTTCCCAAAGAACATATCCTTGTTATGATACCACTTGATGTAGGAAAATTGAATCTTCCTTCTATGTTACTTCCATGAACCTGTAACCTTAAGAATAACTAACAATGATATCTTTTCTAGGAGTCAAAAAACTAATAATCCACAATTTTGTGCTAATGCAATGATCCAAAGTTTATTAGATTGGATTGATCTTTCAATCAAAAAACAAGTTTCTATGCTTTCTTTGAAATCAAATAATCATATCACACTTCACATAGAATTCTTAGATTCACAATTATGCACAAAATCTCATTCATTAAACTAGATTTGTACATAAATATGCTCAGAGGAATTCATTCTCTACATTCACTCTTTGTGGCCCGATTTCACATTCATTTGGAGATTGGTTTTCCCTTTAGGCTTACAATATTTATAATAACATATACACAAAAAATAAAATTTCCTAGATCTACAAATCAATCCAAAAATCACTCATGCTTTTCAAGGTAGACTGGTTTTTCCTTATTGAAAAAATATTACCTATCCATAGATTTTATAAATCCTAAAATCTCCCAAATGAGGGTGATTAAATGGACCTGGAAGGTGGCCAACCCAAGGAGTGCCACTTGGCTAGGCCACATGGTCATGCAGAGGGAAGGTAACACGGCATTTAACGCCCGCAACTGCGAGCGGTTGTCATTCACCTCTCCTGCACTTGGCCATTAATCTTGTTCTACAAACTGTCCTGCCCCTCCTTCAACGGTGCCAAGTCCCTCCTCATTATCTTTAACGATTCACAAAAATTCCTTGTCTTTGTCATTTACCTCTATTTTCCCTACGTGCTCCTTTGAGTCGATGATCAACCTCCGCCTTCTTCTCGCTCCGCAGCTCTTTGGTGCTAATAGCCATTTTCTAGTCCACTGTGCTCATTCGCCCTTCGGTGCTAATAGCCATCTGCCTGACCACTATGCTCATACACATCACTCGCCCCCCCATCCCCCTCGTTTTCCCTCTAGTTCATCCTACAACACCATTATGCCGAGAAGGCACCTCATGAGGTGCAGACAAGGAGTAGGTAGAGGTGCAGGCTCTCGCCCACCTCTATCCATTCACGATGAGCACAATGCCCCGCCTCTAGCTAAAATTGTCGCTTTCTTCCACTTTGGCAGTCTGCTGGATAGACCAAGGGTCACTGCCACAATTTCAGTCTCATTTCAGGAAGCGCAACCCAGGTCCATGGACATGACCACCAGAAAACGCATGCAAAAGTCTACTATCTCCTTGGTTCCACCATAGGACTCTCAAAAGTCTGCGGTCCTACCTGTCAATCTAGGTTCGCCATCCTCAAGCAAAGAAGGTAGCAGCAACGGGAGCTCTGAGCACACAGTGGGGGAGTCGAGGAAAGGTAGCAGCCAAGCACGCACAGCTTCCTCGCCTGAGCCTACAGCTCAACAGTCCAAGAGAGATGATGACTCGTCTGAGGAGTAAATATGTCTCATTATGGAGGAGCCTCCTCCAACACAAAAAGACACCTAGCATGATACACAACTATCGCAAGGACAGGTTTCCCTATCTAGTTTTGGTTAATTTTCATGTTCTGATGCATTTTCTGGGCTTGTTGGCTATCATGACGTTTTTGTCTAACTTTGGGAAGTTACTGATCAAAGCTAGTTTCCCCACAGTGGGCAGCATATTTTGGGCCAGTTTCCCCACTAGGGGCGGTCAGTTTTTTGGTTTTTTTATTAAGAACCCCTCCGGAATTGGCTAGTACAGCAATTCCGGAGGTCAACACTGCCATGTACATTATGTTTCATATTAATAGATTAGTCCAACGTAGAAAAAAAAATACTAAAATCACCCCCAATAGTTTCTAAGATTTCTAAACTTTTTCTTATCCTAATAACCTGCTAATTGCTACAAAGATTTTTCTCCTACAACCTCTCATGATTTGTTTCCTTAATTATTCATGCTTTAAAAGGTATATTTTCTTCTTAAAAATATTTTTCTACGAAATATTATCTCTATCTATAGTTCTTTAAGAAATAAAGAAATTAAAATGATTTACAATAAGGAAATAAAATTTATTTTTTTGTGTTAAAACCGAGTTTGTAGCTTTGTCTCCAAAAATATTGATGACTTGGAAGCTCTTATGCTACTACATCATCTAGTCGATCAAAGATGGAACACGTGTTAATTTTCCAATATTGTTCTATGTTTTATCAATTACTTAAGCCAAAATCGAATTTTCATCAACAATGTATCTAGATCTATGCAATATAAATAACCATAAAATGTAACTGAAGATAGAAAAACGTACGTAAAGATATAGAAGACAATATCAAAACCATGAGACACATAAATTGGTACAAGACTAGGGAAAAAACCCACTGTGGGGGAAACCCTTTCAAATATTCTTCTTCTATATATTGTCTTTAGAAGATTTCAGTAGAGAGTAAAATGAGCCGAGTACATGTATACAGAGGAATAAACAACTCTAATCTGCAAAATGTCATATCTACAATAGTAAAACATGAAACCAATGGATCACAAATACCAAGTGATCTCGGCTGCCTAGATCTAGATCTGGATCTAGAATACGGTCGATAACTGATCTGATGTGATTGCGACTGCATGAGAAATGAGTGATGATGCTACGCAAAAAAATGACTAAAAATCAAATTCGATTTGTCCAATAACTCTCATAGTCGTGACCTTGACATGCCTTTCCTGCAGCTTTACCAGATTTGAGCCGCTACAATAGAGTTATGTGCCCGCGACTGAGGGCCTGAACAACTTAGGATCTTGGTCGCGCTCTAAAGCTTCCCTATAGGTGACTTTACCAGATGGGTCGCGACCACAACAATATTATCCCACGGCTCAAGCCCAAAAGAGCCTCTACCTCAAGTTCTCCTACCTGTGGCCCAAATCCAAAATACCCAGATATGAAATGTGCTTATGTCTGTGATCCCGATCCACTGCGCGAACCTCTTGCGATGTACCTATACGAGCCAGAAAACAAAAATAAAACAAATAACCAAAAAATCATGAAGAAGGTCTCATGAGAGAATGTGTGCAAATGAACTTAGCGTCACATCTATTTATAACTTTGTGAGGGACAGCTTGGGGCTTTGACCAAATCAACATGCGGTTAGGCCAACTCATAAAATAATAAAATAAATCATAACTTAACTTTCGCTTAACTGATTGGGACAATCTATATACATATTTTGATACTCTCGAAAAGAGGAATCTAGTTAACTTATTATTTTAATCATCTAAGCTTTCCATTGTGGATTTCGACTCTAGTTTCCAAAACTAGCACTCCCTCACAACTAGGAATAATCCACTATGTAATATTTGCTTGTAAATATTTGCATCAAGGTGTCATTATAGCTCAACTCCATCTACTGTATCTTTCTAGAATCTAAAAGAAGAATAATCATGGAGCAATAGCTTCAACCTGCATCTAGCAACAAGATAACTCATCTCACAGGGGAGAACATCTTTGACCCTGGAATCTCATCAGGGAGCTTAGTCTCAACCTAGAATCACAAAAGGGGAGTAAATATCAACCCAATCCTATGGCCTACCGATCTTCCCACCAATGACTCTCATTAGTCATGTGGTAGAAAACCTGCATCAAAATCCATCTTGGATGAGATACCCAACTTACCAAGAGGTAAGGATCACATGCCTCCAAGCCTTCTCAACCCATTGGCCAAATGGGGAGGGAGAATCCCAGCAAGCCCTTCTTGTAGGTATGATGCCAAGTGGGGTATACTTTCCAACGACCAATGGTGGTGGAGATACTTGATTGGTCAAAAAGGGCAAGGTATCACAAACATCCCATGAGTGAAAAATATGGGAGAAATGTCTTCAACCCTATTGTTCAGAGTTCCCTCAACCCCAGGAGCCCTTCACCTCAACCCCTCACCCCGAGAGCTCAAGCAAGTAGGAAGTGTTTGCTGAGTGTTCTTGATCAGTGCTTCCCCTTATCTGGAGGGGCTACATCAATTATTCCAAGTTGTTCTTTGAAAAAAAGAACTTTCCATTCGGTAATGCCTTGGTGAGAATATATGCATTTTGATCATCTATTGTAATGTGTTGGAGTTTAACAGCTCTTCTCTGCACCATGTCATAGATGAAGTGATATTGAAGCTCGATATGCTTGGACTTTTCATGAGATACAAGATTCTATGCCAAAGGAATATCGCTCTTATTATCACAATATATCAATGTAGTATCTAACACTTGACCAAGGAGCTCCCCAAAGAGCTTCCTTAATGACACAACTTCACAACTTGCTGTGCTAGTAGCAATGTACTCTGCTTCCACTATGCTCAACGCTACTCAGTTCTGTTTCCTGCTCATCCATGATACCATGGTAGAACCAAGGCTGAAACAACATCCATATGTACTCTTTCTATCGATGAAATTACCTGCCCAGTTAAGATCAATGAATCCATGTAGTTGGATATCTCCAACAGAGTATCTCAAACCAAGTGTGATTGATCCCTGTAAATATCTCAATACGTGCTTGGCTGCTATCAAATGTACATGAAGGGGGTCTGTCATGAATTGACTCAATGTGTTTACTACGTAACATATATCCAGGTAAGTGTTCACAAGGAACATCAGAACCCCAATCAATTGTCTATACTCAGATGGATTCGTTAGATCAAGTCCAATCTTTTTACCACACAATTTCTTGAAGTTCATTTCCATCAGAGTGACCATGGCTTTGCACTTGTTCATACTAAACCTTTCCAACAACTTTACCACATACTTTCCCCATGAGAGAAATATTTCACCAGGCCTTTTCCAAACCTCAAGGCCTAAAAAGTAATGCATAAGACCAAGGTATTTCATCTCGAATTTAGAGGCTAGATTCCTCTTGCATTCGATTATCAATGGTTCAATCCTTGTGAAGAATAAATTGTCAATGTATAGAACCAAAATTAAAATCATTTCATGAACAACCTTAAAATAGAGGTTGGGATCGACACTTCTTCTAGTGAAACCCAGTTTCATTAGATAGATGACAATGCGAGCATACAAATCTTAGGGAGCTTGCTTCAGAACATACACTTCTTTCTTCAACCTGCATACATGTGATGTGAGATCTTCCACTTAAAATACCCGTGTATGTTCCACAAATAATTCTTCCTATAACATACCATGGAGGAAGGTGGTCTTTAAATCCATCTGGTGAAGTTTCCATTCTTGACTAGTAGCAAGGGAAACTATCGAGTAGATAGTTGTATATCAAGCCACATGAGAAAATATATCATTGTAATATTCTCCCTCTTTCTGAGAGAAACGATGAGCTACGATCCTCGATTTATACTTTTCGATGTTGTCGTTGATTGCATGCTTTATTTTGAAAAAGCATTTCGAATTCACAACAGACTTCCCATGCAGTCTGGCACAACATACCACACATCCTTTTTCATGATCAATTCATATTCTTCATCCATGGCATCCTTCCAATCCTGTTCCTTGACTTCTTCTTCAAACGAGGATGGTTCAGCTTGAATCATGGTACTCATAGCTACAACATATCCCTGATACCTACAAGTTTCCTTCCTTTCTCTGAATGATCGACGAACAAGAATATTCCTTCCATTGTCTTGCAATGTGTCACGAAGCCAAAGTGGTCTTTTCCTTTAAGGAGGATCAGTAGGAGGTGGATCTAATGGATCCATAGGTTCCATGGGTGTACCATCATTTCTTAACTCGAGCATAGAAGGGATATCTAGAATATCCTTATAACATCATCTTCCTAAGGACGCAGAGGAAGATCTCTTGCTTTCCAAAGCATTGCATCTTCATTGAAGGTTACTTGTCTGCTAATTTCAACCTTCCTTGACCAGGAATGGATATTATGTATGCCTTGGAATTTTCATAGTAACCCAAAAATATGCCTTTTCTACCTGTATCTTCTAGGTTATTCCTTTTATCTTTGGGCACATGAAATAATACAGGGCATATAAATATGCGAAGATGATTGATGTCTAGTTTGCTACTTGTGAAAATTTCTTCTAGAGTCTTATTCTTCAGCGCTTGATGAGGCACTCGGTTCGGAATATATACAACAACATTTGTTACTTCATCCCATAGGAACTTAGGTACCTTCTGATCATGAAGCATAACATGAGAAACTTTCAATATCAACTGGTTCTTTCTTTCAACAAGACCATTATGTTCATGTGTATAAGGTACAACAGTTTCCTTCTTGATCCCTTCCTTCTCACAGAATGTTATGAATTATTTTAACGTGTATTCTCCTCCATTGTCGGATATGAACACTTTGATCCTTTTCTCGGATTAATTCTCGACCAATGCTTTGAATTCCTGAAATTTGTCGAAGGCTTCATCCTTGTTCTTGATGCAATATAACCATGTCTTTTTGGAATAATCATCAATGAAGGTAATGTAATAGAGATGTCCGCTAATGGAGTGAACGTGCATCAAACAACATATGTATGAATGGATGAGATGGAGGATGTCACATGTCTTGTTCTTACTTTAGGGGAATGGTCCCCTTGTTTTCTTTCCACTAGCGCACCTAGGACAAACTCCTTCATTAGGAGATGCACATCACATTAGGGGAGTTTTGAGGTCTAAAATGGGCCTCCTAAGGAAATAATAAAATAATAGCTAAACCAATAAAATAATATTTATGAATTTGAAATTCACTTTTTGCACCACAATCCATGTAACCATAGTTAAATTCAATTCAAAAGTTGTACCAAACTAAAATTAATAAAAAAAATTGTATTGATGTGACTATAAATAAGAATGAGCTTTTCAAGAAAAAATCATTATCATTAAACAACTAATGCATTTGTCCTTTGTACTTAAATAAATGAAAATAAAATATAAATATAAATTTATAACTCTTAATTATTATATGCTATTAATTACTACTGGTCCCACACATCCACCAAACATAAATTAAAAACTCACTAAAATATGCACATAAATATTTGATAATATGCACATAAATATTTGGAAATAAGTTATATAAGTTACATAAATATGTCCAAAATGGGCCCAGTTTTTGACTAGACCAACAACTGCCATACACCAAATCTAACATCACAAGTTGACAAGACCCACTGTCTCAAGTACCTCCAGTTCTGAATTACCATTTAAGGCAAAATGCACTACAAAACATTACAAAGCTACCCATCCAAAAGTACTGTTATCCCATCCAACAGTCCCCCACTGATTTTGCATTGGGGGACTACATCTCATTGCTGAATAACAGCTGGACAAAAACTGGGTAACCCCTGCACAAAGATTGAGTACCACCTGCACAAAAATAGGTGAAATGTCTGTCAGCAATATCTACATGTTTGTTTAACCATTCGGCCTATTGAAGACATTAAATGACACCATTCAATTCAGGAAATAGTTCACCCAACCTTTCATTTCAAGAATTAAACACAACAGTCCTGGAATTACAGGAATTAAATTCTGAAAAGCATTTCAATTCAGGAAAGCACAAGGATCAACCATGATAGCTTTTCAGCCATTGGATCATGTACAAATCAATCCACACCACACAATTAAATTTGGGAGATGGCAATCCATGCCAATCTTCCCTACCAATGAAATTCTAAATCATAAAACTATAAAACCTCAACTGTTACTGCATTTGAGGCATTCGTTTTGCTCTTAAACTACTGCTGACATACATTCATAGTTTTCAGACAGTGTTCCATTCATTTTGCAGACATACAGTTTTCAGAAAGTGAGTTTTCAGACAGTGAGTTTCCATTTTGCAGACATACAATCCTTTTCAGACAGTGTTCCAGACATACAAACAGAGGACAGAGTGTGCTCAGTGTTACATTCCAGACAGAGTGTGTGCATAGTGTTACATTCCAGACAGATTGTGTGCACATTGTTACATTCCAGACAGAGTGTGTGCACAGTGTTACATTCACTCTCTTCATCGGTTGCTATTCACTCTCTTCATCAGTTGCTGGAGACAACATACAGGTATTTCGTTGTTCTTCAATAATGTTATTCAAGATATTAAGCAGATTTGGATATTGACTTTATATTGAATAAAATCTTTCAATAAAAATAGTTCTAACACACAGTCCATGTCCAAATATAAGTCCATTTTAAAACAGGCACTTACTGATTTTAGACAAGTCCATGTAGCTAACAGCCATGTAGGTATCACATATATTTCTGATGTTGATATTACAAGTAATACATAATTGACAAGTAATACTTCAATGCGAATTAATTCACAACAAACAACTGAAAGATTTCATGTTATTAGTAGAAATTTTGGAATTCATACATAATTATAGTTTACTCTATACAGTTGTGCTGTAATACTTATCAAATTTCTTAACGATGTTGGAAATTGCAGGTTGTAGCCATGCCAAGAGTTTTTGTTGCAGATCGGATAAGGAACAGGGGGCGAGGGAGAAGGGGGGCCCAACTGCGGAGCAGTTCATCAGATGATGATGTCAATGCTCCCATTGCTCCTAGTAATGTAGTTGAAAAGGACCCTGTGGTTGCAGATCATCCCAGCCCACCATCAACCACAGAACCACCTTCGACCACAATACAAGGTGCAATTTAAACAAAGAAAATCAGTGCAATTAGAGGCTGGACGAAGGAAGACATGCTTGCTGCAATTGATGACATCGAGTTTAAGGGATATTCAATCCGTGCATCAGCGAAAAAACATGGTATTGCTGCCTCAAACATACATTATTGGATAAATGGGTTGACTACTACAAAGCGCAGAGGGCCTGTTACAGTCATGACTGAAGAGGAGGAAGATGAGGTGGTGGAGTGGTGTAAGGAGATGGCCCTATTGGGACATGGGTTAGAGCTTATCCAACTTAAATCCATTGTAGCTCAAATATGTCAAGGGAGGCCAAACCCCTTTAAAGATGGTTTTCCTGGTAAGTCATGGTGGAGTGGGTTTAAAAAGAGGCATCCAGACCTTGTGTTACGTACAGCAGAGGGCCTTGACAGAGACCGGGCTTTAAATCTATGCCCTGCAATTGTTTCCAAGTTCTATAACACTCTTTCTGCTGCATATGACCGGCACTCATATGCCCCAGACCACATATGGAACTGCGATGAGACAGGCTTACAGGCAGGAAGAAATTGCGGTATGCGGGTAATTGCAAAGAGAGGGAGTAGAAATGTGCCTAAGATATTGCCTAAGAGTAGGGAGTGGATCACAATTCTTGCCTGTGTCAATGCAATTGGCTCATCTATACCGGGATTTTATCTATTTAAAGGTAAAACTCAACTAAAAAATTACATACAGAATTGTGAATCGGGGGCATGCATGGCTGCACATCCACATGCATGGATGACAAAGGAACTGTTCCTAAATTGGATTTGCCACTTTGCTGCTTCTGTACCGGGTGGTGTCTCGCCTGAAAACAGGCACTTGATGATTTTAGATGGCCATGGAAGCCACATGGCTGTGCAGACAATCGAGGAGGCCAATAAGTTGGGCATTGACCTGTTAACATTGCCGGCTCATACTACTCATAGATTGCAGCCCCTTGATGTGAGCGTGTTTGGGCCTTTCAAGAACTATTTCAGGGTCGAGCGAGCTTCATGGATGGAAAAGAACCCAGGGGTGGAAGTAAAGAGGTTTGAGCTAGCTGAGCTTGCTAGCAAAGCATTTAAAAGGGCTCTCACACCTTCTAATATCAAGGCTGGATTTAGGAGGACTAGTATATGGCCACTCAATTATGATGCTCTTATGCATGATACCACATGTAGCCAAGCATTTGAAGTGGAAGGTCAAGAAGCAGAGAATTTAGAAGAGCATGTTGGTGCCCAAGAAGATGTAGCTGTTGTTGAAGGTATAATGTCCCTTTCTGAAGGGTTGTTCTGTGGTGGTGATGATGCTGAGCATGTCAGTGAGACACAGTTCAGTGATGAACCAACTAACAATATCAATGAGGTTGTGACACCCACTGATGCAGCTGACAATGAGCAATTGACCATGCCAACCCAAGTAAGTGCACCATCATGGTTGGCAGAGGCCGTGATGAATATCACTGGAAATAATGTAACATCCACCAATGAGGATGAAAGCATGGACATGCCTTCACAACCATCGGGGTTGAACACCGAACTTGTTCATTATTTTGTGGACAATGGATCACTAGAAGAGGAGCCTATTCAGCATGAAGTACCTGAAGAAGACAACAATGGGGGCCATTCAGTTGTCCCAGAAGATGAAATCCAGCAAGCAGGTCTGGAAAAGCAGAGATTACTTGGTGCATTCCTAAAGCTACCAATAGAGAGAGTGAAGGCCTCATCAAGGAACTCAGCCTCAGATTATCTTCGTTTAGGGAGGAGTTCACAATTGCTCACATCTGAAGACTATATGAATTTAATGTTCGAGTCTGAACGTAAAAAGAATGAAATTCAGGAAGTTAAAAAGAGAAAGAAGGAGTTAGCGAATGAAAAGAGGGTTGCAAGGATTGCAACAGCAGAAGCTCGAGCAAAGGAAAGGTTGGAAAGGCAAAAAGCAAGGGAAGATAAGGAACATCAAAATCAATGGGCAAGGCAACAGAGAGAGGCAAGAAAGGTTCGACAAGAGTTGGAAAAAGGACAAGGGGTGGCAAGCAAAGAAGACCATGGTTCAAGACAGTTTGAGACAAATAGGTTGATGTCTAACACGCTGGACCACATTGCAGAGCAGACACCATCATTCCAAGACCTGATTAACATCCAAGTCCCTAGCTATCAGGCAGGGGTTAGGCCCACCTCTTATACCCCTACCAGTGCAGGTTTGAATCCTAATTGTGTTTATATGACACCTGCAGTCAGTGCTGGGGTTAGTAACACAAGTGGACACTTGAGCTACTCAGTCCCACCATGGCTACATGGAGCAAATTGGAGTCAACCATATGCCAACATTCAGGCACATCCTAATCATCCAATGTTGGGCAGTCCACCATACTTGGGCAATGCAGGAAATGGAAGCCATCAAGCATAGAGGTGCCATGACTTAATTTTTGTAACTACAAGACACTATGATTTTGGTAAGGATCAAATAGGTTTGCTAATGATAGCATCCATGGATGTTTGGGAAGCTACAAACATTTTCAAATTAGTATGTATGAAACAGTGTCTAAATCCCCCAAGTTTGTTAATATGTTGAAGTTATAGCCTTATAGCCTATATCAGATTTTGTATGAAGTTATATATCAAACAGTTTATAATTCCTACATATCAAACAATTTCTAAATCCTACAAGTTTGTTAATCTGTTGAAGTTATAGCCTTATAGCCTATATCAGATTTTGTATGAAGTTATATATCAAACAGTTTATAATTCCTACATATCAAACAGTTTCTAAATCCTACAAGTTTGTTAATCTGTTGAAGTTATAGCCTTATAGCCTATATCAAATTTTGTATGAAGTTATATATCAAACAGTTTATAATTCCTACATATCAAACAGTTTCTAAATCCTACAAGTTTGTTAATCTGTTGAAGTTATATATCAAACAATTTTATGAAGTTATATATCAAACAGTTCATGATTCCTACATATCGAAGTTAAATCTTCCACTTAGCAAAATTTTTTTATATAAGATATGCTTAAACCAACTCAATGTAGCAATATCTACAAGAATAGAAATTAAATTATGGGGCTCTTCTAAAACACTCGTGTTGCAGACACGATTGTACATTAAGATTCAAATAGCTAACAGAAAAAATTATCACCATTTTTTCTTCAGTTAGCTTTTTGTACATCATTTCAAAGTTAAATCTTCCACTTAGCAAAATTTTTTTTATATAAGATATGCTTAAACCAACCCAATGTAGCAATATCTACAAGAATAGAAATTAAATTATATGGCTCTTCTAAAACACTCGTGTATAGTCAAAACATTTATTAATTTTTCAAAGTGAACGAGTTATAACTCTACAATTACAAAATACATCATTACTTGAAGGTTCTTTTATATAGCACAGCAGATTCCACAACAGATTCATTCTCTTTGATATCCAAATATCCCGCTAAAGTTACAAGTTTGGGAAAATAAAACAATATTAGATATAGTTATCACAAGGTACATTTCAGTTTATTTGCACAGTACACACAAGAATGGGCAGAAATTATGTGGAAAATGAAATGACTCACAAAATAAATACTCTAACATTAATCTGGATTTCTTTACGGACCACAGACATCTTAATTTACGGTTCTCTTGTAGCTCCTCTCCAAACAAATTAAGATTGAGAGAGAATATAGCTTACACAAAGTTTGAATAATATAACATTATCTCCAGTATATACTGGCTAGAATAACATTAAAGAAAGATACACTATCTCAGATGTGGTGACTGTTCAGCAAGACAGAGGATGGTTATATAAGATCAAAATTTAGTCAACATGACCTAAAAGAACAAATTTCAGTCCCAATTGGGCCGGCATCCAATTCAATTCATGTATAATTATATATATACAAAATATTGAGCTGGCGGGTCTCCCATAAAATTGCGGCTTAGAGTAATAACCTTCATCCTATATCTAACAGTAATTGTAGACGTAATTGAATCTTTTAATCTTAAAACAGGGCAAAACTCTAGTTAGCAACCAGAAATACTCTAAACAGTCTCCTATATGTTGTAGATTCACATTAAAAGAAGGAAAGGAAAAAGGATAACAAAATCGCATGTCCACATACAGGCAATAAGGGTCAAAGATCAAATTCCACACATATTGCAACAACAATATATTTAATCATTACCACAATCTCTGACGCAAGCAAGTCATCCAAACCATGCACAACGAAGGTCCCAGACAAAACACTCTAACATTAATCTGGATTTCTTTACAGACCACAGACATCTTAATTTATTGTTCTCTTGTAGCTCCTCTCCAAACAAATTAAGATTGAGAGAGAGTATAGCTTACACAAAAACGCATGTCCACATACAGGCAATAAGGGTCAAAGATCAAATTCCACACATAATGCAACAACAATATATTTAATCATTACCACAATCTCTAACGCAAGCAATTCATCCAAACCATGCACAACGAAGGTCCCAGACAAAATAGTGAAGTCTTTGAGCCCAGCAACATTTAGTCAACATGACCTAAAAGAACAAATTTCAGTCCCAATTGGGCCGGCATCCAATTCAATTCATGTATAATTATATATATACATTACCACAATCTCTGACGCAAGCAATTCATCCAAACCATGCACAACGAAGGTCCCAGACAAAATAGTGAAGTCTTTGAGCCCAGCAAACCTCAGAAGTTCAACTTCCGTGGACTTATCAACTAGCAGATGTGGACCAGAGCAAAACCAGCAACCCAACAAATCAGTATTGCCAGTTTCTTTAAATTCTTGTACCACATAGAGACAAGATTATCTTTCACTCGGGAGTTTTACACAAGGAAACACATTCTAGATGGCCACGGAGTATAAAGAAAATATATAGATAGCAGAGAGCACTGGAGATTGAGAATTAAAAATGTATTACCATTGTGTTTGGACACTCAACTGCATAAAGACAATACAGAGAATCTCTCCCACTCAAGAGGCTAAACAAGGGAATGAACTCTAGATGGCATTGTAGTACAGAAGATGACTTTGGAAATGAGAATTGAAATCCTGCAGAATCTTTAAAGCTACGGCAAAAGTCAAAACCCAAAACCCTACATTCCAATCAAACACTGTAAAACCACTCAAAAGAGAACATCTCCTTAAGGTTAAATGTGTTTACAAACACATAGATATGACTGGTAGGACAGAGTCCTACCTTAAAACTCCTATCCCTCCAGGCTTCCTCCTTCATTCCACAGAGTCCTGCATTGCATTGTCCTTGCCTTCTCCACTGACCTGCAAAAAATAAAAAACACAATCATTCAGAAAGCACCAACATTAAAAAAAAATGCAAAAACACTTCAAAAAAAAAAAACTTACGCACCTGAAAGCACGAGCTGAAAAACGCACCACCACAGAGCCGATAAAAACCACCACATAGCCTAGAAAAACCTCCACAGAGCTGAACTAAAACCACCACTGCGCCGAGCAAAGTTAAACAACTACAGAGCCGAATAAAATTACGACAGGGCGAAGGTAAAACAACTACAGGGCCGAGGCATGACAAAACCTCGCCAAGCATAAATAGCAAACAGCCGACCCATAACCACACAGCGCGGAAGAAAAACAACCAAAGCGCTGAGGTTAAACCACCAGCTAAGCGAGGTTGAACAGACAACGATTTTCCACCACCCACGATTGCAATGCTGCTGCAGCCGAACCAGGACCAGGGGAGCTCCACCTAGGAGAGCAGCGGCGCCATAGCTAAGGATGGAGCGCGCGGACAGTGGCGGCGGAGGCGTCGGGCATTGGAGCCAAGCATCGCAACAAACGGAGAATGCAAAAAATTTATATTATTTAAATTGTATAATAACATGTAATTAATATACTATATAAAATAAAATAAAATAATATAATATAATATAATAAATGTATAGGGATATGCATTGTTTATTTCAAGAAATATGAAATGACAATGATATATTTTTATTCAAAAAGTGTGAAATGACATTTATTATGAGTACTTTTACTTTGACTTTAGAAGTACTTAGGGCGAACTACCATGGTTAACCATGAGTTTTTATCCACCATTGAGAATGTGACAAGTAAGTACCTTTAACTCAATCAATGCCACCTCAACCATTAGAGATGATGTCATCCCCTAAAATGTGATTGGTTCTCATAAAGTGAATTTTGACTGTACATTTTCCCTAGGAGGCCCATTTTAGACCTCAAAATTCCCCTAATGGGTATACCTGATACTGGTCTCTTCAATTTCGGAAGAGCATCATAATGTATATGAGCCAGCGTGCAGTGCCATAATCCACATAGATGATTGGTGTTATGGGCTAATTAAAAGAGTGGCCTTCATGTGACCTTGTAGAGTCTCTCAGATCTGAGTCCTAATGTGAATGCATATTTTATATGTGAATCAACATGCCAAGTTAAGACCTTACCATTGATGAAGGAAACCCTCATCCCTTTATCTTCTAATGCATATATATAAATAAAAATATTCATAAGACCTGACACATACATGAAATCATTTAACAATACCAATTCCCCATTGTTTAACTAAAATTTAACCGATCCAAATCCTTTTACAGGATGAGTATAATTATCTCCAAGAATTATCCTTAACTTAGTATAGCTATCTACTAGATTGGATATGACTTCTTTATAACTATAAAAGTGATGAGAGGCCCCACTATTTACAAACCAGCTATCCCATGAGTCTAGTGGAGAAGAACTAGTAAGTGTAGAAATGAGAACATATTCAATTTTATCTACCATATTACTTTCATACCTGGAAGGTTTTGAATTCTTTTGATATGGACGATATTCTTCACGGTCGCTTGATGAATCTCTTCTGCTCCTCTCATATCTTTCGTCATGATTGTTCCTTTGATTGTCTTTCTTTCTTTTATAATAGTTGTTGCTATTGATGTTGTATCGTGGCCTCTTTTTATTTTTGGGACAATCACGAGCATAGTGTCGTTTATTGTGGTAGTTTAAGCATTCAATGTGAGCAAGTGATTTTTAATTCCTTCCTTTTGAGTTTTGATGAGGAGGTATTTTAGATGGGCCTCCTTTTGATCTCTTTTTTCTTCTATTTTTGTGAGAGAGATAAGTAGCAGGCTCTCCTTATTCGTGTTTTTTAATCCTTCCTCTTTCTATCATTCTGGATTCTTCTCGAGTCAGCTTCCCAACAATTTCATCAAAAGACGAAAAAATTTCGCTATTGTTGATATTAGTAATGAAGGTTTCCCAAACCAACGGGAGACCTGTAAGAGTCACGATAACCAACTCTCTTTTGGGTATATTCTCACCAACCCTTAGTAGTTTATATTTAAGATGGGAGATTCTCATAATGTAATACTGAACAGTCTCACCTTTGTTCATCTTCAATTCCTTAAGTTGGCCTTTCAACGTAATAATCTCATTCATATTTTTAACCTCATACATTCCGGCTAATTTATCATACATATATTTAGACTTCTCCAAATTCCCAACATAAACTAGTAAGTGATCTTGTAACCCATCAGCTAAGATTTGTTTTTCTTTGGACTCATATTTCTTGTACATGTTCTTAATGACGATGGAGGCATCTTATGAAGGTTCGGGCCTATTCCCTTGAATATATTCCAGCACATCATTTTTATCAGCAACAATGATGTTTTGGCCTTGTATTGATAGCAGGGGTATTGATTTCCATTTTAATGTAAAATTGACCACAGATTATGTGTTATAAAGTCGTGGCAAGTATGGGATGCTTGAGTCATTTATTGGTCATGTAATTAAGCATGTAATTTACAAAATATTTTATTATAGGTTTGCAGAGGATGTAGGTGTCGGCTCATCGCTTATGGCTCCAAAGAACAAAGGTGAAGGATAAGGAAGGGTGACCTGTTAGGAAACTTTTGGAGCACATAATGTACACGAAAATAGCGATTATTTTCATGCTTTTGGAAGACCAAAATATCCTTAGTAGGGAGGAATGATCCAGGTGATTCTAGACACACTCTGAGGTCAAAGAGGGCTTATAATAGCTCAAAATTGAATGTGGTCAGATTTCTCTCGAACTAGGACTAGATCGAAGAGCGCATCGCCCTGATTCCAACGGTGCAAACGCCATTCCAATCTGAGCTCGTATGAAGGACATAGAGCTAGTCAAAGTTTTGGTCAAATTGGGCATGTGGGCAAGGACTAATGGTCTTACAAATTGACCAAGACCCCACACATGAAATCCAGACACCGAGATGGGCGAATATTTTGGCTATTTAATTTGCCAATATCCCTTAATTTGAGAAAAAGTTAAAAAGGGGCCATATGCTATTAAAAGTAAAAAAAAATATTAATAGGGTGGCAGGTTGCCACCCTTGCCACTACCGCTGTCGGTAGACATATATAAAATATATATAATTTGTTGGGGTGGTAGGTAGTCAAACCCTGCCACCCCCAGCCGAAAAAACCAAAACAAATGTATTAAATGTGGGGTGGCCGACGGTCAAACCCCACCACCCCGTCACAATATATATATATATATATATATATATATATATATATGATGAGACTAGTGGAATTTGAACCCACGATTGGTGAGTCTGCCGACCCTGCCCACGCGACAGTCCTACATAAAATGACCACAAAACAAAAAATGGCTCCAATTTAAATACATAACCACTACATAATTGTTCCAACATGCTAACCAAATAAACACATCCGACAATGGTTTGGTTACACCAACCACGTTGTAATGGGTGCAATTTTTAAATTTTGTTAAAAAAGAAAAATGTCGGTTAAAATATAATAACCACATGCCAATTCAAGGGTGGGTGGGATTTGAACCTGACCCACTCCCCACTTAATCTATCAAGCTACCAACAGGCCTAACGTCCATTACTTTGTAAATTTTTCCGATAATAATATATTTAAACTCGACCTCATTCGACCATGGGAGAGGAGGTAGTAGTGGAACACAGAGGCAGCATCATGGTAGAACCAGAAGGGCGCATAACTATGCCCCAGATAAAACCTTTCCCAGATGCAGGAGTGGAACCTTGATGTAGGAGAATCTCAAGATGCCATAAAGATTCCCCGAGAGTTATTTTTTTCACTTTGTGAGAATGATATCAAGTTTATAGTCAAATTTCATGAAATTTTGTATGGAGCGCGATGGTGAACTCAGATTCACCATCTGAGAAGCACAATTGCAGGAGCCCTACAACTTGGAATCTTTGAAGAATATTGAGGAATCTAAAATATTCCCAAAGGCCCAGATTTTGACGGTGTCAGAATTAGATGTGTGAATAGTTGATTTTACACTAATTAATGCTAGGAATTCAATGGTGCAGTCAGATTCAGTAGTTGAGCATTCCAGTTTTCGTCCATCTTCAAAAGTGGAGGTACATGAAGCAATCATGTTATGTTTATGTTTTTAATCACTAAGATGATGTATTATTCTTGAGATCCCTGTTTGACATGATGTTTAGGGATGACTGTTATCACATTATTGTGATATTGTGATGTATGTTTCCACATTATTGTGTTATTGCATTAGCTTTTCATGCTGAAGGGAAGCCCCTTTTGAGTGAGAGTTCCTGTAGGGATAAAGCCTCATGGAGATACAAGCCACTCTGTTTGAAGGTGTATGTCCCTGTTATGACAAATAATAGTCCATGTACTTCATCATCATTTACAAAATTATATGAAGAAACATCCACTCTCTTAACACCGAGCCCGGAGACGTAGCCCACACTATGTGACTCCGTCATCAAATGTGTTGTTTTCTTGATTTGATGATTGATGCCATGTTTCCTCTTGATTAAGCATGCACATATGGTTCTTTATTCTCTTTTAAATGCAATTCTAACAATATCACATAAGTAAAATATCTTGGATAATTTTGGTAGCTAAAGGATAGTGGATCACCTAATGCATCCATCACGAAGTTGTGTGGACATAGCTTGTGAACATAAACATTGACTAGATGGAATAATAAGGAGGCTCTATGCATACAAGAATTTATTGCAAGACATGGGTACTTGATATTGTAACAACCCTGGTGAAATTTCCATGTAATAAAGTTAAAATAATAACCACGATTGATGGAACACTTATTCCAAGTTGAATTTTGGACCTTCCATCTCACTTGTTATCTTATTTGCTTGACTCTTGATCCATATGCATCCCAAGTTACTTCATTAACTACTAGCCCTATAGAGGTTAGGCCTTCTAATCTACTTTCTTGGACATTAAAAACAATAGACTTAGAAGTTAATACGATATCCTTATCAATAGCAAAAGAATCACTCCTTTTATGAGAAAACTTGTTCCTTTTATGAGATTACCTTACAATATATTTAGATTTCTTTGGAAATATAAAATATTCTAGGTATTCTACATCCATGAGAGTGGTTGATGGCACATCTCCTCTAATAATCCATTTTGGCAAGAAAGACTCAATTTGACTTTAGCTTGAGTTAAATTGAGTAAATCAAATTTCCACATCAACGGGAAATCCTGGAGGCAATTAACTAGTGTGACATGGCTCATGTCACTTAGTTAGCTCAGTAAATTCGAGTTAGGGGCTTGAAGTTCAGTGATGCATCTGTTGATTGCTACAATTTGGAAATCTAGTTCAGTTATTTTCAGTTGTATTCAGTTAACTAACCTCTAACTATTGATAGAGTTAGTTGAAGGTCAATTGAACACTAGGACAACAATCTAACTCAAAGATCTATCAGTTAACTAATAATTAGCCCAAAATAGCTCATGCATGCATGAAATTTGAATTTCTCAGCTGAGGTGGAGGAGTTAAGGCCAGTGTAACATGATTTGTATACTAGTTTGGGTGTACAATTGTTGCATGAGATCAGGAGATCAATCCTTGGGAATTACAGAAGGAAATAGGAGGCTAGATGAGAAAATAATTGGTTGTGTTGGCTAGAGTTTCTCATTCTACAGACAGAACATTTATTCTGTTGCAAGTTGTGCTCATTGCTAGAGTAAGAATTTTTAATAGTTTCTCTATTCAACTGATTAATGAAAATAGGCTTGAGGGATTTTTCCCAGTTGGGTTTCCCTAGAAATCACTGTGTATTTTTTGTTTTTCTTATTACATGTCCTTGCACGTGTCTCTAAATTTTGATTTCCATTTTGTAGAATTGTGGAAGACCTACAAGAGTTTATGTGTCAGGTGAAATCTTCCATTGGGCATATAGTTATCATCTGAATATTGATCTATATGAGAAGTTGTTGTGTAGTGTGTTTGATATTATGGATGAAGGGAAGCTAATTGAGGTTCGTTGTTAATATTTAGTTGCAAAGTTTTGTTTGGATGATATGTGCTATACGTGGTACTATTTCAGCAGGTATATGTAGATTCACTCTAAATTTGCGTGTTTCATTTGTGGTTATCCCAATTGTTGTAAGATACTTAGAGCGAACCCATTTTTTTTACATTGTGTACCATCATATGTGAAATAAAATAATAAACTTACATCCTTTATTTTCTTGAAAATTGGTACAAGATGAGCTCATGTAATAATTTTTCCTACCTTTTGTAGCTTTTATGTATGGAGAAAACATCTTTGGAACTTATAACATGTCTATTATCATCTCATGTCTATTAGCATCTCAGAGGCTCATGTGATATTTAAAATTCATATGCCTGATCCAAGCCACTTCAGACATTCAAGCATACCTATTCTGAAGGATTAGAGATGTTGGCATTTTTGAGATTATCTAGGTAGAAATCAAGTGCTTCTATGAGTCTGTCCTGGATTGTCTCCATGTAGCACATAGAATTTATCAAGAGCACTAGTAGGGTCAAGAAAGGTTGTCCACTATCTCCAACCTTGATCTAGATTTACATCAATGAGTTGGAGTTTTTCCTTAATGAGAAATACATATGACAACAATGGGTGCAAGTTTTCATTCCTATTCTTCTTTTTGTTGATGATGCAATCCTTTTGGCTTCTTTCCTCAACGGTCTGCAGAGACAAAATATGAATTATCATTTTTTCTATGACCTTCATAATTGATGGTTAACTTGGGTAAAATTGAGTGGTTACGATCTTCAACAAGTATGAGGGGTCTTCTTAGATTACCATTTCTTCCTCAAAGTTAAGGAGATTGAGATCACCAACTCATATTACATACTTCGGTGTTCAGTTCTTAGGCTCTCATTTTCGTTTAAGGCATGTTCAACATTGGGTCAACAAGGGCTACATTTATTTTTCCCTTCTTAAGAGATAATGTTACTCACATCATTTCTAAGAGATGCCAACCAAAATGGTAATAGTCTTAATTTAATTTCAAACCTACTTAATTAGAAAATATAATAATTAAAATCTAAGTTGAAATTGAAATTTTAATTTTACTAGGAATTGAAACACATCACACCGAAGAAAGTAGGAACACATGCACATATCTAAAAGTCAATTTACATCACTATTTATTGTCAAATTTTCTTGAAATTCTGCTTGTTTCTTAAATGAATAATATGAAACTACTTTTCTTTTCACCAAGACACAAAATTTATCAACAATAGAAGCAATTGAATGAAATAATTTAAGGACACAATTACACAAGAGACACTAATTTTCTAGGGAACCCAACTAAGAAAACCCTCTCCTTGTTGTGGAATTTTAATGATAGAGTATATAGATCAAGTACAAGGAAATTTTTTTATTGAGAACAAATTTGTTCTCCTTCTAACCTAGACTACACTTTCCCTGAATGTTATTTGATCTCAACTCCTGTCCTTTGCACATAACCATGCCTGAAATCCTTGCGTACGAGCCTCTCTTCTTCGCTCCTAAACTCATGCGCATAGAGCCTCCTATTTTGTAGCACAAATCTCTTAATCTATGTGCACTTGGTAGTTAATAATTAGAGAACCATAAGTAGTAAGTTCAAACAATTCTTCTACACTTTCTCACAAACCTGTGAGTTGTTGTCTTTTATCACAACCTTGTGCACAAAAAAAGTGTTGAATTAGGTGCCTTTGTCCTCCTTTTATGCTATTTGATCATGTGACAAGATTATTTTTAGAACTCAGTCTTGTGATTGATTTGTTACCTAAGTCAAACTATCTCTTTTAAATCACCCTTTCCATAATTATACATTGAGGCTCTCACTCATTTTTTTCCAAATAAAAACTCACACATGGAAAGCCACATAATTGAGCCTCCAACTAGCACATGAAAAAAATAACTCGCCCTTTTCCATGACCTCATACTTGAAAAAAGAAGAACACTTTGAAGTCTTTGTTGACTAAGGCACAAGTCAAGAAGGCCTTCACTCACTATTATTTTCAACATTTTCTATTGTTGAAAATAGGAAATACATAGAAAGATTTAAACTACACCCTTCTCTTACTACTTCCCACTCTGAAAAATTGAATGAACTTCACTCAATACTCCCCACTCTGAGAAATTGAATGAAATAAAACATATAGGCTTACCTTCTCCTTTATATACTAGAAGGAACAATGAATTTTGACACATGCATGACATTTCTTTAACTGAAATATACCTAAACCCTAGATCTATTCCTAGTCTTGAGATTAATAGCTTCAACCTACATGAAAGATTTTGTGAAATGTGAAATGTGAAATGTGGAGTTATATAACATTCTATGAAATGTCTAACTTGTCTATTAAGACTTCCCATCCCATATATTGATATTCATAGTGTGAAAATTTCAACTTGAAATCCCACTACACTATTTGATGTTATTTCTTCTACTTATTATTCAGAAATAAGTTATTTGCAGAAATATCTTCAGTAAATATCAAAATAAATTCAAATGAAGACTTCATCATATAATTACTGAGAAAAACAATAAGGAAAATACTAGCACATGAATGACACAGATGTTTTGGACAATTGTCCCCGGAAAAACCTAATGCGGGAAAACCAATGAAATAGATGAGGGTTTCTATTATTCAACAATAATCTTCTTGTACATTTTAAAATCAGCAGTAACGACGAGGAAATTTCTATGATAACACTAGAAAATATTCTCACAATATAGTATGATGAGAAATGACCTCGGAAGGATCCTCCTGGGCCTCCTACGTCAGCACTACGCTGGATCTACGTGTGTACTATGCAAAAATGTGTCACCCTTCTGCATTGTTCCCTTCCTTCACCTGTGCTATCTCTTCCTGTCACTGTGTCACCCGTTACTGCACCCCAGACTTTTGCTGAACCATCTCTGCCTCTCCTCCACCTACAACTCTCCCTATGGATCGATTTTCTCTTTCTGAACTTCAGCAACTGAGAAAATCAATTTACTCGGGCAAATGAGTATCTTCACTAGTGTGTTTTCGAAATGACCCTCATGTCTTCCTTTGTAATATTCTCGTTGAGATATCAATGACAAAAATTAGATCTTTAATCAATGACTAAGAGCATAACATGAATTGATCCGTGTTTTCTAGAAGATTCCCACTCTTTTTTTATTAATGCCCTTTAATTATTTCATTTCCCTAAGTTTAGACTTAGCGTCTCCATTAAAATATTTAATTATTTTAGTAAAAAATGTTCTGAGTGGAATTTCCACAATCGATTTATGGGTTCTTTGGAATACATGTGTCTAAGCATCTCCAAACATTTTGAGACTTAGAGAAATTCTGATGCTACAAAAAATCAACACTCCCTCTTAGCAAGGAAGATTCTCTAAAAATATGCCTGTTGCATACTTCTCTCACCATGAAGCATCCTCTGCGTTGTTGCTACTACTGTACTACTTCCCATGACACTATCACTTCCACTGCTGCATTCATACTACAACTTCCTCTTAAGTGTTGTTTCATCTGTTACTGAAACAGATTATCAATTATCCCCATAATGAGCCTTTGATCTTGGTTATTCAACCTGAGCTACCAATGCTCGATATCTTTTAGGCTGTCTACGCTGACTTTTCTCAGTTGCAGGAGCCACAACAAACTCCTTTGCATCCCTCAATGTCTGTCACACTTCTCTGTTGATTCTGATACTGGTAGTGGGTGAATCAATCATGTCTTCTTCCCGTTGTCCCATATGCTGTGAGCTATCTAGATTTTCTTCCCTTGAAGAAATGCTTGTACTAGTCACAGTGATAGATCCTAATCGTTTTCCAACTTCAGGATCTTCTCCTAGCTTCTTTTAGAAAATAAGTTCATCCTCAGACTATTCTTTGATAGACATTTCACAGGATATTCTGAAGGCTCGATCCTCCATGATTTTCACATCCCTACTTACTACCACTTTCCTTTTTCCTGGAATGTAGATTCTCTACACCTTGGATGTCTCCCTATACCCCATGAGCTACCCTTTCTCAATAGTCTGATGTAATTTATCCTCTTCTCATTTGGGACATGAAAATATGCCACACTCCCAAAAATCCTGAGGTGACTTACCTCAAGCTTTGTCCCAGGAAAGACACTCTCAGGCGTTGTCTTACCTAATGCTCTGCGAGGGGTTCCATTTTTGATATATATAACTATGTTATATGCTTCTTCCCATAGAATGTAGAAATTCTAAAAACAATATGTATACTAATGGATTCAATCCTATCACGTGATATGATAAAGCAAGATACCGAATCCTTCTACAAATTAATTACGGAAAATAAACATGATTGTACAATCACACCAACTAAAAGAAAGAAGAAAATCAATCCACAACACATATATTTTTCCTCGGGAAATCTTGTTGCTCAAAACCCCTCTATCTCTATTGTATAATGAACCAAGGAATCATGAAACAATACAATGCATTCTTTCTCACAATAATCTATTGCACTCTACCAATTGTCTCACACTGATCCAGACAAAATTGGTCCAACACTTAGCCAATTCTCAGCCTGTCCTAGCTTTCCTTGCCTACACAATCCCTAGGCAATTAATCCCTATTAATTAGGATAATTATCCTTCCTTCACTGCACAATACATCATGGGAAATCATATGGTTATATAACTGCATCTGGGCAGTTTGCTAAAAATACAACTGATAGATAACATCCCTTTAACCTTTGTCTCAATTGGGTCTTCATAAGAACTGGAATGGATGCAGTTATTAATAGTAAATCATTAGTCACTTGACAGATCACTACATGTGAATTAAATTTGATTGAATTCACTTGAACTCTCAATAGTACAACAATCAGTTACAACTAGTTAGACTGACTTTAACTCACTTAATTGAGTTAACTGGTTTCTCATGCATTAAAACTAATACACTAAATGCAACTTGGACTCTAAAACAAATAGAATCATTCTACATGCCTCACCAACCACCCTCAACTCGAATTTCATGAGCTAACTTAGTCTACCACACTCAGTTAACTATTACAAGTGATTATGAGATAAGATTACAATTTATCATCCAATTTATTTAAAGGATAAATACATTTGACACACATTTCTTCTAATTTAATTAAGAAATAATTAAATCAAAAGCCTCCATGGTAGCCATTTCTGGATGCCATTTTCTGGATGTTGTTTCTGGATGCAAATTTCACTATTTCTTGTTGCAAATTTCAACACTCCCTCTCAACAAGAAAGGAATCAATATGTCCCGATCCGGTACCTTTGGAATGTTCTAAATGCAACACTTATGAAACTGAATAGCCTCCAAACAACTGAATCAGTATAATGCATCTCTCACCAGAGTCTTCTAACTGTTGGATCCTACTGGACATGTCTACTAGACTCTCTGCGCTGATAAAATCTGCATCCATGCACTCTGCACTGTTGCCACCTATGATCTGCGCTCCAGTATCGACACATATGTCACTCTGATTTCTCTCTTCCTGAAATCTGACTACAACAATCTAACCGATACTTCCTGCTATTGTTGTGCTGTGGGCTCCTCGTAGCTAGGTTTGATTCATGAGACACACTATCTTAATGAATCCTGCCCAAATTTCTTCTTTGGATTAATTTTTCACATGCCCCACCTCACACCTGGAGGTATAGCTGCATGTAATCCCTTTTCCCTTTTGGCTCAAAATTTTCCCTCCTAGAGGTAATTTCTTGAGTGGACTCTTCCACTTGGTCTCCTCTCTTCTTCTCTAATTGTGGCTACTCCACAACCTTCTGAGACTGCTTTTGAGGTTACCATGTTGAGAGATCATTTATCCCTCTCAACTACCAAGTAATTCACCACTTCTTTTCTCCTCAAAGCCTTGCATGCATCCTAAACCTCGAGAGCATACAAGTTGTTGAATCTTCAACCGATTCACATCACCTATCTCGTGGCTGTGTGTTTAAGGAAAAATTTTCCTTTTCTAAACATCACCTCATAACCACGGTCTTCCAATACCTCTACAGAGACAAGATTATTCTTTAGGCCTGGAACATACAAAACATCTGCTAGTTTGATATGGGAGCCATTCTCCCTCTGAAAGGTAATTGTACCTATGCCGATAACATTATACCTATCGTCATCTCCAAACATTATGTTCTGCTGGAGGTACTTCTCCTCCAAGTCACTAAAGAGACCTTTATTCCTCATCATATGGAATGAGGCACTGCTGTCTAAATACCACATGCATCCCATTACAGTGTTATCCATGCATGCAATGAGAGTAAAATCAAGCTCGAACTGTGAAGCCAATGCTTCACCTGCTGCAACTGCAGGCTCCTTCTTGCTTGCCCTCTTTTGCGGAAAATTTGTAGCATAGTGCCCATGTTCGTGACAGTGAAAACATCTGATCTTGGACAAGTATCTCTTGCACTCTTTTCCTTGGGACTTCTTTCCCTTGGCTTTCTTTCCTTTTTTGACTCGTGCACATTGTAATTGTCATGTTGTTGCAATATTTTTTTAAAAAGAGCTGATTTTAAATCGAAGATATATCCCTCATGCAAGCTCCGATTCGACCGATTTTTTTTTCAATTTTGGTATTGTTTTGCAAGGAATCCAAGTATTCTATTGGTTTTTGAAAAATTTTCATCAAAATTTTCAGATATTCTCTGCAAACTCGCCACCCAAAGAGTTTCTACTATGATTCCATGTAGAAATTATACAAACAATATGTATACCAATGGATTCAATATGATCATGTGATATGCTAATGAAAGATATTGAATCCTTATACATATTAATTGTGGAAAATAAACATGATCGGACAATCACACCAAGTAAAAGAAAGAAGCAAATCAATCCACAATAGAGATATTTTTCCTGGGGAAAGCTTGTTGCTCAAAACCCCTCTATCTCTATTGTATAATGAACCAAGGAATCATGAAACAATACAAGTTGCACTCTACCAACTGTCTCACACTGATCCAGACAAAATTAGTCCAACCCTTAGCTAATTCTCAGTCTGTCTTCTGCCTTCCTTTCTCACGCAATCCCTAGGAAATTAATCCCTATTAATTAGGATAATTAGCCTTCCTTGACTTCGCAATACATCATGGGAAATCCTATGGTTATATAACTACATCTCGACAGTTTGCTAAAAATACAACTGATAGATAACATCCTTTTAACCTCTGTCTCAACTAGGTCTTCATCAGAACTGACATGCATGCAACTATTAATAGTAATACATCAATCACTTGACAGATGACTGCATGTGAATTAAATTTGATTTAATCAACTTGACCTCTCACTAGTATAATAATCAGTTACAACTAGTTAGACTGAATTTAACTCATTTAATTGAGTTAACTGATTTCTCATGCATTAAAACTAATACACTAACTGCAACTTGAACTCTAAAAAAAATAGAATCACTTTACATGCCTCACCAACCACCCTCAACTCGAATTTCATGAGCTAACTGAGTCTATCACAGTTAGTTAACTATTATAAGTGATTATGAGATAAGATTACAATTTATTTAAGGGATAAAAAAAATTAACATACATTTCTTCTAATTTAATTAAGAAATAATTAAATCAAAAGCCTCCATGTTAGCCATTTATGGATGCCATTTTCTTGATGTTGTTTTTGGATGCCAATTTCACTATTTCTTGTTGCACATTTGAACACAAAAATCTAGGCAGATCTTGGTCATACAACATTTTCATTGTTGCCCCAACAATAGTCATGTTCTTATATTCTGCAACTCCATTATTCTCTGGATTGTAAGGAGTTTCCCATTCTCTTCTGATGCCCTCCCTTCTGCAGAATTCTGTGAATTATTTATTAGTATATTCACCATCATTATCTGAACAAAATACTTTGATTTTCTTCCCAGTCAGGTTTTCTACCAGAGCTTTGAATTCTATGAACTTATCAAATACCTCATCCTCGGTCTTAAGGAAGTAAATCCAACTCTTCCTGTAATGGTCATCTATGAAAGTGAAAAAATATTCACTTCCACCAAGAGCTCTAGTGGAAATTGGTCCGTAGATATCTGAGTGTATTAGTCCAATACACTTTTCGGCTATTGTTGCTGCTAAAATATGTTGCTTTAGCATATTTTCCTAAAATGCATCCTTTGCACATGTCATCATGTTTGGTACTATGAACTGGAACTCCCGTAACTGTTTCTATAAGCATTCTCAGAGCTCCATGGTGTAGATGCCCCATTCACTTGTGCCATAGTTCATTTAGATCTGATTCGCCGCTTAGATTTCTACCTATGAGTGCCATTAGAGACTCAAGCTACAACTTGTATAGTTTGTTGCTTCGAGTCCCAATCTGAGCCTTCATCTTCCAACTTGGATGCTTGACATATAATTTTATTCCAATAAAGTATATGTCATATATCTTGTCTTTCAATTGATATACTGAAAGTACATTCATTCCCATACTTGGCACATGCAACACATTATTGGCTCGGAGACTCTCTCTTACTTCTATCTAAAATGCTACAGTTCTTTTTCCTACAAGGGTACACTTTGTCTTCCTTCTAATAGTAATTTGGGATTCCATCTGTTCTTCTTGATAGCTAGATAAATTCTCTCTTTCCCCAGTCATATGGGCTGAAGCCCTGCTATGAATATACCAATCATATGATGATGCGATGTTGGATAAGCACGCACATTTTTTTTCCATCCTAGAGGCCAACTCTGATAAAACTAGATCTTACATATTCTCTGTGCTTTTCCCTTCTCCGATAGTTTCTGCAAAAGGAATGCTTAAGCCCTTAGGAGTATGATTTTATGCCAAAGCAGCACCACGAGTTCCCTTTGGCGTAGATCCTCCTTCTTTCTTGCCTAACCTTTCTCTAATACCATGTGAAAATTTCAACTTGAAATCCTATTGCATTATCCGATGTTATTTCTTCTACTTATTATTCATAAGTAAGTTATTTGTACAAATATCTTCAATAAATATTGAAATAAATTCAAATTTAGACTTCACCATATAATTACTGAGAAAAAAAATAAGGAAAATACTAGCACATGAATGACAAAATTGTTTTGTACAATTGTCCCCGGAAAAACCTAATGTGAGGAAACCGGTGCAATAGATGACGGTTTCTATTATTCATCAATCATCTTCTTGTACAATTTACAATCAACAGAAATGAAGAGAAAATTTATATGATAAAACTGGAGAACCTTCTCACAGAATAGTCTAATGAGAAATGACCTCGAAAGGACCCCCTTGGACCTCCTGCATCACCACTACGCTGGATCTACATGGGTACTGCGCAGAACTACATCACCCTTATGCGTTGTTCCCTTCCTACCCATGCGTTGTCTCTTCCTGCCATTGCGTCACATGCACCTACACCCTGGACTGCTGTTGAACCCTGTCTGCCTCTCCTCCACCTGCAACTCTCCCTCTGGATCGATTTTCTCTTTCTAAACTTCAACCACTAAAAAAATCGATTTACTTGGGAAACTGAGTATCTGCACTGGTGTGTTTTCCAAATGACCCTCAAGTCTTCCTTTATAATCTTCTCGTTGAGATATAAATGACCGAGATTAGATATTTAATCAACGACTAAGATCATAACTTGAATTGATCCGTGCCTTTAATTATTTAATTTCCCCAAGTTTAGACATAGGGTCTCCATTAAAATAATTAGTTATTTGAATAAAACATGTTCTAAGTGGAATTTCCACAAACGATTTATGGGTTCTTTGGAATACGTGTCTAAGCCTCTCCACAAATTTTGAGACTTAGAGCACTTCCGATGCTATTAAAAATAAACACGCATTAGCAATATTACCTCCTTAGTTTTTAATATGGTCGTAACATCATGAAATATGACAACCCCTTAATGCAGTATTCTATTAATTTACGTGCTATGCTTTTGAGACATGCAAATACAACCATCTCAAATGATCCATTAAAGATGCCTCTCCAATTTCCACTCTTTATCAATTTACAAAGTATCTTAACTATCATTGCACTATCACTTTTGAAAGAAATTGTTAGGCGACAATTGTTAGTTCCATATCTCTATGATTTAGTCACTAGAGGGGCACACTTGATGGTAACTAGTTAATCTTGTCTGATTCGCCAGCAATGTTGTCAAGTTATTTTACAGTTTCTTCTTGAATACCCTCTTGGTGCCAAGCAACTGCAACAACCGTTGAATTTCTTAGTGATTCACCATTTTGTACTAGTGATTCTCCATTTCTTAGTGATTTGCCATGATTTTACAAGATAATAAAATATGGTGAGAGATTCGCAAAAAAAATTATATATACATATTAAATTATTAATAAAATGGCCTTCCATTTTTCATATGTATCATGTGGATTCACCCATTTATTATGCATAAAAATTTAAGGGGGTTCTTAAAATTTTCCCTAAAAGTACCTAGTCCACAAGATGCTCCATGCGACCTTTGCGCTATTTTGGTACTATCTCACTAGAAATATTCTTCTATATTAACTGCTTTTGTTTCTTCGAGCTTTGTTTCTTCAAGAATAAGAATCAAAAGTCGTTCCTTCATTGCTAAGTCTTTAATCAACAAGGATTTTTAGGGGCTTCACAAACCCCTTATGTTTCATGATAGAATTTCCATCATGTTTTGGGGATGTTCTGTGTTTTACCTCCTCCCTCTTCTATTGATTCCCAGTGTTTTGTTTTTAATGGCTTGATAATCTTAGTGATTACAAGTTGATTTCCCATCTTCCTGTTTTTTTTTTCTTCTAATTCTTGTGCCATATTATTCTAGGGCCTTCCTTTCTTTTTCTTATTACTCTCTATTTCTTTACTACTGATCTCATCAACCCAATTAAGGGTTCGGGCCTTGTTTCTAGTCATTATTCTTGAGTTTCCTAATTTCCTCTTTTTCTGTGAGTTTTCCATTGCTCCTCTTGCACTACTATTTTGTCCTCTCATTTTTTTACTTGAGCCTTCTTACAATCTCTTGCAAAGTGACCATAATCATGGTAGTTTCTGCATTTTAAAGGGAAATTTCTCATAGTAAATACTTTGGCGGTGGATCCATTCCCCCTACGTAAGATTTGTTTTTGAGGGCAGCCCTTTCTTAACATCTACTTCAATGAATATATTTTTGCATGCAAACTGGAAGCCTTTGGGTTTGACCTTATCCAAATATTTCACCAACCCATTTCCTATCACACACAAACAATCATCACTCTAGCATGAGAGCAATAGCCTTGGAATCTTGACCCAAACTAGTACTTCATTTGGTATGTCCTCATTTCAATCAAAATCTACTGACCATTTTTTCAAATACATGCCTCTGGCTCAAAATAAATATGGTTAATTTATGAAGATTACATCTTTGTCTTCCTTGTATTTGAACAAAAAATCAAAAAGCTCGTTCCCACATGCGTACATTCAAATATTTATTTTCATTTGTGGCTTCCATGTCTTATCCAACCATAATTCCATGGATCTTGGGGACGACTACATTCTTTTGAACTTCCCTACTAGAGAACAGTTTGAAAATTCCAAGGAAGTTCACCTGCAAGTAGTGGGAAGAGCCACCAAGGGTATTGTCTCTGCCTTCTTCAAAAATTTTGTTTGTGGTTCCTTGGTTAGAGGTTTCTTGGGGAGAGAAGAAACAAGGGCTTGAAAGGTAGCAATGTTTTCTGGTGGAGGGGGATAAACCCCCTCCAGGAAAGACATCCTATGATTGTAGCTAAGGTTTCATTAAGGGTTTAGCAAGAGTTGCAAAGTGTTGTGTGAAGATCATCCTCCATTATATTTTTAAAAAATGTTATTAATAATAATTTATTTGTTTTAATAAATATTAAAAAAATTGTAAATCTTGATAATTTTTACTTTTAAAATAACTTTTTTACTACTATTAGATTATTAATTAAAAAATGATCACATCTTAATCTAGTAGAAAATTAAAATTTTAACATGTTACATATGTTAATGTGCATAATAATTGTTGAGAGTTCAAAATATTTTTAAGTATGCAAGGAAAATTCACCGAATTATATGTTTATTTTGGCTAATGTCCACTTGATAGTTTCTTTATCATATGAATTCGACTGGTGCAGGGTAAGGGGTACAAGGTCAAAGAAAATAGTTGTGTCATCAACGAGATGAATTGAACTTACAAAGAAGTCATCATATTATCAAGTTCGACTCGTAAAAGTAATCAAGGAAAATTTAATATTTTAATTGATTTGAAAATTAAAATTATAATATGTAGCATAATAATTGTTTAATGTTCGGGTTATTCGTAGAGGATGTGAGACCGAATTAAACGAATTCCATTTTTTATATAATTGAAAAATTGTGTGAACATTTATTTTAGAGTTAATATTAAGATTAACATATGTTTTTTTGAGACTTTAATCTATGATTAACATTAATGATCTTTCCGCTTGACGCAGGTGATTTTGTTGTGAGATTTAATTTATAAGAGACTTTCTTTTTTTAGAAGAAAAAAACGCTGATTATATTAAAATATAAACAGTACATTGACATATATGATCTTCTCTATAATGGGAAACATCGAGTAATCCACCATGACAAGGCCATATGATTATTGCTCATTAATAGAAAGAATGAGCAAAGGTGATAGGCCGGCCTCCACATTTCGGGACAATATTCCATCCCATACATATAGTAATCATCCTATGTACAAAGAAGTGCTATTCTAGTGAAACGAATTAGTGGAATATGGGAGTACGCACACTAATTAATATGATAAGAGCTAATTATAAGTGAGGAAAGGGCCGTGTAATAGGAGATTGTAATTAATCTATGTAGAGACTGGATCATGTCGTCCTTTACTTCCCCTTCTGAAATGACACAAAAATATGTCCTAATTCTGAGCTATATACTAAGTCCAATTAATAGACAGGCTCGCTTGCATTATGTAAGCAGATATACACTTCATCCTTATTATTAGAAACTAGCTGTCGTGTGGTCCTTTCCTCACAGGATCGCATGTCTTGAATTCCCCAGGTTCTCTTGCATCGCATTTCAGGCTCCCTTGTACAAAAATTTCTGGCTCGCTTGCATCACATTTCAGGCTCACTTGAACTGATATTCTAGCTCACTTGATTCTTTTCAGGGTCACTTGTAGCATCTAATCTGATATAAAAGGAAAACAGGCTCGCTTTCTAACACATTCACGCTCGCTTGTCATGTATATCTGGCTTGCTTGAGTCGTTGTACAGGCTCGCTTGTCGTAGAATTGTAATTTTAAATAATATTCCAGTCTCACATAATGAAGAAATACTTCAGCTTGTCCAGTAGAAGCCTGGTTCAGTTGTTGTAGAAGGAATTGTATACTCTGTCCAATCAGTCTGGATCCTCCCTGTTTTCATGAGCACACTAGACAAGATAGCTTACTCATATCATCAGTGTCATGTAGAGCCTCCAAAATTCCTGTCGATAATCCTATAACAAAAACCAAAAATCTCCCAATTCCCCTTATAACGCGTATATAGCAATATAAGAAAATGTTGCAAAATGAAAACAAAACTTATGGCAAGGGGATGGAATATTCCCCAATCTGTCTGCCATCGGAATAATGTAACACCTTCATCGAACCAAATTCAGCCTCCAGACCCATCTTTGATAGATTGTCTGCCCTCGTGTTGTTCTCACGGAATAGATGATTGATGGGTGGACTGCCTGATCTTTGCCATAGGCGCTGTGTTCTTTCAATCCACCCTTGTAGATGCGGAGACATCGTGAGGCAACGGTTGGTGATCCAGTTAATAATGAGTAGAGAATCTCCATAAATGCAGACACCCTGTATTTGAAGATCATGAGCAATCAGGAGGCCACCCCACAATGCCATGATCTCAGCCTTATTGTTAGTTCCGGGGCCTCCGTTCCAGCAAATGTTATATCACTTTGAACCAGATATTTTGATCCATGCTCCACATCCGGTCATGCCCACGGCTGATGCTCCATCAAAAAAGATTGCAGGAATACTGATCTGATGTGGTCTTATTCCGACAGAGCAATCAGGCACAGTAGGCTGTTGTAAAGGCCGATCATCCATCCATTTCTTTATAGCTGTATAAACCTGTTGAAGTTGGAAAGGGCAATTCTCGAAAATGAGTCGATTCCAGGCCAGATAGACCTCCCATGTGAAGTAGAAAGGAAGCGATCTGAAATTACTATTCAGCTTAACCCATTCTTGTGCAGCGGACATAAAGTCTGTGGGATTCCAAGTTGGGGATAACATATAATCGCTGAATAGCCTCCATAGTCTAGCAGTTATAGAGCATGAAAAGAAAAGATGTGAAGATGTTTCCTCCTCAGATCGGCATAGTATGCAACGACTGGGCCCCTTAAGACCCCTCTTCAATAAATTTTCCCAAGTGAGCACTTTACCCCTCCATATCAGCGAATCGAAAATTGTTATTTTCGTGGGTATATTCCTGTGCCAATAAGGATAGAATATTTTGGTGGCATTAATCTGTTGGGAGTGAGAAATGTTGTTTCGGTATACCTCCTGCACAACAACCATATTGTTCTTCAGTGGGCCGTTCCATATAATATGATCACCTCCAGCAGCATAACACAATCCAGCACTACGCAAGTGGGCCCGGAATTGTTCCCATTCATTTGCCATATCTTCGATCAGCCCAATGTGAGCAGCATTCTTGAAAATAGGAGCACCATATGAGCACTGATAAATAATTTGAGAGTAGTATATAATGCCCCTCTGTGTCAATGCATGTAAAAGACGAATATATGGACCATTCTGAGCCGGCATAAGGTGAACATTTGGCGCACCAATAGGTATACGACTCCCATCACGAAAGTGCCAAAATAATCTAGGAGCCACTTGAGTGATGATTTTTTGAAGCTGCCCCAGATACAAGAAAATTTTCGAGGGAAAGGAAAGTTGCCACAGCAAATCAGAAATAAGGCATCACCTTGATAATATTTTGCTCTGTTGATCTCATACCATATACCATTTATTTTGATAGCCCTCCAAAAAGACTTCGTTAATAGGGCGATATTGAACTCACGAACGTTCAATATGCCCCACCCTTCCATGTCCTTAGGTCTACTGATTGCCGTCAAACTACATAATGCAAATTTCCTGTGCATTTCTGTCCCGCCCCATAGAAAATGAGTAATAATACTGTTTATTTTGCTTATAATGCCCGCTGGAATAAAGAGAAGATGTCCCCAGAACACCATCATCTGGGATAATACTAACTAGATCATGATAAGTCGACCCCCCTTGGTCAGCCATCGGTGAGACCATAAATGAATTTTATCCCTAAATTTGTCTATGATCCAATTCCAATCCCTATTTCTGTATCCGTAGGGTTTAATGAAGCAGCCCAAGTATTTGAAACCCTCGGAAGCCAGTTGAACTTAACCCCCAGAAACTCAGCTATAAATCTAATCTCCTGTATGTCCCCAAATTCATAAATGAGAAAGGATTTGCTGCAGTTAATGGCCAATCCTGTTGCAGTGTTAAAACACATAAAACAGATATGAATATAAAACCAGTGGTTCCTGATCAGCTGGCCAAAAAGAAGTAAATCATCAACAAAAAGAGAATGTGATGTTGAAATAGAATTTGAAAATGTAAATCCCTTGATGTAGCCCTTCTCTTATGCAGAGTGCATGATCCTGCTGAATCCGTCCATGACTAGAATGAAAATGAGTGGGGACAGAGCACATCCTTGTCTTAATCCCCGCCCAGCCTTGAAAATTTTTGTAGGAATGCCATTCACAATTACTGCATAACTGATATTTGAGACACACGACATCACCCATCGGATGATACGCACAAGAAGGCCAATCTTGAGCAGTAGAATCCTTATAAAAGACCAGTCCACCGAGTCATACGCCTTATGTAAATCAACCTTCATGACCAGAGCTTCCTTTTTCCCCGAATGCATGGAGTGCATCACCTCCTGAGCTATGGCTATAGCATCATGAATAGACCGATCTTTTAGAAATCCATATTGCTCCACTGAAATATGATTAGATAGAACCGCTTTGATTCTGTTTGCTATAATATTTGAGGTTATTTTGTATATGAGGTTGCACAGCGCGATGGGCCTAAACTCAGTAAAAGACTGAGGATCCGCCACTTTGGGAATGAGAGCTATAAATTTTGAATTCAGGTTTGCTGGCATGATCCCTTGTTTTCAAAATAACTCCATCATATCCGTCAATTTTGTACCGAGCACATCGAAGAAAAATATGAAAAATTCAGCAGGCCACCCATCCGGTCCCGGACATTTGTCCTTAGAGAAAGATTTCAGGACCGACAAAACGTCATTTCCATTAATACATTCATCAATCAATGAAATATCCTCATTATCAAAAAATCTGGTCATATGGTCAAGGACCCAGGCCTGATTATCAGCAGAGATCGTGGGGTCCGCCATGTAGAACTTTGAGAAATATATGAAGGCTTCTTCTTGAATATCTACATTAGATACTGCGAAAATACCATCGCCCCCTTTAATACGCCATATGGCATTGCTGTTTCTCTTGGAATTTGTAGTTTTGTGAAAGTAACGGGTATTTAGGTCGCCTTCCTTCAGCCAAGAAATTCTGCTCCTCAGCTTCCATGTAACCTCCTCAATCCTCAGAATTTCCTTTCTCCTGGTGCCAAGGTCCTTCAGAAGGCATATAGCCGATTCATCAGGATTGGAATTTGTAAAAGAGGTGAATAAGTCTGACATCTGCTTGGTGATGTCCTGCAACTCTTTTTTAAGCGCTGCCTTTTTTCGGATCTCCCATTCCTTCGTTGCCACCTTAATCTTTTGCAATTTGTAATGGAAAAGATCCCAATCCTTGAGACTCAAATCATCCGCCGCTTGCATCCATAGAGAGGAGACCATTCCCATATATTCTTCGTCCTCAAGCCATATCCTGTTGAATTTGAAAGGCCGACCTCTAATTTTATCGCTGCAACGCCAAGAAAGTTTGATTGGCATGTGATCCGAAATCTCTGATACTATGATTTCGAATCTCGGCATTCCCCACCTATCAATGAGATTACCTTGTACCAGAGCACGATCCAGTATTTTTCCTATAAATTCATCGCCAGCCCGCCTATTTGTCCAGATCGGTAGTAGTGGGATCGGCCGGATATCAACCATATGTAAGCCAAGAAACATATCACTCAAAAATGCATATAGTGGGTCCATACGAGCAGATTTTCCCCATATTTCATCAGCTCGGATTGAGGAGTTAAAATCCCCCATGAGGATTATATTATGCAGTGTGAGAATGCCCGATGCAAACATTCTTTGCCAAAAGATGTATCTGTTACTGAATGGCGCGTATATATTAATGATATTGACATCATCCTCCCGTCCTCTGAGGTGACCCGATAATAAAATTCCACCGAAGAATTTGAATGCTCTAAAGGAAGCAAATTCCGGGTTCCATATGGAAATGATACCCCCCGAATGCCCCACTGCGTCTACTGCGGCTGCATACCATCCCGACATAATACTCAAAAACATCTTAATTGCCTTCTCCCTAATACACATAGTTTCCTGGGCCAAAAAAATGATCGGCTTCACATCAAATAGCAACTCCCGTAGGAAATTTGATTTGGAGGCATTGCCCAGCCCCCGAATGTTCATAGATAACATGTGAGTCATGTCGAATCCGCATCTGGGTTGCTTTCTCTAAGCGCCCTTGGACCTTCCAGTGTGCCTTCGCTGACAGAAATCGGGATATCTGTGAGATTTCCATCATTTTCCGAAAAGAGAGATATAGCTTTAAATTTGCCTCTGGTATATTTATTTGCCGCCTTTGATTTACATCTGGCAGAAGGGTTGGATGATGGTCGACATGATGAGCCTGGTTCTAGCGAAGATGGGGGTCTATCAAAAACAGTGAGAGCGGCGAGGTCAATGTTTGGGTTAGCCAATATGGAGTCAAGATCTCTCCCAACAGAATTCCTGGGAGATTCCGGGGGACTACAAGGATCAACATGTTCAGGCAATATATCAAATTTCGGTAGGTCATCAGTTAATGAACATGTAGGCGGTCTAGATGATTCCCCAAAAAAGAAATTGGAAGACTGGCCTATAGGAGGTTCATCACTGGGCAAGACGATACAGGCAATAGAATTAGATTTACCAAGAGGGGAATCCTCTCGGATGGTCACTGTATGAGAATTAGGGATCCCTTCCACACCATAATCTAAGGGATTATGTCGAGACTTCCCCAAATCAGCCGGATGAACACCAAGAGGGTCATGATTCAATTCTGGCAGCAATACACGACAATCGTCAAAAAGTGGCCTGTTATAATCATTTGCAGTAACATCCCCCCCAGGAAAATTCACCATCCCTTTGGATTGTTCTAGTGTCTTGAGAAAATCATCATCATTAGAAAATAGACGAAGGGAATTACCTTGAATTAAAACATCAGGGGACCCCGCAGCATCTTTCGCCCGACGACCACCAACCACAGCGGTCGAAACCTCACCCGACTGGTTCATTCGTACACGAAAAGGGCAGTGCTCCCGAAGATGACCAGTGCGATGGCAGAGTAGACAGCGAAAGGGAATTACGCAAAAATCTATACGCTGCCGATGCCTCCTGTTACCCCATACAAGATCTATGTCACTGGGCAGCCCCCCAGAAAAGTCGAGTTCAACTAGAATCCACGCTATTTTCTTGTCACTGGATCCTACAATTGCCGGGTCAATGTACTTGGTGGATCCGATAGAATTACCAATTGCCCGGAGCGCCTTGATAGTCCAGTATTCCAGGGGCAATCCCGAAAGCTTCACCCATATAATTCGGCTTCTGGGGGCTTCCAAAACAGGATTGAAGCCGAGGTACCACGGGATTAACTGCATAAAGCTCCTACCCCAAACCCAGGTCCTGCTTATAATCTTCTGAACATCTTTTTCATCCAAAAAATGAATACTAAACCATCCATTTATAAGAATGCTCACCATTGGGGTGTATCCAATGAGCAAGCTCCAGTGATTTTTAATCCAATTTGCTGTGTCAAAATCACTATGGTCTGGGAATAACCACCTGCCAATCACCTCCCTCTTCTGTAAACTCGCTATCCACTTACATAGATCCTCATAATCAAGCGACACCTCCTTGATTTCCATGTCTTGTTTAAAAACAGATTGCTTCTTCCTGCGTCTGCCACCATGCCTGTGTCTATAATGGCCACGCAATCCTTTGTTCGTATCAGAAAATGTGTTTATGAAACCCTGTTTGATAATTTGCATGTCAATATCCACCTTCCCCTTTGGGCTACCTTGAGCATGTACCTCGGATATCGAGTGTTGTGTTCGAGGCACATGATTTATTTCCTGAGGGACAGATGTGCCCGCCATCTGGTATACCACTGTCTTTTATTTAATCACTTGGAGACCCAGATATCCATCACTGCAGTCCACTGGCAAGTGTCAGATCAAATAAAATGAATAGGCCTATTTGGGGAGATGTATCTGCGGAATTCCTTTTAGATGAAAACGCCATTATGGCCATCCAGTTGAGAGAATCAGAACAAGTACAATATTTTGTACCGTCTTCACTATAGAATAAATACTATGACTCAGGGGAAACGATGCTCACTCCTATAGTGGTCACCAAATAAGCAGATAATCTATGAAGACCAACCCCAAACCTAGGACAAGTATTTATGAACCTAATCTAGAAAGTAGAACAACTGAAGATAGTGATACCCTTTCCAAAACAGTGACAGGATACTATAGTTGTCCCATCCCTCCATAAGATATTATTCTATATCCAGATCTATGATGATAATGCCTCGGAATGAGAGTAATTGTTAGAAGATCAAGGATAGAGATCGGGTGTGGAGGTATCGAGACATCGATCATCAATATCAACACTGGAAGGTAGGTGAGAAGATCATGCGGAAGATGTGGTGAGCATACGGGCATAGGGAAGCATTAACTAGGTGAAGCAAGGTAGTCGACAACTGCTTCCAATCAGGTTCATATTTCAATCAACAATTTAAATATGATCGGATTTTGGCCTGAGAATAATTCCGAACATGTAAACGACTAGTGATCGGAAAAACCAGGGCCGCGTATGCTTATCTATATACCACTACAGTAGCAGCAGATACACCCAAGAATAAACCACCATCTCCGACATAATCTACAACCGACGCCCTTGCATGGTCGAGAGACAAAGATGTGATCCTCCCATTTTTTCCATATTGCATGCCACCAATTATAATGTTCTATACCATCAGATTTTGGATGAGATGGAGAGACTAGATTAGACGGAGATGATTTTAATCCATTATCGACGTGTATCACCATTGGTCTTATGAGTGTGGAAGATAGAAAATAGGATAACAGTCACAACTATAATCATAATGAATATCATCCCGATCTCGATCACCTCCGACATGATCAATAACAAGAAATGTGTTGACATAAAAAAACTCTCATCATGTGTAAACCCAGAGAAACCTCATAAAAAGATTACGTTCGGGAAACACATACCATTACTATTGATGAGATAACAAAAAGCCACCAAAATACCAGCAAGAACAAGGCATTCTCTACATGGGAGGCAGCGAATCAACAGACCTTGTATATTGACCATATTATTTCAGAGCAACAAGAACAGCTCCATTCCAAAAGCTTGGCTGTTTTCGATGGATGAGACGTGCCACTGCTCCTCCCCTTATAAGAGACTTTCATATTGTCGTATGAGTTTGAGAATGGAAGGGCGGAGGGAAAGCGATACAAAGTTCAAGAAAATGGGTGAATAAATCCATAACTTGTTTTTTGATATTGAGAAAATTGCATATTGACTTGACTTGAGTGGGCATTTTAATGTCTAAAAATTTTTAATGGGTAAATCTAGTGGAAAATGGTGATGGAGATGATATCATTGACTTAGCGCGCAGGCACATGGATGAATAAATTCATGAATTTTTTTTCCACATTGAGAAAATTGCATATTGAATTGAGCGGGAGTTTTAATGGATGAAAACTTTTAATGGGTAAATCTAATGGAAAATGGCGATCAAGATGAAAAAGTGATAGCAAAAAATGTCCTTATTAACTTGACTTAATGAGAAAATTGTTTGTATTGACTTTACTTGAGTACATATATGGATCAATAAATTGGTTGAAAATTTCTTCAATACAAAGATAATTGCAGTATTATCAAAATTGTATTAAATCTTTTGGAAAAGTGACAAAAGAAAATGTCCTCCCTAACTTACTTGAATTGAGTCTATGAAAATCTTAGTACTATTAGATTCTTCCGCACTGTCCTTCAAATCGTGAGTTTTGGGTAATGAATTTTGACTTTAATGAAGCATAATGATGTACGTATTGACTTGAATCCAGTGGCCGACTAACCTGGATGAAAATTTCAAGAAAATATGAGTATTGTAGGATTGTGCCGGACCATCCTTCAAATCTTGTGAGTTTTCAGTAACGAGATGACTCCAAAACGGTGTATTCACTTGAATGAGGGGAATTATTAGTCTAGGCATGGAATTTGAAGTTAGAATTTTATTTAAATATATCTATTTTTTCTTATTTTATTAAAATAAACAAAACAGACATTAGAATTGAAAAACAAACTATCAAATTTTTCATATTGGAAATTCCTACTTTACTCGGAACCGAGATTTTCTATTAAAAAAAAATTCAACACTAAGATTTTGTAGAAATTTCAATCCGGGTTATTCGCCCAATCATTTCAAGTCTAAACACCATTAAAGTCAAGTCATTAGCGATAACTCAGATGAGAATTTTTAGGAAAATATCGGTATTATTAGATTCCGACACCCCGTCCTTCAAATCTTCTAAGTTGTTGGTATTTACTTCACTATGGACAAAATGAGGTGTATCAAATTGGATTGAGAAAAACTTCTACGAATATCTGAGTATTCTCAAATTTGGGTGTACCGTCTTGTGACTTTAAATAAGCTTCAAGAGTATTGCCTTGAATTTACTGGCCCAATAAGTCTGACGGAAATTTTTGTGAAATTGCAGTATTACCTGAATTTGGCACCTCTGTCTTTAAATCTTGTTGCGCCTAGAGGAAAATTCTACAGTCCAGTATGGGGGAGATGTGAATTTGTCTTTCCAGATGAAATTTCACTAACGTCTGCCAAAATAAAAAGCTAAAAAATTAAAAAATAAAATCTAAATTATGTCCACTTAAATAATAACTTACATAACCATATAAATAAATAATTAAAAATTCGAATTAATAAAGTCATTAGGATTTGGTCAAAGTTTTGAACCAACTAATGTGGTTCATCCTGAGGACAAAGTGAAAAATCCCATGGATCTTAATGAATAAATAGTGTGGATGCATCGTTTCCCGGAATTAGTCACTGAAAAACTAGCTGTTGAACTGGCCGTTTGAAAACTAGCTATTTAAAAACTAGCCGTTAATTTAAGTATTTATTTATAAATTGATAAATATTATAAAAATATTAAATTTTTTTATTTAAAGGATTCAATTAATAAATATTATATTTATAATTCAATTAATATAATATATAGGATAATATAATTTCAAGGGTAAGAATAAAAAAAATATTAAGAAATAAAGTGGGGGCCAAAGGAAATAATTAAAGACAAGGGATGAAAAATAAATAAAACCGTAAAAAAGGAATAACAAGGAAAGACTAAATGAAACAAAGACCGAGAGCAAGAAGGGGGGTGGGGGGGGGGGGGGGAATCACATCAAGAGAGTTGGAGTCCAACTCTTACTCAATTTCCAACCATCATCCCTATTGAGATTCTTAGTATGTCTTTCAATCTCAATGGACACCCTGAGCTTCCTATGATGGAATTGATCAACCTTAGAAATGACCTTGGAGTCCTCAATGCAAACATGGTGATATGATTTTTCCGCATGTTCTACAAGATCCGATGTGTGGGATCGATTGTGCCTAATGTCTATTTCATGCTCTTGGATTCTCTTCTTAATGGATTGACCTATTTCACCAATACAGGGAGTGCCATAGGAACAAAGAACCATGTAAACACCTTTCATGTCTTTTGGGTTGATAAGGTCCTTGACAGATCCTAGAGAATTTCTAATAGTATACAGAGGCTTGAACGAAGATGAGACATTATTCTTTCTAAGGACGTGGGAAATTTTGTTCGTGGTACCTTGGATAAATGGGATATGAACTTTGGATATAGGATCAACCCCATTCGATTTTCCTTTTAATCCTTTATATTCTTTTTGAAAGGACTTAAGGCCTTGAGATCTACTATACCCATTATTTTCAAAAACGTCAAGAAGATGGGATATTTTTGATTCCAAGTGGTTGTTTCAACGACTAGTTTTCAAACGGCTAGTTTTTCAATGACTAATTCTGGGAAATGATGCATCCACACTATTTATTCATTAATATCCATGGGCGTTTTCACCTTGTCCTGAGGATGAACCACATTAGTTCGTTCGAAACATCGACTGAATCCTAACGATGTGATTAATCCGAAAGACATTTATCTAATTTATGGATCACAAAAGTCTTAGATCTAAAATTAAAAATACATTAAAAATAAATTTAAACAATATATATTTAAAATATAAAGAGGTTTACGAACACTCAAAAAACATATATGTAAATAAATATAAATATAAATAAACCAGAGGCATGGTAAATAAATAAAACCTCTTTTTATACTTACTCCAGATGTATGGTAAATATATAAAAATATAAATAAAATAGAGGTATGGTAAATAAATAAAAACTCTTTTTATATTTACTCCATAAACCTCTTTATATTTACCAAAACTTAAAAAGAGGTTCTATTTAGGTGAAACCTATTTTTCAAATACCACGGGACAAATACCATATTTATAAAATAGGTATGATAAAATAAATAAATATAAAAGAGGTATAAAGAGGCCAGGTAAATAAATAAAATATATCAAATAGGATTAGAAATCGACATCTAATTATATACCAAGCCTATGAGCCAAATACCATGGACCAAATTATTATTAATACAATGCAAAAACAAGCATTATTAACCCTAATATTAATATTAAAATATTAATGTTAATATTAAAATATTATTATTATTAAATCTAATATTCATATTAATATATTATATTATTAATATTATTAAATTTAATAACTTTGGATTAATACAATATTAAATTTGTTATATTATAATATATATTAATATATCATGATAAATATATATTAACTCTAGATTGGGAGGGAATAACAAAGACATATGATAGAGGTGGAGAAATAGGGGGGTGACAAGGGAGAGATGGAGATAAATTGAAGGAGAGGGGAGAGGAGGAATGAAGAGAGAGAGTGGGAGAGGTTTCAGAGAGGTACATAAGGGTAAGATAGGGAGAGGGAGACATAAATATGGAGATGGGAGAGAGAGAAGGAGATAGGTAGGGGGAAGGAGAGAGGGTTTGAGGGTAGAGATAGAGAGAGATAGAGAAGGGGGAAGAGACAGGGAGGTAGGAGAGAAGGGGAGATAGAGGAAGGAGATATTGAGGGATAGAGAGATGGAGTTGGAGGGGGATAAAGGGAAGGAAGAATAAAGACATAGAGAGTGAGAAGTGGAGAGAGAGGGAGTGACAAGGGAGAGATGGAGAGAGATTGTGTACGTTTAGGGGTGAAATAAAGATATATATAAGGAGAGATAGATACAATAGGGGATATAATAAGAGAGAATGAGAAAGGGAGGGATATAGTAACATAGTTGGAGAGAGAGATAAAGTGATGGGGGAAGAGAGAGGATTAGAGGGCAAAGAGAGAGAGAGAGAGAGAGAGAGAGAGAGAGAGAGAGAGAGAGTTATGGGGGAAGAGAGAGGAAGGAGAAGCGAGAGGACATTAGAGAGAGGACGAGAGAGGGAGGGATAGAGAGATGGAGTTGGAAGGGGATAGAGGGAGGGAAGAAGAAATAAATAGAGAGTGAGAAGTGGAGAGAGAGAGGGAGTGACAAGGGAGAGATAGAGAGATAGTGTGTACGTTTGGGGTGAGATTACGAGACAAAGGAGAGATGGAGAGAAAGGGGGAGAGAAGGAGAGAGAGAGGCATATAGTAACCAAGTTGAAAGGTGGAGAGAGAGAAAGAGAGAGAGAGAGAGGATGTGAGAGAGTGGAGAGAGATAGGGAAAGAGAGATGGAGATGGAGGGGGAGAGAGAGAGGGAGGTATGAATAAATACATAGAGAGAGAAATGTGGAGAGAGAGAGAGGGAGAGAGGACAGTAAGAGGGAATAGAGATATAAGCGGGGCAGAGGGAGGGAAGGGGAAGAGAGAGAGACATAGAGAGAGAGAAGAGGAGGTAGTGATAGATATATAGATTGGAGAAATATAGAGTATGTTTTGGGGTTGATAGAGAGAAATAGGGAGATAAAGATAAAGATAAAGAAGAGAGAGATGGAGATAGGGAGGGAGGGATAGAGAGATTGATAGATATGAAGTGAGAGAGCATGTGTGTTTGTGGGGGTGAGATAAAGAGACAAAGAAGGAGATATGAAGGGATATATAGATATAGTTTAGGTGGGGAGAGAGGGGATAATATTTCTTGCACTAGATGCATTGATTTCAGTGTAGATGGTGATTTCTAATCATATTTGATTGCTTTCGCTAGATGCAATTTTTTTAGTTTAGATGTTGATTTCTAATGATATTTGATTACTTGCACTAGATACATTGGTTTCGATGTGGATTATTTCTTATCCTATTTGATTTTTTGCACTAAATGCTTTGATTTCAATGTAGATGGTGATTTCTAATCCTATTTGATTGTTTGCACTAGATGCATTAATTTCAATGTAGACATTGATTTATAATTATATTTGATTGTTTGCATTAGATGCATTAATTTCAATGTAGATGATTTCTAACCCTATTTGATTGTTTGCACTAAATGCATTGATTTCAATGTAGATGGTGATTTCTAATCTTATTTGATTGCTTGCACTAGATGCATTTATTTCATTGTAGATGTTGGTTTCTAATCCTATTTTCTTACTTTCACTAGATGCATTGATTTGAGAGTAGATGTTGATTTCTAATCCTATTCGATTACTTTCATTAGATGCATTGATTTCAGTATAGCTGTTGTTTTCTAATATTATTTGGTTTGTTGCATTAGATGCATTGATTTTAGTATATATGTTGATTTCTGATTTGGTGTAATTGGATGTATGATGGTACATTACTTTTAAAGTCATTGGATTAATAGAGTGCCTTAATTTTAGTGTAAGCACAAAAAATTATTGACAATGTACATTGATTTTTGTGTTATAGTAACTAAGCCTATTAATATTGGAGAGCAAGAGAGATAAGGTATGATGTTTACTACAACAACACGAGCTAAATATTTAAATGGTTTACAATTTCAATAGTCATTTTAATATAATCGATATGAAAATATGACAAAACTAACAAGGGTGACAATAAAAATAGTAGAAGAAAATAGTTTGAGATTTATCACAATGAAGACTATTTTTAATTTAATACATTCTTATTATTCACATTTTCTATCATTCAACGCTATTACATTGTCACTTTGCATTCAAAACTTTTATTTCATCTATTTTCATCATTAAAGTTATTTTACAATATTTATCATCTCAACAAATTGAGGTAACTAAGCAAATTTAAAATTAAAATGACCAGATAAATCTCAGACATATTTAGCATATTTAAAATCGTTATATTAATATTATACATATTTACATATTATTGATAAAATTAATCACATGTTCGATAGATTCTCCTTGGTTGCACACGACTGAAGCCAACCTTGATCCATCTTAACTCCGGATCTATCAAGCGCTGAGAGGGATCCAATCTCTAGAGGTGCAAACCTTTCCTCAAGATTTTCACTCAAAAAATAGGTTTGCACCTCGAGATATTTGATCCCTCTCCATACTTGATAGATCCAGAGTTAAGATGGATCTAGGTTGGTGGTATTGACTTGAATTTACTGTTGGATATGGTAACGCTGAAGAAATTTAAGTTTGGAAAAATTTTCGTGATAAAGTTAGAATGTAGCCTCACTTACAACCATGTTCGAATTTGAAGGGATAATTTTCCATCACCAGACAATTTAACCGTCAAATAAGGCTAGCCCTCCACTATACTTGTCATCTAACAACGTTAAAATATGTTAAACATTAAATAATGTGGTCAAAAATATCACAAGGATGTTTTGGTAGGGATGTAACAATGTAATTTCCAGTAAAATTGTGATTTCCTATTGTTTAAAATGTAATTTTGAATGTATAAATGGTAACAACTTAAACTCATAAGTCTTAAAAAATTCTGCCAAATTTTAAACAAAACTGACAAATAAAAACTGTTTAGAAAAATATCATTGCATCAATTATTAGAATACCCATTTTAACACACACATAAAAAACTATAAAGAAAAAATGTTTAGAAAAATATCATTGCATCAATTAATAGACTACCCATTTTAACACACACATAAAAAAGTATAATAAAATAAAATATATAGTGTTAAGGTTAGAATAAAGATTTATAATACAAGATAACCATTTTGGTGAAAAAATCAAGTGAAATTTTAATGAAAATGAGTTTTTAGCTAAATAATTAGGTTATACTATCTTATCCATTTTTTAAAAACCTTGTTAGAGTGGTGAGGCTAAGATGGATTCAAATTTCTTTTGAAGCAATTTCAACTTGTTTTTGGAAAATTTCTCTTATTAATTGAGGTCGAAAGGTACCTTTTAAGAAATTTTCATTGCCTAAGTATGCCATCGAGATTATTATGGGTTTTTTTCTTGCTTGGGCTTCATTGAAAGTATGTTCAAGTAATATTTAGTGACAATTCAATATAGATTATTTTTCCACAACAAGATGATGATATAGGTTAAGTATCTCCCAAAATAAGAGAGTTGGACATCTTTCATTTCTTATATGCCACAAAGGCTTGGAGTGAGTTAGGAGAACCCTTGAAAAGGGAAGAAGAACAAACTTCTAATCTCATAGCATGAAAATATTTGAAGAGAGAGTGGTTTGTTGTCTCCTTATTTAGGGACTACGGATTATATTTGTAGTCACCTAAGGATTATGGTGATATCTCTAACTATGGAGAAAATGGGAGCAAACTTTGGGGGTGAGATTAAGAGATAAAGAAGGAGAGATGGAGAGAAAGAGGGAGAGAAGGAGAGAGAGAGAGGCATATAGTAACACCGTTGGAAGGTGCAGAGAGAGAGAGAGAGATAGGATGTGAGAGAGTGGAGAGAGGTAGGGAAAGAGAGATGGAGATGAAGGGGGAGAGAGAGGGAGGTAAAAATAAATACATAGAGAGAGAAAGGTGGAGAGAGAGAGAGGGGGAGTGATAAGAAATATGGGAGAGAGGGAGATAGGAAAGCAAGAGGGAAGAGATATAGAAGCAGGGGAGAGGGAGGGAAGGGGAGGAGAGAGAGAAATAGAGAGGGAGAGGAGGAGGTAGTGATAGACAGATATATTGGAGAAAGAGAGTGGATTTTTTTTGGTTGATATAGAGAGATATAGGGAGATAGAGATATAGATGGAAGGTAAATATAAAGAAGAGAGAGATGGAGACAGGGAGGGAGGGATAGAGATATTGATAGATATGGAGTGAGAGACTGTGTGAGTTTGCGGGGGAGAGATAAAGAGACAATGAAGGAGAGATGAAGGGATATATAGATATAGATGAAGGGGGGAGAAAGGGGAGAAGATTTCTTGCACTATATGCATTGATTTTAGTGTAGACAGTGGTTTCTAATCATATTTTAATGCTTGCAATAGATGCTTTATTTTATTGTAGATGTTGATTTATAATGATATTTGATTACTTGAACTAGATGCATTGGTTTCAATGTATATGATTTCTTATCCTATTTGATTTTTTTCACTAAATGCATTTATTTCAATGTAGATGGTGATTTCTATTCCTATTTTATTGTTTGCACTAGATGCATTAACCTCAATGTAAATGTTGATTTCTAATTATATTTGATTGCTTGTACTAGATGCATCAATTTCAATATAGATGATTTCTAATCCTATTTGATTTTTTTCTCTAAATGCATCGATTTCAATGTAGATGGTGATTTCTAATCCTATTTGATTGCTTGCACTAGATGCATTGATTTTAGTGTAGATGTTGGTTTCTAATCCTATTTTCTTACTTGCACTAGATGAATTGATTTCAGAGTAGATGTTGATTTATAATCCTATTTGATTACTTGCGTTAGATGCATTTATTTCAGTGTATGTTTTGTTTTCTAATCTTATTATTCACATTTTCTATCATTCAACACTATTGCATTGTCACTTTGCATTCAAAACTTTTATTTAATCAATTTTCATCATTAAAGTTATTTTACAATATTTATCATCTCAAAAAACGAAGATAAATAAACAAATTTAAAATTAAAATGACCAGATAAATCTCAAACATATTTAGTGTAATTAAAATGGTTATATTAATATTAGATGTATTTACATATTATTGATAAAATTAATCACATATTCGATAGATTTTCCTTGGTCGCACACGACTCAAAACCAACATAGATCCATCTTAACTTCGGATATATCAAGTGCTGAGAGGGATCGAATATCTTGAGGTGAAAACCTTTACTCAAAAAATAGGTTTGCACCTCGAGATATTTGATCCCTTTTGGTGCTTGATAGATTTAGAGTTAAGATGGATCTAGGCTGGTGGTATTGACTTGAATTTACTATTGCATATGGCAACGCTAAAGAAATTTAAATTTGGAATAATTCCATGATAAAGTTAGAATATAGCCTCACTTAAAACTAGGTTCAAATTTGATGGGAAAATTGTTTGTCACCAGGAAATTTAATAATCAAATAAGGTTATCCCTCCACTACACCCAAAATCTATCAAACATTAAATAATGTGGTCAAAAATATCACAAGGATATTTTGGTAGTGATGTAACAATGTAATTTCCAGTAAAATTGTGATTTCCTATTATTTAAAATGTATTTTTGAATGTATAAACGGATAACAACTTAAACTTATAACTCTTTAAAAATTCTGCCAAATTTTAGACAAAATTGACAAACAAAAAATGTTTAGAAAAAAATCATTGCATCAATTAATAGACTACCCATTTTAACACACACATACAAAATTATAATAAAGTAAAATATACAGTGTGAAGGTTAGAATAAATATTTGTAATACAAGATAACCATTTTGGTGAAAAAACCAAGTGAAATTTTAATAAAAATGAGTTTTTAGCTAAATAATGAGGTTATATTATCTTAGACATTTATAAAAAACTTTGTTAGAGTGGTGAGGCTAAGGAATGGATTCAAATTTCTTTTGAAGCAATTTAAACTTGTTTTTCAGACATTTTTCTTATTAATTGAGGTCAAAATGTACCTTTTGAGGAATTTTCTTTGCCTAAGTATGCCACCAATATTATTATGGGCTTTTTTCTTCACTAGCACATTTGGCCCAATTTCCGACGGCCAATTCGTCGCTATTCAGACACATAGGCATCGCAAGAGCGACAATGTGAGGCGGGGCAAAACGTGGTTAGCCATTATGTCGCAATTCTAACACTTCAATAAGGCGTCAGAAGAGCGACACTTATTCCGATGTTTCCAGACTTCCGTCGCTCTTCCGACGTTTGTTAAATCGTCGCTATTCTGACGTTTTGTAAGCATCGGTCTTCCGACGGACCACAACTATCAGTCTTCCGACGATACCGAAATGTCGCATTTCCGACGCTTATAAGGTTTTCAAGCAAACGTCGCAATGCCGACGTTATGTGCCAAACGTCACAAGAATGACGAAAATGTTAGCACCGTCGCATTTCCAACATTTTGTGCCAAACGTCGCAAGATCGACACAAATGTAAACAACATCACATTTTCGACATTTGGTGCCATACATTGCAAGATCGACGATATGTTGGTACCGTCGCAATTTCGACGTTGTGTGCCAAACGTCGCAAGACCGATGAAAATGTAAGGCGTCGCACTTCCGATGTTTACGAGGCATCGCTTTTCTGACGAAATGGTAAAAACATTTAAAAAAAAAAGACGTCGCTTTTCCGACATCTAAAGCGTCAGTCTTCCGACGCTTTGATAAAAATATTAAAAAAAAAATTAAATATACCCTCGACCTCCTATTTTTGGATGTTGATTCTTTTTACAGATGATGTAACTATGGTTATAACATTTGTGTTGTCATTTGGATTTGAAGGTGATGGACCTAATTCTTTTTGGTTAGTAGCTCTAATATCTTGGCCTAATAGTGTTTTTAAGAGTGCTTCAAGCTCTTTAAAATCACCATCTTTATCAACCTAAAAATATAAAATGATTAAGACACAAAACATAATTGCGTAGATAATAGAAGAAGGAAGAACGAATCGTTGATTTAAATGAAATCCTTTTTCAAGGTTTTTCCTCCCTCTATGAATTACATAACTGGAATTTCCTAACTTTGATACCTTGCTTGCTTTACTTTGAAAACAAGACCCTATCCCTGATACGATCCTGCCGTCCTTGGCTTTTTTGCACTTGGTTTCCCTTGGGTTCTTTGGAAGTCTGGTGCATTGCACATTGTAGATATATAACCTAGTAAAAATCGTATGCAAACCATTCCATTCAATGTTTAAACATGCAAACTCTTCACAAACCTGCCACACAATCACAACTATAATAGTTGGGTATACTATATCTAGTAAAATAAGTGCACAATAAAATTTCCACTGTTGTATTGTAATTGACATAGCCCTTCAATCCATTAAAAAAAAAATTGTATGACTAGTGTATATGTTGAACACATTGGATTCATCATGTCAAAACTATGGATTGAAAAATACTATAACTCTTGAGATTTTTTGAAAATAAAAAGAACTAATCTTATTGCGCGCTTCAATTTCTAGGCACATTCTATTCTTACCTCTGAAACTATGCATATGTGTGTATGTGCCTTTAATTTTATCCTGGATAAACATGTGTAGGTTTGTATACATGTATTATTTATGCCTCGTGGGGTATGTTACCTTTGAACATACATCATGCTCTATATTATCTCTTTGAATTCCATGCATGTGTCAAATTCTTGTTACAAACTACCTCAAAAATTGTGTTTGTGTTAGGGGGTCATTATAGTTTCTTAGGATGGATGCAGTGTATATATTCTTGGGTGTGACTAGAACTTAACTATAAAAAAATAAATGAGGTAATCCTTTCCCATAGCAAAGAAGAAAATCTCATTAAAATATTCCATCTATCACTAGTTGAGATCTCTGACCATCCATTCCCTTTGACAAACATCTTGTAGGCCCTATATTTAATCATGATTTATTCTATTCAATTAAGGGACATCCTATTGTCCACATGGGTACAAACAACACTTGCATGCAATGGGAGTAAGATGGAGATTTTTTTTTTTTGGGTTTAAGTCTAACACACAAGCACAAAATCTTAAAAAGAACATGACTATTCACAATAAGCCAAAACAAAAATTATAAACATTAATGTTTTCATAATGGGTGCAACACATCTATATTATGATTAGAGAAGAACATACAAATGATAATTCCTACAGTAAAAAATGATAGATTTAAGAAAATATAGATCTGGAAAATATGATCAACAAATTCATTTGCTTTCAAATAATTAGTGAACACTTCTATAATTGCTGAACACTTCTATAAGTCTAGGATTCATTTGCCAACTGAGATTTCACCTCTGCCCAGCAAGACCCGTAAAAGGAAAATCCTAAAAAATATGCTTCGTTATTTCTACCTTTGGAAAGGAGAGGCAAAGGCTCACGGAAAGGTCACTCCTGGTCAAACAAGCTTTGCAGGGGAGAGCCTGAAATTATTTAGAAGTCAAGAAGGCTAGTTTCCTTTTTCCATTCTTATTGAAGTCCCTAAAAGATCCACCCTCATCATTCTTCTGTAGTGAAACATGCACAAAAGCAATTTTTTTTTTATAACATAGATGCATACAAGTTTTTAGATAACAAGAAATAAGCCCAAGATACACCTTGTCACTGTCCACCTATCAGAAAATCATGTTGAATACGTCACTTTTGAAAAAGGATACCATTTGGAGACAATGCCACATACATTTTTGCTTCTGCTGGGCTTTCCTAAAGATTAAACTCCTAATAGACTATAACCAAAATAGATTAATATTACAGAAATAGATTAACAAATAATTAGGGTCATTGTCTGTGTAATTTATTGCAGACTATCAAATAACCTTTGGGAAAGTTATAAAATTCATATGAAAAGATATTAATTTACATATCAATAATTACATCATATAGATTTTAACTTGTATAGGTCCCGTGAGGAAATTTTGGCCTTAGTGAGCCTTACATAATCATGCCAATTCATGAAATAAGCCAAACTAATAGCAAGGAAACTATAAACTTGCATATGAAACCTATGTAAACATAATACAATGAGCCATTATGTCATAGTGATATCTCTATAATTAGTTCATTACAGATCAAAGCTATGACTGTTGAAATGAAACACAGCTCTGTTTCTCGAGTTTCTCAAGTTTCTTAAGTTGTATGACCTGAATTCCTTTTCTATGCTTGTCTCTAAATTTTCAGGACCACATACAAAAACACTAATGTCAACATTCTCCCACTCATTTGAAACTTTCCCAAATATATCTGCATTCAAAACCATGTAAAATATTGTCAGATCTTGAGACCATCTTGTTCAATGTTAGCAATTATGAGTTTCCATGGGGATAGTCACAAGCAATTGGTTTAAATGTTACAAAACATATATGAAATAATCTCAAATTAATCAAATCAATCCCAATGCAATTAACAAAATTATTATTTCGAAATAACCTTAATTATTTAGTTTAACATTACTGGCGTGCCAATATTGGCCCATTTTTCCCTATTATTTCCTGATTATTGCAGATTGAATCTTTTCAAGGCCCTCACAAATTAATTGTTGATTACAAATTATTTCATCTATGTTCCTAACAGTTGTTTCCTAATGTTATTTATATTATTGATAGATATATAGATACAGATAAATATTCCTTCAAAGTTGATCTATTCAAATTTCTTATTTTTTCATTTTTCCTTCTCAAGGATGGCATTTGACAACGGTATGCCTCTTTGGTAGTGCATAATCATGATTTTTTTGGTTACTCAAAGCAGACAAAGTAGGGGTTCTCAGCTATGACATATCTTTAGTCAATAAAAATATAACTTATTTTCACTAACAAATAAGCCCACATATGATGCATTGAAAGATGGAAAGGTTGAAACATCATTTTGAAATGTGATTAGAACTCAGGAACTAGGATGCAATAAGAAATTTTAAACGCACAAGACAAGAAGGTCTAGAAAGGCTCACATTATGCAGATAAAAAATGGATGGCTGCAAGATGAATTGACTTGATAGCCCATGCCAATTTAAAATTCATATCAGAAGGCAGGCTTGGAATTTGACAATCACCCCTAGATATCTAGCTAAACTTTGGTGACAGTTGCAGTTATCACATTGCCATTCATAATATTCTGACATTTTAAAAATTCAGTCTGCAAAGAGGCCCATTTTTTCAAGACAACACTTAACCTATATTCGAAAGTCACTGTTACCCTCAAAACTATTGTAAAATTCTAAATCAAAATGAATGGGTTGAAGATCTTCAAAATTAGAGCAATTTCAAGCATAAATTGTAAATAAAAAAACAAAAGGAGAGAGCCATCACGACATCAAATTTCCCCTTCTGCAAGCCTGCTTTCTCTCCTTATCTTGTAATATAGGTATAGATATTGTTTAGAAAGGGAAAATTTAGACAAGAATATCTTGCTCACATAAACTTCAATTCATAGGCTATCTTACCCGATTATACAAACATGGATATTGCCCCAAGTCTAACTTTGATGGAAAATCCAAGGATAGCCCTGCTCTACCATGGGAAGGAATCATCCTAGAAACCAAAACACCCACATTGTAGCACTGACCTTCAAATTTTTAGACATAAGACCAAATAAAAATGCAGAACTCAAGCCCGCAAAGAAAACAGGGTGCTTGAGGCAAATAATGTCTTTGGTAAGATTTTGGGGGAAGGGTTAGCTCCCTCCCTGGTGACTTATACCACGCTTGTTGATGGAATATGTAGAGTCGGTGCCATTGATCTTGCATATAAAGTATTAGACAAAATGGTAAAGCAGGGCTGTTCTCCAAATGTCTACACTTACAGTGCACTGATCTATGGACTTTGCAGGGAAGGAAAATTGTAAGAGGCTAAAATGTTCATTGATAAAATGAAGGAGAAAGGATTACAGCCTAACCAAGTAACATACACATCATTGATTGATGGCAACATCAATTATGGCAGGGTGAATCATGCTTTTTATCTATTAAGTAAGATGATAAATGAAGGATGTCAACCTAATTATCGAACTTATTGTGAGCTTATGAATGGTATAGTTCAAGAAAACAAGATACAAAAAGAACACTTGATTCCTAATGAGGATGCAGTAGGTAGTTTAGATCCTGATAACTTGGATGAAATTCATGACCTGGATGGAATGCCACTCGAAATAAACAGCTTTCTTGAATTTAAGCTTCTTGAAAAAATGATGGAGAAGCATTGTCAGCCTACTGTAGATACTTATAGTGCCTTAATTGAAAATCAGGAAAATAAAGCAGAGAAACAGAGGGGAAATCTCTGTTTATCGTGATCATATAATGGAACTGGTGTGTATGCCTTCCTTGAAAATTCCACATCTATTGTGTATTTGAAACAATTCAAAGGTATGGTTAATTTAGAGCATTGTCAATTTTTAGTACAAGAAGCCGTGACTTCTTAACAGGAATGCCAAATCCAGTAAGTTGAAGAAGTGAAATCATGGGTTTAAATCTCTGAGAAGCAACAGAGGAATTGAATCTCTGTTTGCCGAAACTTGATTTCTGTAAAGAAACTGTGAGAGAAGGTGAAATGAAATGATGGACGGGTTTTGGAAACAATAAATGGGTTTCGCGTGGGTGTAAGATGATAAGTGGTAATTTCCTGTATGAACACGATAGTGGTTGTGGGATGACACGTGGTGCCTCAATACCACCTATTTCGCATAAGTTTAAAACTTTAAACATCGTGTTTGATGGAATGCGATATTCGTTGGATTAGAATCATTTCATTTTAGATTTGTGTCTACTATTGGATCATATGCATTTCATGTGGGGTATGTGATTGCCGTTGATTTGATGAGAGCGGATAGATTGTAGGTGGATAAGTGAGTTGAAAAGCTGTGGGGCCAGATATAATATTATGTCGGCATTTGATTTTATAACCAATGTAAGAACTTTATCTAAGTGGAGATTATATAATATGATCAACGGAATAAGTGGATTGGTAAAGTTTTGGGCCCGAACATTAATGTATGTTGATACCTTTGATAAATTTTATCAAAGTCAAAAATATAAAAATGCATTTCCATATGATGGTTGTTTTATTATGATTTATTGAATAATTTATATGAACAATCAAAGAGCTTCCACATGAGAGATTATCACCATTTGGGTTTATATGCATGTGGTTATGCATAAATAAAATTTTGTTTCAGATTGTGGGGTTTAAGCAGCTATGGCTGCATCACAAATACATAATGTAAAACAGGTGTTTGTAAACACTCAGTACTGTTGACAGAGACAACAGTATGAACCAGCATTCAAATACAATATTACCAGTTGTTATAGCATGAAGATATCCATATTTTGATGCACAACAAGTTATGTATGGATGACATGAAATCAGGTTTGATTGTGAAGATTGCGCAACAGAATCTCTTTTCACCTAAGTTTTCGACCAACACAAAGGAAAGGAATGAATATTAA